>VZTG01002802.1:226287-315655 GCA_013397845.1 Melanocharis versteri | reverse complement strand
CCGGGAGCCGGGAGCGGGGGTCCCCGCGGCGCGCCTCCCGCTCGGCAGCTCCGCGGCGCGGGCAGGTGCGGGCCGGGCTCGGCCCCCTGCTCCCGGACGCTGTCAGGCGCTTCCCAGGTCGAGCGCGGTGCCGCCCGGTCAGAGCAATCGTGCGCCCGTCCCTCTTTCCGGGCACGGGACGGGCTTACCCCCTCCCGCCGACCCCGCGCCCCTCGAGTGCTCTGCGTTTTGAGTGCTCTGCCCGCAGCCTCTGGATAAAGTTTTTCTTCCATCAAACTCTCAGCCCGGCCCCCGCTTCTCGCACCTTCAGCGCCGATGTGCCTCCTCTTGCCTTGACGGCTGCGGTGACTCTCCATGCCTTCTGCAGGTGTGTGGGTCCGACGGGGAGCGGAGCATGCAGTGAGAAATGTTAAGAATTCCTGCTAGGGAAGAAATCCTGAGAGAGGGAGGAAAGGTGTGGTGATGCTCGGGTGGGCAACGGGCTCCAAGCCTTCCATCCCAGCACTACAGGAACTGACTGGGCCTTCAGCGTCCTCTCGGCTGCCGTTCATCTCAGCTTAGAGACTGCGAAGTCTTCGAGAGTTAAAACAGGCAAAACCACCCTCTATTCAGATTTTTGACAGCTGTAATGAGCGCGAGGAAGAATTACGTAAACATTATTAAGTGTTAATAAACACATGTCAGCGTTAGGCACTCTTGTGTAGAAATGTTGGTAAAAGCCACGGTGAAAGCTTTATTCATAATGTCTTTTTAACTTTATGTAGCTGGTGTAATAGGCCCTGTGCGTTGCTGTTGCCTCGACGGAAAATCATTACCCGGTAATGGATGAGCCAGTTCGGAAGGAGTGCCACTGGGATACTGCACACTTTCATTCAAAGATGCTATGTATTAGAGGAAGTAGCAGGAGGCCTGCCAACTTTCCCAATTTAATTATTAAACTGTCAGTTCCTGATTCCTTGTTTCAACTTCCTGAGGCAACATCTGGCTGTAATAACAAAAATAAATAAATAAAATAAAATTTGATCATTCGCTCAGCAGCATTCTCTTTGCAATGTCCTTTTTACAGCAGCTTTTATGAAAAGCTCAATATGGGAGATCCAGACCTGGCATCTCTCTGAACTACCCAAAAGCAAAGACAAGAACAGTTTCAGCTGTGATCCTCAAGGCAAAGCTGTGCAGAAGGCTATATCATATACTTGAGCCTTTTTTCAACGAGTCTGGTGGTGTGCGTTTTAATCTTCCTAATCCTTCTTTTATTCATAAGAACATCAGCGGGTTTTTTTCACTGCATGAATCTGCATGATATGACTTTGGGAGATAAAAAAAAATCTTTTGCTAGCCAAGAATTTTTGCATTTTCATCAAACATTGCTTCAAAAGGGTAATGTTGGTTTCAGGAAAAAAAAAAAGCCATAAAGGATATCAGATTTAAATGCTACCAAATGTGAACAAAACACTGAGGAGAAGTTTTAAAATATCTGAGACTGCGTCTTCACATGTTCTCTGGATCTGTTTCATATGATGTGACAGCTTCAGCTCGCGATTCGTTATTGCAGTGGCTTTTGGAACTGAATGCCTCTTTTTTTCATATCCTCACTCAAACACACGCACACGCTTACAAAAATATGTATCTATATATGTACACATGCACACAGAGAGACAAATACAGAGTGACTCAGCTCTGCATTCTACTTGCTTAATCAGTTTTCAAAGCTTCAGTACTGTTCCTTTGCCTTATTTAAAATGCCTAAAGCCACCTTTCCCACATTGCTTGTTTCAGTGCTGGGGTACAGAGCCTTTGACAAAGATGGGCCATCTACACTGCCTTCTGTGGGTCACCCTCTCCTAAAAGCCTTTCTGCAGGTCAGGAGGTCGGCCCTTCCATTAATCACACGGCAGCTTGGGATTCAGCACTCACCCTGCACACTAGTCCTAGGGAATCCTCGGAGACCTTTTTCCTGGTGGTCACTTGGAGCTAAGGAAGGAAATCAAGATCAGGAGGCAGAGGTCGTGCAAGCCCAAACCGCAGTGAGATGGGATCAGGAATGCTGTGGGGTGGCCACCATGGCCCACACACAGCACAGTGCTTTGGTCTACCCCGTGCTGTGGACCGATAGGAGTTGCAGCAACTCTGCTGGTAAGTACTAGTCAGGCAAGTATGGCAGCAGTGCCTAATTCAGTACCTCCAAGTAAAACTCTTTCCCTAGTGCTCCCAGAGAAAGCACCCCTGATTTTCTCCCTTCCATCAAGAAGTCAGGTAGAGAGATCAGAAGAGTCTGAAGTCAATATTGCTGTCTTTTGGGCTTCTGTCAGATATTTAACCTTAGGTCCTTGGTTTTCTTCCTGAGAAGTTTCCTTCTTCTCATTGCTTGGAGGAACTTCTGGAAAATTTTATTGATTTCTTAGCTGCTCTCCACTGGAACTCCTCATAATTCCTTGCTTCCTAAGACTTCCTCGGGTACTTTTTCTTTTGTATCCCCCAGTTCAAGCAGCAGAAAAGCTAACTATCCTGTTAAGTAGGGCAGCCTTTCTTAAATCGTCGAAAGAACTCTGGATAATCCTTTCATACCTGTCTCCCATCTTCAAGTGAAATGACTATGCCTCTTAAGTTGTCATAGGATGGAATTGAATACTTTATATAAATTCTATTCAAGATTCTCCTGTTTTCCCTACAGTTCATGACAGATCAGTCAGACTCTTCCTTTAGACTATAAAGAAGAAAGAAAATAGAGAGAGGGGAGAGTGTTCAAAGTGGATTTTCTGGTCAAATTCTATTTAACATTTTTTCTACTGTTTGCCAATTCCCAGGCCTATAGCTCAGAATTATTTTTAGAAAAGCCACCTGGGATTAAAATAAATAAATAAATAAATAAACAAATCCTCAAAACAAAACGTCTCAAAATGCTCTGGACCAAAGTAATGTTTCCAAGACAGCAAAGACTATCCTGTGACCAGATGCAGCTTTGAAAACTCCCGTAGGAAGTAGAATTTGTACCATAGGAAGGAAAATTTGTATTTCTGTACATTAAGGAGTCTATTATCAATTTCCCTACTTTTTGCTCAGGAGATCCCTTGACAAATTCTGTACTGCATATGAATTCAGAAGTAAAGGGGAAACGATGCAAAAAATGAGCAAATCCTTCATGAAAAGAAGGTCACAGAACAGTTTAACACAGAGAATTTCACAATCTGTTGGAGAAGGTCAATAGCATGATGGATAAGACTACAGCAGATGTATTTGTATATTTACAAATGTGAAAGCAGAAATTAGGGTCTTATTAAAAGTAGCAGCTGTTAATTGCCAGCCTCACATATAGACACATGCTTGGAGAGACTGTTAATTAACTGAGTGAAAAACTAGAGGAGTTTCAGCTCTGAGTTACTTGCCATGGCCTTAAAAAGTTTGGTGAGAGACTGATTCCCAGGTGGATCCCAAGCTGGATAATATTTGTTGGCTATATGGAGGCAATGATGTCTATCTGAAACAGAATTGCCTATGCATAAGGATGTACTGATCCACTAGGGTCAACATCAGCAGCTATTAAAACAAGCTGACATAAAGAGCCTCCCAGATATCTCTTTTCATATAGTCTGGAGGCAACAGCTCATATAAAACTGCAAAATACTTGAGACTCAGAATCTACAATTGCTTTCCTTAATGAAAAGCTTCCTTTACTGAAAGGAAGAAAAAATATCCTGCAGGATTTGAAACATCAGCCAGCAGACAAGAAATCCAGAATTCCACTAAGCTTGGGGCACACTTACATGAACATTTGTTGCAACAGCCAGCACTTACCTAAGGACATGATAAAAATACAAAGGTGTTAATAATAATAATAACAACAACTCAGTCCCTAGCAATATTCATAGGTTGTTGGTTGGGGGGTTTTTGGTTTGTTTTTGTTTTGGTTTTTTTTCTGCAAGATACTGGTAAGAAGGAACATGGAGTCTGTGCACAGAATTTAGAGCATTAACTTAGTGTCTGCCATGATTACTAGGTAACAGAGATGATATTTTACTTTAGAGATGAAAAATAAAGCTGTGGTGCACTCAGACCATCATGCAATAATAACTGATGGTGGCAGCTGAGATTATAGGAGCATCTGCAGCTACAAATACTCAGCTGGGACTCCTTTAGGCTTCTGTGTATCATCTGGTCTTCTATTATCTCCTTGGGAATTGAACTAAGCAACACATGGGTGCCATGATTTCTGAATGCTTGACAAAGGAAGTAAAAAATAAAGCTAATGAAAAATCCAACCACTATAACTGATACTGTAAAACCTCCTTTGCTGAGCTCGGTAATGACTTAACAAGGGCATGCATAAAAGACAAAGAGGAAAGGCGTTAGAACAGCTAACCCATTTGTTACCTGAGAGTTCTCTTCAATGGTAATGAGAAGATTGGGAGAGATGATTTGGTGCATTGTGTTTAAAGAACAGCTCCTCGAGGTCGTCCCCGGGATGGATTGGCAGGGAGTATCAGGTTGCAAGTGTACTGATAAGACAATATGAAGAACATGGGAGGAGCATTTGGTGGGAGTAAAAAAAGGTTGTAAAGGTCGCTAAGGAGTTAAGATATAAAATTGCAGAAAGCAATGTCAATTTGTGAAAAATCATGTCACCTTTGCATATAATCAGTGACAATGAGCTGGAACCCTGATCACAGGGAAAAAGTATAGGGCAGGAAAATTGTTACAAATACAGAGGTAAATAAAGAAATCTGGCTAAAGTACTTAGTGGACTTGGCTAATAAGGAGAAACTCGGATGGAGAAAGAACAAAAATATAAGTTAAGGAAAGACAGAGGTCTAAGTCAAGCTATTTTTGTATTTCTGGATTTGTCCTATACATTTATGACAATGTGTAATCCCCCGAAGATTTCTGCTAAATCTTCTCTTGAGGGAAATTATGCATGTAGTAGCAGATCAGTGTTATTTGAGGATCTGAAACTAACAGTGAACTCAAGTATTTAACTGTAGCAGTGAACTACTTCAGTCTTGCATAGGTCCTTAAGGCTCATCACAGTTGGTATGGAATTCACAGAGCACATGGAAGAATGATCTGGGGTCCTTGGGTCATCCATCATCCATCCATGGATGGGCTCCCAGCCACCCTGCTTTGGGCATCCCTCCTCAGAGCAGGTTGTGTCCATGAATCCTGCTCTCAGACCCTCGTGGTAGCCTGTGACATAATTATTGCTCTCAGAGGGGTTTTTCCTGTGACAGCAGTAACTGGAGGGAAGGTGAGGTGGGGTTTTTATAGCACAAACCCCAGGCTTTGCCGTGGAGAGAGCTGGGTGGAACAGCTCAGAAAAAGCCTGCTACTTTACAAAGCACCACCAGGAAGATGTTACCAGAAATAATGAGTAGAAATGGGTTTTGCTGCTAGTATGTAACAGCAAAGTGAGCTTCATGAGAGGATTTGGAGCTCAGCCACCACGGGATGAAAGAGCAGGGAGAGTTGCACGTATGCTGGTGAAACATCGCATCACAGTTTGGTCCTGCAGGCTGCTTGTTCCGGCAGAGGAATCCGAATGGCTGCTATAAGTCAAAGCTTTAGACATCTTCAGACAAGTATGAGCTAGTGTCTGTCCTGCAAGTAATGGAAGGGATGTACTCTGTAAATCACATCAGTGATCCAAGCTTAGAGTTCTGATCAGAGAAGAACAACAAATCTGTGTTACAAAGGTCTCTGTGTCATCTTTTTAAGTAATACCACTCAGCCCTCAACAATCCAATACTGTTCTGATAAAATTATTTTTGGATTCATGCTTCCTGAGATACTTTCCTATTTATCAAAAACTGGCAAAGACTTCTGCACCTGCACAGGTGCCAGATGCAAAGGACTTTTATGTCAGGGACTTGGGGTAATATTTCAAAAAACAGACCAAATACGAGTCAAATGCAAGCATGCCAAACACAGGATTAAAAAGAAAAACCAAAAAGGAAGGGCAATAATAATAGTTACAATGCTGCAACCAAATAGTGGAAGACTGAATGTAGAGGAGAGCTTTAAAAAATTGAAGTTTTCAGCATAGCACATGCCCAACTACTGGGCCTGGCCCATAGGTTACGTACTCTCTGTTGCTCTATAGTTGTTGTCCATCTACACTGAGAATAACTACAACATTCATAAAAAAGATACCGCAGGTCCATTGCTGCTGTAAGTTGTTGGTTCATTACAGGATCTGCTCCAGGTTTGTAAGCAGTCCTGCAGACTCCGCTGAGCCACGGGGCACAATTCATGGACTGAAACATAGGGTTCTGGTCTCCTTCTGGAGAGATATCTGAGGATTAGGAAAGATACCCTAGTGCATCTTATATTGTCACTCAACACCTGCATCACAGCAAGCCTTTAGATTCTCTAACTTGCAGTCAATTTTTACACAAAATACCTAGATGCATTCTAGCCTTTTTTTTTTTGGAGGGTCACATTGAATCTTAAGTATTTCATTCTTTGTTGCTTATCTGGAAATAATTATATGCAAAACAATACAAACTAGTTAGCAAACAAACAAGAATACCACTGGGGTGTTTGTAATTGAGACCTTAGGCATAATTGTTTATCTGTGAAGGATAAAACACAGCTATTTATCTATGTTAACCTTTGACTACTTTCTTAGTCACATGGAACAGCTTATTAAATGAGAAAGGGTGATGTATAGAGGTAACAGCTACTCTGAGGAGGTTTGCAAAATCACACTGTCACTGTTTCATTCAGCCCGATGAGGTCAGAGCCTTCTAATTAAATTCAGTGAGTTCAGCCTTCAGTCTGCACTCTCAGTTGTCATAAACACAGTTGATGTTTGTTATTATTTATGCTGTACTACTTTTCCCAGGGTGTTTGGGTTTTGTGCATATACAGGAAGAAACAGACTTATTGCTATGGGGATAATACGTGCCTTCCTAACTCAGGAAAATATCCCTCTGACCACTAGACTTGGTAAGAATTACTGAGTTTCAGCCATTGCTCATATCTGACTCTAATTTGCCGTGGAGTGTTCTGCTATAGCTTTCTATAAGGACTAATATGAAAATTGCATTGAACCATATTCAGAAATGAAAATGAAGGGGGAAGGAATGGGCACCACCAGTTCCACAGGCTCAGCGGGAAGAGGCACCCCACCTCTCCCGGCTGGCAGGGCCAGTGCAGTGAGAGCTCCCTCTTCCGTTGCAGATAACTTTCATCGTCGAGCATGCTGTCATTTTAACCCCAACATCTGGTCACCTGCGAGATTTTGTCATTGCCCTACTTAACTCACATTTCACATTTTAAATGAACATTATTCTGTTCTGTTCTTTTACTGCTTGTTATTGTTTTGCTCTGTGGCATTGCTCCGGCTTTCCATTGACTAACGCAAAAATCAATATCTCTTCTACAGAAAAAAATCTGAATAAGCTGAGTGCAATAATACAATCATCAAGGCACAATTTTAATTTAAGTAAAAAAACCAAAACAAAATAAAACAGGGATGTACAACATACTCAGACCAGCCTTCTCTATGGCCAGCTGTAAGAAGGCATCTTTGGCATTTATGATCCTGGTGAAGGTTAGTTTAAAATGTCATCAGTTTTTGTAAACATGGAATATACTACTTGGAATAATTGATAATACACGAGGCTGTTTTTTAGTTAGGGAATGTATTTACTTCTTTCATCTCAATATTCTCACAAGGTGAGGGTGAAACTTGTTTATCTGACAAGGTCCAAGCACAAGAATGAATTTTTGACACTTGGCTTTCAAATGCAATAACAATAATTTCTATAAGAACTATTTATGTTGGATGTTGTGTTACTATCTCCCATTAATCTGCCTCCTTCTGTGGCATTATGTCCTTCTCCTTTTCCCCCAACTGACTGGTTCATCAACTTAAGTCTTTAGGGAAAGAAGAGCTGTTTGCTAAATGCTTTCACAGCTCATAGCACAGAAGGGTCCTGACCTGACTGGTCTTTGGCCTTAGAATATTTTACAGGAATTTGTTACTTATTATTCTTGTTTATAATATATCATTGAAGATTTCCATTGTTCTCATATTGTATTGAAGGTTATTTTTTATTCCAGTTAAATATGTCTTGGTTGCTCTCAGAGTGCCAGGTTTATGATACGTCAGATTCTGCAATACAATCATGACACAGATTCCACAGTATGATGGTTGTGTTACAGTAAGACACGAGGAAACAGTGAATGCTTTGAAGTCTTACAGTGACAGCGCAAATGACACACCTTGATGACATTTTGCTTTTGTTTGGACTCTGCTGGGTAGCAGATGTCTGAAACAAAAATCCTGGTTTTGTCTGTAGGCAGTTACAGTACTACCATCAGTGCATGCCTTCCTTCAACTCTGACCAAGGATGAGTGAGCACCATTTTGAATACAAAGGCACTTCAATTTTCATGCTTATTCAATCCTGGGCCTCTGCTGAGACTATGCTAGTAAAAATGCCACATATAAAAATGGTTTTATGATGCGTGTTTGTCCTCAAAAAGTCCAGTTCCAATAGTAACTGATGTGTTTAATGATAGAGCATATTTGTGTGTGAGAGTGAGGGAGTGTATGTATTTGCAGGAAGACTCAAAATAATGGGGACAGACACATTATTTGAATGTTTGTCCTTTTATGTTTGAAAATTCTGGACTGTGCAACCAGCAATTTCTCTGCCTTGCCACCATGTGTTTTAAGTCTAAGCAGCCACAAAGTTCTCTGACCACTCAGATGACCAAATTCCTTCCTGAGTGTAGAAGTTCAAGTCAACTCCACTGTCTTGTATTTTTACATCCACAAATTAATGAAAAATGCTGTATTTTTCTTTTAATAGTATTGCCTTCTCTGTTTGATTTTATTCTACACCAGTGAAAATGTCTTTGGAATTTCTTACAAGTGATGTGCTGAGAAAAACAATGGTAACATTTCAGAAGTTTATATCCTAAATTTCCAGGCAGGGAGGCAGGCAATATAGTAGTCAGGAGCCTTTCAGGAAGCAGATCTTGACCACACTGGATATTTAAGGTTTCATTGCATCTAAAAAAGCCCAAAGAACTAAAAAGGACTCCTCCTCCTTTTCAAGTTTCACATTTCAATTCACAACTATGAAAGTCAAATTAAGTTCAGTTTTCTCCACATACAAAGCTGGCACGGCTGCGTTATCCTTTTTACCAGCTCTCCTTCCACATTAGCTTTTTAATCCAGTGGCTCTCTTCAATTAAATTTGTGAAAAGTCTCAAAGACGTAAGTTGTTACAAGCTCTGTGAATGTCATGGCTAGCTGGAGGACAGAGACTTCGCTGTTGCTGCTGCTGAGGGACGGAAAATCTCTTCATGTGGGATTTGGTGTTTGGTAGCACACGGGCCCATGACCTGACTAACCACTTAGCAACTGCCAGCCAGTTCTTGCAGACTTTTCTTCACCTGGAAGCAAAAATAAAGTGTAGAAGGGCGACACGGGAGGGAGCTGATGGCCTGGCGAATACATCGGGGAGGTTTTGCGGGAGGTTTTGCAGGAGGTGAGTTAATGATCTGAAAAGAATAAGGGCAGTAAGATAAGGGAGAGGCAACTACGGCTACAACAACAGAGGGATTTATGAAAGAGGAGAGCCAGCTAGCGGAGGTGATTTTGGAGAAGATGTAGGACACTAGTTCATAGGAAGCAAGGCTGTCTTAGAACTGTTGTTACAACCTGCTTACTGTAAATGTAATTGCTTGTAGACAATAGAAGACAATAATTGTAAATTACGAAATGTAGTGCATAAACTGTAATTTATACATAATATGAGACAATATCCTCCCTGTTAACAGGCCTGAAGTTTAATGTCTTACTAGATTATCATGCCAATAACGAAGTTTTGTTATTTAAAAGAGATACATTATGGGAAAAACAATCATAGCAGCAGTATTCAAGTACTTATCCACTCTGCAGTTCTCCCATGTTTCCAAGCGGTTAGTTGTTTTAAAAGGAGCTATAATTACATTAAATACTTCCCTGTGTTCAAAAACTGAAATTGCTTGGCTTTCCACAAGATTATTAACCTGCAGTAAACATGGGTGAGGTGTTCAGTGTAAACACAATTGAAAAAGAATACAGCCTAGTCAACACTATCTCATTAAAATGATGACTGCACAGCACAAAACACTGAAAGATATTTCTCTTTTATATAAACTATTAAAGAATAGTCATTTACCCATAGCTCTACACCGATGGTGTAAATTTAGTTAGAGTACCTAGATTTTTCTTTGTCTAGCTCAAGATAAATACTTTGTTTCCTCTAAATTAACTAATTTTGCCAGTGGGACTAGATCCTTTTACCAGTAATGTGCTGGCAGCTCTAAGGAACAATACACTATGTTCAGACCTAAGAGACCCTGTGTAAATACAGTGATGTCACGGAAGAATATCTGACTCTCAATTCCCTCCACCCCATCTTTCTTATTGGTTTTTTATCTAAACAACATCATATTTAGGCCAGACATGAGAAAAAAGTTCTTGATCCAGAGGGTGGTTGGGCACAGGAACAGGCTTCACAGGGAAGGGGTCGCAGCACCAAGCCTGGCAGTGTTCAAGAAATGTTTAGACAACACTCTTGGGCACATGGTGTGACTCTTGGGGCTGTCCTGTGCAGGGCCAGGAGTTGGACTTCGATGATCCTTGTGGGTGCCTTACAACTCAGGATATTTTGTGATTCTGTGATATTTGCTAAAGGAACCCAGAAGAAGAAAGTATCCTTAAATGTAGGAGAGCTATGGTCAACAGCAACTAAATTTAGCATTCCCTGGAAATCCAAGATGCACAGGTCCAGAATAAAATGAAGAATTTCCACTCCAGTGTAATTTCCAAGACAGTATGGTCCAGCCAATGCTGGTCATTTACCAGAATGTTAGGAAGAAAAGTTAGATGAGTGGGTGAGCACCTGATAAGGAATCTAGATAAATGACAGTTTTCCCCAAAGAGGGATCCAAGAAGTTACAGAAAAGCAGTTAATTTTTTTCTTATTCAGAAGATAGTGGTGAATATTCAGGGATATTCTTGCTGAATGCCAGCCCACAGACTCACTCTGGAAACCAGTAGCTGCAAGAAAATATAAAGGTATTCATAAAAATAGCTAAGGAGAGAACAGGAAGACATGAGCAGTCAATCTCAACAACACACAGAAACAGAAATAAATGTCATAGAGGAATGGAAAATACTTTTCCTCCCTGAACAGTGGTGCTAGCAAGAGAAAAGTTATGCGAACAAATAATGCATGCAAGACAGCAGTAAAATCAAAGATATTTGGGAGAATGAAACACTTCCTTTAAACCTTGTGCTCATTTTTTCTTATGTATTTTTAATATGAGAACAATAAAAATTACATTGCCCAGACAATGCAGGTAACATTTTCCTAGAATACAGTAGTGTAGAATTTATGTTCGTATCTGTATGACTGACTACAAACCGTTCTTTCTTCTGTCTTAAAAAAAGGCTGTTTTAAGTTAAGGAACTTGCTGTATAATAGAGAAATTTACTTCATGGTTAGACAGAAAATACCATTTTGTACCTCGACATCTTATACTGTATATATATATACCATTTTGATTCTCAGAATGAAGTCTTGCACTGGACCTCATGCAGAAGAACGAATTCAGAGCATTTTCTAGTCACCACAATAAGGATGTGTTTAAAGTGTAGGTACAAATTCATGCATTTTGATATATGTTTGTGGAGCCAAAGTGAGGTAGGCTTACAGCAATATTCAGCTAAGCTCACTTTAAATGCCCCCTTTTATCAGTGACCTTTCCTTTAGAGTTTCTGTGATAACACTTGGGGATATCACATTAAGTTTCTTAGTATAAAATTGAGCACTGAACAGACTTTTAGAAAGATTATGGCGCTAGAGGGATATTTAATGGTGAAATCACTTACTGTAGTACTCATTTCTGAGAGCAAAGGTCTGAAGTGAAATGAATTTGGTGATCTTTGATTAGTCCTCCTTGGGCAGAGGTCCATGTCTGAAGTCGGCTATGTGTATAATTAGGTATAATTTTTACCTCTGTTCAATAGAGGTTAATTGAACTATCATAATAATTGAATTCCAGTACTTCTGATTTTTTCTATTCCAAGTGTTCCTGTGAGATCAAAGCCAAGTATTCATCATCCAACACATTTGTGGGAAATTCCTGTTGCATTCGGTATTTGGTTTGTGGGTTAATGCAGGGCATTGGCATTTTTCAAACGTCTAAGCATAAATACAGATGCAAGCTTCCAAAATAAACAAGCAAAATAAAGAACAAAATACATGCTACATATACATTGACTCTATAATGAAAATTCCTCATACCTTTAAGAAACAGTCAAAAGCAGGTAGCTTACCAACTGACAAAGCTTGAAAGATCTAATAATCCTTCCCGGGTATTTTGCAAGAATTTCACTCTTCTTGTGGTTGTATTTTAGATTCAGTTTGTATTACACATATTCAGCAATTAAACACTTTGCATTAACGTTGAGCCTGAAATAATACAGCTTTGTTTTCTTCCTACAGTCACAGGTGTGCAAACACATGGCAAAAGCATATGCATGAATGCTGTGTGTATTTACTTTTCTGTGTGTGCAAGCAGTTACACACATTTTACAAGGTTACTGTTCACTCATTCAGAAAACTAACCAGGTTTTCTTTTACTGCTTTCTTATGAGAAAAAAAAATATAGACAGGCACCGTGATGAACTGCATCCAATTACACATTCACCTGGGATCCAACATTATTGGATTATTTTTGGCTCACTACACTTGTCAGACCTATTCTTTAATTTTTTAAGGAAACATTTTCTTTTCACTTACTGACTTTAGCATTTATGAAGAATACAGACTTTTGATATTGAAGTTCTCTGTCCATTCAAATAGGCAAGGTACTAAGTTTTCTTTCACAGAACAGGAAGGAAAGGTATTGTCCATAGCCATTTAACTCTAGACTTCTCACTGAGGACTGTCCACCGAGGTGTCAGAGATGGTTAGGGAGTGCAATTTCACCAGAACTACTTCAGAAATTTAGACAGCTTATGAAAAATCATAAAAAATTAAAAATATTCCATTTGAAAATATTTTTTTAAAAAAATTGGAAATGCTGCCATATTGTCTCAAGGGTTTTATGAACATTAAGCTTGAATGACCCTGATCTGTCAGCTCACTGGACTACTTCTCTTACGGTACACAGGTTTGATATTAGCAGTGTCTCACTTTGACGCAGCATGGGAGTTATGGGAGTTACTGTCTCTCTGGGGAGTCCAGCTACAGTGGAAAATAGAAGCAAGGCACAAATCACAATTACTTAATTACAAATTCAATTTTTTATTTCAATAATCTCCTCAAACTGTTGAACTTTTTGCTGATAATTTTTTTTACCTAAAAGTATAAGTTTCTGAAGAAGATTTGGTTATCAATCCATCTTACTTTTAACTACCAAATAATTTTCTGAAGAAAGTTTTATTAATGACTAATTAGACAAAGGGCTGATGTTACTACCCAAATTAATCTGAGTCTGTAAGTAGCTGTCTCATAAACTTTTAGACTCAGTCAGACTCCTGGACTGATTGCAGTGTGTTTCTGTTTGAACAACTGGAGTCGAGAATAATGCAGAGTTCCAAAACTGCAGAGAATGCAGGACTGATCCCTACAACCACACTCAACCTTTTTTGCAACTAAATCCCATAAACCAACTTTAGTGGTGCAGTGATGTTCATTGTCTGCTAAGCCATTGTGAATCATAAAGTCCCCATTTGTGTGGTATAAATCAACATAACTATTCAACAATTAAATCTACGATGAATATATTTTTTAAATTGCCAAGCATTATGTTTCATTTTACAAGCTTGCACATGCATTCTTTACAGCCTACTGTCGTGTAATTCTTTATAAATGATATTCGATAAACAACAGCTGTATAATCTTAGAAATATTCATCAAGAGGCACATATATCCATGGTAAATCACTTTTGACTTGTACAATGCTGGTGGCTGGCATATATTCTCCTAACTGCTTGCATGTGGAACATAATAGGACGTGGCACTATGCTTCTGTGAGACAAAAATACATTCCGAAAACATACTTGAGTATCAATTGCAAGCAAGAACGAAAAATGTTTGTCAAGTGCACAGTTGCAAAGTGTAAATCTCATAGTAGATGCTATATTTATGCAACACCACTATGCATATTTTGCATAATAATGCAAAATAATGTTTATTTTTAAATTGGACTTCATTGCACTAATTTTCACAGTTTATTGGCACTGAAAAATAAAGCTTAGGGAAGATGTGGTATCAGGGATTGGCTTTGCTCTCCCATAAATTAAACCAAGCTGCAGCTCCTATATTTCTCTCAGCTGTTAGAGTTCTACTAATTCCCTAGATTATATCATAGTTTATTTCCTATCTGTTATACACATTTCAACTTTCAGAAAAGTCCTTGTAAAGCAGAATATAAAATAAAAGGGTTCAGGTATTCTTTCAGATGCTTCTCTGTGACTTCTGAAGAGCCAGATACCACAGTTCATATGTCAGAGTGAGTTTTGGGGAGGAAGAGATAGGGAGAGAAGAACATCATTCACATGCTGATGGCAACTCAGTATCGATGCTGTTACATAGCAGTGGGACGAAAGAATTGAAGTGCGCTGTGATTGCTACCTTTGAGTTCTGTGCTGAATTGAATTGCTCATTATAGCAGCCTCACCTCTGGCTTTATTGAGACCGTGAAGTTTCTACTTAACATTTACACTATAAGGTTACAAGTATTGTTCAAGAAGCACCATTTATCTTTTATTTAGTACCTTCTGAGAAAGCCAAAGTCAGAGGTACAAACTGTATCTACTTCACTCACACAGCAATTTCCATGACACAAGTTATGCATGTTTTTCAAAAATAGCGGAAAGGATTCTCCTCGCCTAATCAGGAAAACATGCCCAATGTAAACCCCTCAGCTAGGCTTCCTCTAATATCCAATGGAGAAAAACAGGCCAATTAATCCCATCCTAAATACTACCTGAGAAGAGAAGATGAACCTCCCTGTGGAGGGTATGCAGACTCTAGAGGCAGCCTAAAAGGCTTCCTTAGAGCAGAAATTCTTTTTTTTTATAGGGTAGTGTGAAGTGAGATGAGTGCAGCCAGCTGTGCCCCTTTTAGTCTCTGCACAGCAGCCATCCCTCCAGCACAGCTGCCCTTACACCACAGAGCACAGGGGGATTGTGTGCATGTGGCACAATTTACCCCAGCTGTGCAAGTGAGATTTCATTCAGGGAAGTAGCTTCGTTTGCCTAGTCTGTTGTGTCCGCCTAAAATTAAGAACTTGACCCATGAGAGTGTAAATAGCTTTCATATGAGTTACATGAAGCAGTAGAAAACCTTTTTTTCTAGCATAACCCTACAGGATCTGGAGCTGTTTGAGGAAGATGTTGCTTCAACAGGCTTTCTACTAGTTGCTTGTATCCATGATAACACACTTAGAGGAATTCGCTGTCTCTGCAGTTCTGCATTTCTGTCTGTGTTATGCCAAAACATCTCAGGTTTTTGACAGGGGTTAACGGATTCTCTTTGTATCCTCTTATCTCCACTCTGGACAGAGGGAAAGCTGGAGCATATCTTTTATCCACTTATAGGGGCAGAAGTTAGGCAGGATCTCTCAAGAAAGGAGATGCTGCAGAGGAAGTCTCCTGGCAGTCTAATTAAAAGATGAGATTTGGGCTGAAGGGAAAGTTGCATACTTCTGAGACAAATGGTGGAAAACTAAGGAATTTTTCTCAAGTCTGAATTTGGAAATATGACTCACATAAGACAACAAATTTCTCAGCTTCATTTCTTGCTCATTACAAGTTCTTATAAGGAAGTGTAGAAGGTACATTTTCCTTGCCCTTTTTTCCAGACTTGAGGAATTCCAATAAATTAATTGGCACTCTTTTCTGTTGTGTTGGCATGTCTGGTTTTATCTGTGCATGGCGTCTATGTCTATTTGTGAATAGATACAGGTCCTGCCATGTATTTAGCCCTTCAACCTGTTTTAGGCCTTTTTAAACTTTTTTAAACAATGTGCTCATCAATAGCTTCTCTTCTTTTAAGCATTTCTGTAGAAACAAAGACTGGATCTACTAAACCCAATCCAAGAGCAGAAGAGATCTTACTGGTCTACACTTCTGCGTAAATGAGAGCAAGCTGTAAAAGTAAATAAGTTAAAAATTTATTCATTTAGGCACAGGCTAAATTTACATTTTGAAAGCAGCAGAGCAAGTACTCATGCCTTAAAATTGTATTTCAGCTCACTATTAATGTCACCCTCCTAACAACATAGGACAAAAAAGTTTTACAGTGTATACTAATACTGATTAATTCTTAATTATAGAAGACCTTGCCTTCCTGGTGACATGAAGGTTTCCAACAGACAACGACAGGTACTTAAGAAACAAAGCATGCAGAGGCATCTTTTTCCCTTCTATTCTCTTCCAGCTTTTGTTCCTTGTTTGGATTTCCTGAAACAGAGGCAACATCTGTAGAATTGTGTTTAAATTCATTAATGAATCTCTTCCCCCGGGACTCATTTAATCCTTTTCTTGATTCATTTTAATTTTGGTCTCCACCCCGAAGCAACGAGTTCTACGATTATATGATGTATAAAAGCGTTTCCTTTTGTTTGCTTTAAAAGTGCTGCAACCTGAATGTGCTCCATTTCTTAACATAGTGAAAAACAGTGAATAACAATTCACTACCTACACTCTTGAAATAATTTTTTGCTTTATAAATCTCTGTCATGTCTTTAACCTAAGATGTGCTGTAATTTTTTTGCCAAGATTATTGCCATCTTTGCCTGTTTAGTTCTACTGAAAGTTTCTAGAAACAGGGTAACTGGAGTTGTATGCAGCATTAAATGTGTTACACATATGAGTTTTATTAAGTTGTTTTCTGTTTTGCTCTCAGTTCCTTTCCTAAAAAATCCTAATGCTGTAGTTGACACCAGTTATGCCATCAACTTGCAGATTATTTTATAGAATGAACCCCGGTAACCCTGGATTCTCTGTCCAGGATAGAAATTATTCATTCAGAGCCCATTCTTTTAGTAATCATGACTGATTTACTCCAAATGCTTTACCCTGCACTTATTGATTATGAATTTTATTTACCATTTTATTTCACTGTCCTTTCCAGTGAGCTCTGGAAGTCCCTGCTGTCTTACCAGAAAGTCCCTCTGCCAGGTAGCACAGGAGAAAGATGAATGATACAGATCCAACTACAGATATTTAGGGAACTTGTTGGTTGAGAAAGTTGACCACTTACAGCTATTCTTTGTCATCTGCCTTTAAATCATTACTAATCCATGGCAACAACTTCCCACTAGTCCCATGGTAATTTATTTTGTAGAAACCTTTAATGAAGGAATATATCAAAAGCCTTTTAAAAATTTGAGTACTCCATAGTATTAGGATCCCTGTAATACACATGCTTGTTGGGAGTTTTAAAAAATTCAAATACATTCGTAAGAAATATCTTCCCTCACTAGAACAGTGTATTATGCGATATACCTTGTTTGTCCAGATGTCTATTAATCTCATCCTATATTACAGTTTTACCATTTTGCCTGTACAGAAAGCAGACTTGCAGGCTATGGATCCAAGATCTCTCTGGAGTCCTTCATAAAGATTGGTGTCACATTTCCCACCTCCTGTTCCTCTGGCAATAGGTTAGACACCACTGTTAGTAGTTTAGCGATTTTATATTTGGGCTCTGTTATAAATCTTCAGTGAATACCATCTGTTCCTGGAGATTTCTTACTGCTCAGTGTGTCAATTTGCTCTAAAGCCTTTTCTATTGACACTTGAATTTGAGCCAGTTCCTCAGCCTTATCTCCCGTAAGGAATGACTGATATCAGGACCTCATTCTCTTCTGTAATGAACACTGATGCAATAAATTAATATAGCTTTCCAGCAATAGCCTCATCTTCCTTGAACATTCCTTTCATACCTTGATTGCCTATTGGTCCCATCTGACTCTCTGTCAGGCTTTCTGGTAATGGTATGTTTGAAAAAAGTTTTATTAATAGGTTACCTGTCCTTACTGTTACTCTGTCAAATCCCTCCTGGCCTGTCATACAGCATCTCTGTATTCAGCTTTCTGCTATTTATACTCCTTTCCATTCTGCTTGTTTGGGTGCAGCTCCCAGTCTTCACTTCTGATAGCTTTCTCTGCTTTGGTATTTAACAGAGGCCAGGTGATTTTTTTGTTTCTAATTTATATTTTTAATGATAGGATATATTTTCTCTGTATCTCTAATATAGAACCTTTCTAAATTGTCTTCCTGAAAGTGTTTTACTCTGCTGATGGCTGCTTTTCATTTTTATTTCACTGTTTCACCATTTTATACTGTTTCTATTTTTGAAGGTTTTGGTATTGTGGCACATTTGGGACCTTTCCCCTTCCTATAATGAGGATAATGAATGTGGTCACTATTAGGGGACTCTGTATGGGTAGATATCTGTTCCCTGGGTAGCTGCTCCATAAACCAGCCACCTCTGATACCTAAAAATGTTCTCTCAGAAACAAATGTGCCTAGAAATAACATTTTTTAGATAAATTAATTTATTTTCAGAAAGTCTACTTTCATTTGCAATAGAAAAACAATTATTGGGGGGGAAAAAAGCTACCTAGATTTAGACCTTTTCTACCTAAAATTGCAATAAGTTTATATTATGTGGATCGTACTCTATCTACTATGCAAGTATCAACATTTCAATTCTTAGCTTGATTTCACTCTGCAAATTTTACTTTTTCGTTAACCCAGTGTAACTTTGATAATTTCAGTGCATCTACTTTTCTGATTTATACTGAAGTGGAAATAAGATCAGGTTTTAAATCTGCAGATACACCTAAAAGAGATACTATAATTTGTAACAGTTGCAAACATATGCACTGTGTGGTCATTTTCAATCAGGCTTTTATTCCATCTGCTTGCTTTCTTCATAATTGTTTTAAATTTATGTCTTACATGATTTATTTTCCAATGAAATTAGCAGTGAGACTCAAGAACTCTACAAATCTTCTGACTAGTTAGCTTTCTCCTTCCCTGCTAATCTGCGTACTTATGAAGGAATTTAGCCATAAATCAGCAATAACACAGCTATTTTAGCAAAACCAAATGTCACCCATTCATTTGACTTCCGGTCCCAACACAGCCAAAATGCCACGGGGTGATCAGGAGATGAGTGTAAGTGCTACACAACAGTGCATTTAGTTTTTCCATTTGTCATATCATGTAAACTCATACTCTTCAACTTCTTGCCACTTAGGATGTAAGCAGGAATAGCTGTCAATATAATCTTCAGGACATCTACAAACAAATTTAATCAGCTGAACACAAGGGTGGCTAACAAATTCCAAAGAGAATCAAAAGTCTTCTCTGGAAGCAGAAGAGATCTCAGCACTCTGCTTTGGAGTTTATCTGTGTCACTGCCCTGCAGTCTCGTACTAAGTGCTTTCTTCTGATATTTTGCACCAGTGGACATGAATCTCCACCTGCATGTTTTACCAGGAATCCCATTCAGCCAGAACTGGTATCACAGTATCATGGATTTCTGCACAAGAAAAATTTTGAACCTTATGGAGTTACCAGAGAAATTTCAAATTAAAAAATTTTTAAGGAGTGGTTACAAACAATAAGAAGTAATAATTAAAATAATAATAAATTCTGTGGAGTGAAAAGTTAAGAGCGGTAGTAACAAATGGAACTTTTCTCCAAATTAAATGCATATTTAATTCGGGTACTCTTCCTGTCATTTAGTTTCTTGTGTAATGTGAAAGTGATTTTCTAATAGAGCCAAGAATATCTAGTTAGCTGATATCTAAAAATGTAAGAAGAGGTTGCTGTGGAACCTCCTTCCTGTACTAGAATTGATATTTTTCTGTCATGGGGACAACTCTTATGCTTCTGTGCCAAGTCAGCTTCTTCCTTTACACCAGTCTTAAATGTTCAAGAGTTGGAAGGCAAGAAGATGCTTTTCTTACTGAATATTTTTGTTGCAATAGAAAAAAATTCTTTCTGATCTCTGACAGGTACTGGCACGAAATTCTGGCAACCCAAAGCTGATAAAAGCCAGCTCTGATTATGCCTGTTTCTTGCAATCAAATGTTGTGTGCTTCTGTCATTCCAAGTAAATCCATCCAACTAATGAACCATAATCTATCAGAGGTTGCCTTTATCTTTCAGATTCCAGTGATATCTATTCTGTACTTCTGGTTCCTGCTCTTACACCTAGTAAAAATCTTACGTGCAATTATTACTTAACTATTCAACTGCTTACTTGGTCTTCACATGTGTAATTCAAATTAAATGACTAACCAATAAAAATGTTCCTGAAACTTCATTTTCACTTCTGTAAAGGAGAGGTAGTTACTTTTTTATCTCTACCAAAAGTTTCGTCCAATCTCAGAAAAAGCTATAACTATTTTTACTTCTTTCTTGAATGAGGGTATCTTTCTTGGACTGCATTGTGTCTCTTTATTTTTTTTTTCTTTTTTTTGTAATGAAGAAGGGGGTTGTGTTCAGTTTAGATCATTACATGACATTACATTAATGCCATTTAGCCCTGGCAACTAATAAAATAAGACAAAAATACCATAGTGGTTATTTTTAATCTTCCATAGACCCTATTATTGCTGTTTCTCTTTTCAAGAGAGGGGAGTTGAACACTTTGGCTCCATTTAGTCCTTATTCATTTGTCTATGCACCTTATCAAGAAGAGCTGTTTCCTAACTAAGCGTGACACCTTTGCTTTATGGGTGCTACTGACAAGAAATTGTTGAATTTCATACTTTCATTACAGCCCTCCTTTCCTTGGCCCACTATGAGTGACACAGTTTCTCTCCAGTGATGCAGTCTCCTCTAGTTCTAAAATCTTAGGTTTGTGCACAGCAGTTTTTACAATAGGTACAAGTATTATGACTACTGTATTTTATCAGAGGTAGGATATTATGAGAGGAAGGGGCTGCTTGTAAAAGAAATTATAGTGCGTAGTGCTTTGGCTCTATATCCTGCAGGTAAACTGACTGATATTTTAATTTCCTTGGACTCTTTTGAAAGCTCTCTAAATGAAGGTTCTGAAGAAAATACATAACTTTGGTTATCATATTTTATGGTTATTACTGTGTACACATTAAATGTGAATTAATGCAATAAAACAGTACATTTCACATAAAAAATACTATGAATTTCAGTGCTGTTGCTGACATGGCACATGTATCAATGTAATTATGGGTTACAAATCATTGGTAAGAGAGGCAGTGTTACAGTTTTTGAAATCCCCCATTATGTGAACTCAGAAAGAATGCTGCAGCTTGTATTTAATTTATCTTGTCTGGTAGGCCTTTCAAAAAAGCAATACTGATGCCGGATTTATCTTTAGTTTGATGACAGTCAGAGTAAATAAGCATGTGGAATGTACTGGTGCCAATGAAAATGTTGGGGATTGCTCCTCCCTGGATTAGTTTGATGGTGTGAAACCGTCACAGACAAGTGTGAAGGGCTCTGAGGCTTTTTGCCTCTGCAGGGCACTTACAGGCCTGACCCATCAGGGAGCTCTCTCTTTAGGACTCACTACATTTGCTTCAGCTCCACATATTTGTCTGGGGACCTCTGGACTATGCTTGTTTTTAATAAATCACCGATCAAAAATGTGGGTTTTTAAGCATTTAAGCATTTATGCAGAAAAACGTGAATCTGCAAACTCTCCTATTTGAAGATAGCAAATAGCAAAATTTGGTGCGCCCATACCTGCGTATCTAAAAACTTGGAAACAACTGAGTTATCACAACTTAAACCACTGCCAAATACCCATACCAGATGCATCTCCTGAGCCTGCTGAAAATCTCTAGCAGAGGTTGAAGCCAGCACATTTTACTTCAGGTTTCCTGTAAGTGAAAACTTTGTGGATAGTCAGTTACCATGGCTCAACTGAGATATAATATCCCAAACAGCTGGGATAATTCAGCTGTCCATCTGAGCCCCTGAACAGGATATTTATTTTATTGCCATGTTATTTGTTCTACTATGTCATTCATTCACTGCCGGTTGAGAATCAATACAGTCTTCCTACCTTTATGCTTCACAGATCTGTCTAAATAGCACTTTTATACTCTTTTACATCATCTACAATCATACTTTATTTGTCTTGCTGATACATGTAAGAGTGGAATTTCCTTCCAGTTCTGATCCTCTTGTCTTTCAAATCCCTCCTTCACTGTCAAGTCTTCCAAAAACCTTACCTATGTTAATCCATTAAGATAAGAAATGTTGTCATGGCACTAGTGTTCAGAAAAATACAGGTACCCTAGTACCTGAGGAGTACCCTAAATGAGGAGGAGGTCAGTAAATTTACTGGATGTACCACTAGCTTCCAATAAATGAAGAGCACTTCCTCACACATCAGTGCTAGAGGTGAGTTACAGCACAACAACAATAAAAATCCGGAGCAAGCAGATGGGTAGCTGGTTGAAAGGGACTGTGGAAAAGGAGCGAGATTGGAAGGGGAGGGAACACAGATGAGTAGATCTCAACCAAAAGAAGCAAACTGGACTGAAACTATTAAAACTGTGGGGAGCTGTTGTTAGGTATCTCATTCCTTTGAATCGTAGAGCCATTTAGGTTGGAAGAGTCCTTAAAAATTATCGCCTCCAACCATTAACCTAACACTGCCAAGCCAACCACTTAACCGTGTCCCTAAGTGCCACATCTGCATGTCTTTTAAACACCTCCAGGCGGGGATGGTGACTCAACCACTTCCCTGGGCAGCCTTTTCCAATGCTTGACAACCCTTTCAGTTAAGAATTTTTTCCTTATATCCAAACTAAATATCCCCTGGTGCAATTTGAGGCCATTCTCTCTTGTCCTATCCCTTGTTACCTGAGAGAAGAGACCCACTCCCACCTTGCTACAACCTTCCTTCAGGCAGCTGAAGACAGTGATAAATCCCAGTTCCTTAAGCCTCTCATCCTCAGGCTTGTGCTCCAGACCCTTCAGCAGCTTCATTGCCCTCCTCTGGACACACTCCAACACCTCAGTGTCTTTATTGTAGTGAAGGGCCCAGAACTGAGCAGGATTGAGGCTGAGTACAAGGGGGTGATCATGCCCAAGTCATGCAAATCTCAGTGTCCCCATTTATTAATACGGCTATTATTTGTTGCTTCTTTGTAAGAATAAATGATTAGAAAGCATTCGAACTTTAAAACAATTAGGTATTATAACAATATAAGTATTTCAAGAGATTAAACATCTTCTACGAGTATATTAATAGCTTCCTTCCCAGCTTAGAGTCCCTTGTCAATGCTTTCAGTATCCACCAAAGACACAAGATGCAGATGGTCAGCACCTGCTTGCTCCAGGCATTGGTTCGGCTGTATACAGTCCTAAGTGCACTGTCACTGCTTAACAAATACATCATAAATAATTACCGTAATTAATAATGAAGCTACTTCCTTGGGCTACTCAGGCTTTGTGTGTCAGTTCTGCTGCATGTAATAGTGCTAATCTTTTAGGCTAAGTAGCTATTAAATTCTTTGAGTTTGGTGAGTTGTTTCCAGCAGCAGAAAAAATTAAATATCATTAGAAATTTGCCTCATATTTCTATTTGTCCTCAGAGAATTCATCATCAGTTCTCGCTTGTCTGAACACATTAGGAATCAGTCAAAAGGAGACTGCTCATAAACCCTAATCACCATTTCAAATTTTTCTACCCACTACATAGTCCTGAAACGCTGTCCCTCAGCCCCATGACTCCTTTGCTATTTTCTGAGCTTTCCTGCTGCCTTTGTGGTGGCATCTGACTCAAATACATTTACAAATAGGGCAGAACAACACTCAGTCTCTGTATTTCCATTCAGACTCCAGGGAAGACTCAGAAGGGTGTAGTTCTACAGACATTTTCTCCAGCACAAATATAATTTAAAAGGATCCTTCCACTGTCTGCACCTTTTTACTTGCTTCTATCCCGTTTCAGCCCCTCTACGCTGCATTTAGTCCTCTCTGAAATACCAGTGCAAATGTTTATAGGATTATAGCATATGCTTGATCACTGACATGCTCCAAGGTAATAATTCCTTTTCTTATATTTTCAAACCTTTCAAAAATTTAAAAGCACCACAAGTGGATTGTTTCATTAATTTGCCTTAGCACACAACCTTACTGCCTAACTTGGGATGGTAGAAGACAATGAAGAGCAGAAACAAATAGGAGCAAAGGGTTATTTTGTCTGCTGCAAAAAAAACCAACCAAACAAAAAAACACACTAAGTGTGTACTAAAACACACCCACAGCCCTCATAGCTCAGTGTTTATCTCAACCTTGTGTACTGGTTCATGACTGGGACACAGTCAGATCTTTTTCCAAAATAAAGAGGAATGTGACTGCTACATGAATTAACCTGATTTGAAATTAGCAATTATACTTACTGGTTCTACAAGGCTTGTGATGGCCAAAAGGTCACAGATGTTCTCTGGGCACCAGCCAACCTCCAACAGAGCTGTATCTCCCTGCACTGGACTGTGTTTCAGTTTTTGCTTGCACCTAAAACTAGTTGCTATCAATTATCTATCCTGTGTTTCTTCTTAGTTTCTACGGGCAATCTGAAAATATGATGGCAGAGGCTCAAGAAATGAAAGGGGACAATTGTCTTTGATGATATGCTATGTATTTTGTTACTTTAAGAACTCTTCTTTGCTGGCACACAGCCTTAGGGATGTTTTGTTATTATCGCTGTTGTCAGTTCTGAACACTAAAATTTACTGTATTTGATGTTAAAATCTCAACTCAAGGTTGTAATATCTATAAAGAAAATATTGCTATAAAGATTAAACTCTGAATGGGTTGTTCACATCCATGAGCAGACAGTAGAATAAATACTGAAAATCTTATCTTTTTCTATTTCTCTGAGAAGCAGGAAACAATATGAAAAACATTTATTTTTATTTGACAGAAAATACTTTAACAATACATAATCATTATCAGTCAATACTCAGATGTTGATAGTAGTTGTTTGGAAGATGCTTTTCGTGATGACCTTTAAATGCCACAGTCCTAAGTGATGATGTACAAAGAATATTCCTTCATTTCAATATCTACTAGGAAAAAATTAAATTGCTTTTGGGTATAAGCGATATGTATGATAGTGGTACATATCTATACATTGGCTCACCCTGCATAGTGAGAAATGAGCAGGATAGCATTCTGAATTTGAAATCACCACCTTTGGGCATGGCATTTCTTGCTGCAAACAACCCTCAATTCTTTACTCTTTAAATACTATGTCAATGCTTTTTCTATGATCCATCTCACTTTTTTCTCAGTGGTACATCAAACACAGTATACAGAAATATTTTCCCAAACGCAGTCCTAACATACTAGTGTTTGCCTAATTGTCAGCAGCAAGATTTTGCATGAATTTTACAATTTTATCTAGCTATGCAACTAATAGGATTGTTCGGAATCACGTTAATAATATATTTACTGAGATTTGAAGCTGCAAAATTCTTATGTTGTGTCATATTCTTATGTTATTCAACAGAAGGAGCTGAGATGAAACTTTTTGTATGGGGAAGGTACTCAGTAATTGCCTTTTTAGAGTTTTTTGTGTCCTCTTTTGAATTATTTGAAATTATGTGATCAATATTTGATGCTGGCCATAATTCATTGACGAGATTAATGTGGGGTCAATAAGTCTTACTACTGTTGAGACTATCCTGTATGTATTGGCCAAATCTTGTATGCAAACGTTGATGTTTTTCATTCAAAGATCTAGGAAGTAATTGCAGTGACTGGTTAATTTTAAAATAAAGGGCAAATGTGGACTTAGACAAATACAAGCTGCACATTTAGTCTTGTTGAGGTATTTATATTTGTTGAAATATGGTATTTCAGCAGCAGAAATACTGCTTAGGAAGCAGATAATTACTCTTATAATCAGATGATCTTCAGAAGAAAATGGCATATTCACAAATGAGAAAAGTGTCCCCAAACTCTGGCTGCTTATCAAAAGAAAGAAAATATCTATAATATTTTATATTGTGGAATGAAGCACAGGAGGAGTGGGAAAAACTAAACTAATTTTGTGAAAGTGTGTGAAACTGACACAGTTTTTTTCTCTTTTTTCTTTTTCTTTGAAATCTCTCCTTTGCATTTAACTTCCTTTTTATGCCCCTTTACACCCAGTAATCTCCAAGCTCTTTTAAATCATTAATGAACGAACCAGGCTGAACCAGGCTGAACCAGGCCTCCCACTGATTTTATAAAGCAGGAACATATAATTAGGCTAATTCACAGGAGAAAGAGCTGATGTACTGGAAGGGTGAGTGACAAACCCAAGATCCCAAAGGACACCCAAACCAGAATCAGTTATAAAACCTATGCCTTTTAACAGCAAATCTATTTTGTTACCCGATCCACTTTCACAGTAGTTGTACAGGAATGGGTGCTAATGTGAAATAGCATCTCCTCTTACAAAGGGAGTTGTGCTAAAGCACTAGCCAACTTAAAGCACTTGTCAGATTAATAGGGTGATCAAGTTTATGCCTTCATCCCTCACCACAAGTTCAGACGTGCAGGATCCAGGCCCCAGATCTGGAGCCACAGCTGCCAGAGGGAGATGCCCCAATGCCTCTGCAAATCTAGGCCTGTTTAATAAGAAGACCAAAAAAAAATCTGCTGCCAGGACTTGTAAAAAAGATTTTACTTGATGGGCATGGAGGAAAAGGAAACAAACTAACCAAAGTACAACTCAACACTTGCCTTTAAGTCCTCAGTGAAACCTGCATTGAAGCGATAAAGTGGTCTCTGTGACTCAGTAAAGGTCTCCGTTTTTGCCAATCCTTTATTTAAAGCTCCGCTGACCTGACCACATAAAGGAAAATAATCTTCAACCTATTTTTGTGTGATGATTAAGTCTGCATGAGCTCCAAAAGCAGCCACGACTGACAGTAGAGAAGAGGGTCCTGGGATATTCAGCTGTGATATGTTGCTTCTGTGAAGGTCATCTCTTCTTTCAATCACAGTGAATGATTGACTCAACATGAAGTTCATATTGCACGACGCACTTTCAGAAATGATTCATGTTAATGGTGTATCTCAAGGGATTGATGTTCAACAGAAGCTACATCTCAAGCTTAAAAAATGATTTAGCAATATGAAAGCCTACAAACCAAAGCTCATGTAGAGACATTTGATGGTAAACATCAGAGAATAAATACAACTAAGAGTCATAAAATTGGATAGACAATAAATCTGACTGTTTAAGACCTTTTGGGGGTCAGATCATAGAATCCAACATCACTTACGCAGCCATTCCTTGATTCTGCTGTGCATCTTTTCCTGAGAAGAGAACAGAAGACATTTTCAGCATTCTGACAGGTTGGAGCCGCTCGAGGAAGTAGCTATGTCAAAAACCGCAACAAACTACAATTCTGAGGGAATACTACTCCCCCCAACACTATCCTTTCTCCCCAGCTCAGTATTCATGGGCCATACCTTCAGCAGAGTGGCACTGGGAACCTTTATTCAGATTTGGAATCATGGCAATGCGCCACTCAGGCTGTGGCTGGGAGGAGAGGTGACACCCTGTGCCTTTCGCCCCAGGAGCCTCCAGTTCTCTCCCTCCCCCAAGGCCAGCACTTGCCTGCTTTCACATACATGGAAGTGGTTTTTGGTTAATATCGAGCACACGAGACCCAGTCATAGGAAAGACCACATAATGCCAGGGTTTCTCCATCAGTGTTTCTCTCTGACCCATCTGTAAGTTTTGTGAGGAGACCTGGCAGCCTTGGTGGTTGGCAGCCTGCTGGAAGTATTGGTGAGTGCTTAAGGAGGAGGTTATGAGGCTGGAAGTCATGCAAATATCTACTCAGATCAGTACGGGGTTATGCAGGGGAGGGGTTTTTTATTGCTATTCCAAAGCACTTTTTTGTATTTTGTCAAATGTTGACATTGATAGGGGAAAGGGATTGTCCTTGACCAAAAAAATAAATATAGAAAACATGAAGTCAGGAAAGAAAACTTTACATGTCTTAGCTTTCAACTGAACTGAGATTTGAGAGGGATTTCTGCTGAGGAAAGGTGGTGTTCTGTTTGCAATTGTCTGAGTTTAGATAGGCATAAACAAATAAGTGGATTTTTAAAGGTAAGTAATTTTAAAGCTTATCTTGGTATATATTTGTCGTCTTTATTAATATGTTATGGTCGGACTATAAATATTTTTTTTGTATTGGGATCAAAAATGTGAGTTATCTTCAACTTCTGCTGTCCAACTAATACATCTAGAACCCTGAGCTACAGAGGAAGTTATACAAACCTCACAGCCAGTGAGTGCTACATGATAGCTATTTACCATTTTTAAAAATCATTACTTACGATAGGTCTATATAGTCTTGATACCTATATGATTATTCAGTCCTTTTTTATCTTATTGAATTCTTAGTCTCAATGATTTCTGATGGCAGTGAATTTCACAACTGAAATGAATTTCACACTTGAAATACTGAAAAAGTGTTGAGCTTTCTGCTGCTTGCTTGCACCAAATGGCCCCTTCACTTTACCAGCAAGGTCAAGCTGTATTGTCCGTGACTGCCTGCTCTAGAATATGCAGTATCACACAGACTCATATGCGTAGAGTAAGGAACCTCTATCCTCTCTAGGGAGATTCTTTTCTTTCCCCCTCAGCATCCATGTGGAGGCTGGTGACATAGATCCCACTGTGTTACGTCTCTGTTCCTGTAGTGCCACTCCACTGCTCTCTACATTCGTGACTGCCACAACCCATTGCAAACAGTCCCATAGCTGATTTGCTTTTTTTGCTTTTTCAACTGCAGTTGCACATTGATCTGTGTACAGTGAAGTCCCAGGTCTCTTTTAGATGATATAATCTGCTTAGAGCTTTCCAGGTTGAACAGATTATTTTTCTTTGCAGCTGGATTTTGACTCTCTTTGTTATCACTCTGACTTTTCACCATCTTATTTAAGTTTCTTTAATATTCTCTACAGTCACCTTAGGTCCTGCACAGGTATACAACTTAGTCCCCTCAACAGACTTCGTTGAAATGCTATCTTTTCACCTTTCCAAGTCATTAATGAGCTCATTAAACATCATGGCACATCATAAGAACACCTGGGTCAATTAATCCACCACCGTGATGGGACCTGGTCATTTAATCTTGCTTGTTTTTCATCTCTAATCAGGTCTAGACTGCAGCAATCTTAAAATCTTGTATTTAAAAGGTTCAAACTGTGTCCTGACCTATCTGTTAATGTACATTTAATTCGTATTTATAATTAATTCCCCTAAGACAAAGTACAATTGAAAGCCAAAATTCAAAAATCTTTCTAAAATTCTAAAGCCCACTTTGAAAAAATCCCCACCAAATGGTCAGCCTGCTGTGTTATTACCTGGTTAAGCCTTTTACACTGGCGTGGTAGGAATTGTGTGAAAAATACTTTCTGCTGCTTAACATGTTCCTTTACCACATGCATGTTCTTATGTTGCCTGGTCCATCTGCTGTTCTAATTTCTGCATATTCTTTTAATCTCTTAGCATTTCATTTGTTCTAACTAGCTACAGTAGAACTGAAAGGTGGATAGCATGAGAACATAAATAATTCGCGGAGCAGAGACAGAAATCCAGGATTCTCCTATCTCAAGAGATCAACAACACCTATATGTCTTGATTAATGATCAGAGCAACAAGAAATTTATCATAATTCCCCAGTGATCTCTGCCCTGATGTTTATCTGTCATTTTCTAATGACTTTCTTCATATGAATATACCCAGTTCTATGAGGGCAATAATATTTCTAAAACTCTTATCTATAGTCAGACTATCTTGCACTGTAATTTTTCATACAATTTTCCCATCTAATTTTTTTTGTTGTACATTACAGGACACAAATGAAACTGCAGGTTTTGCCTACTTTGTGAACAATGGCATTTCTGATTTTCTCTTTTTTAAGTGTAGACTGATACAAATTTTTCATATATGGGCAGACAAAGGGCAAAACAGCGTCTCAACACGGATGCATATTCTAATTATTCTTCTATCCCCTGAGAAACTGCCCTCAGGGACAAGGGAACACCTCTCCTAGGAGGACAGGCTGAGGGACTTGGGGTTGTTCAGCCTGGAGAAGAGAAGGCTCAGGCTGACCCCATCGCAGCCTTTCGGTACCTAAAGGGGGCCTGTCAGAAAGGTGAGTGAAAAACTTTGTATCAGGGCCTGTTGCAATAGGACGAGGGGCAACGGTTTTGAGCTAAAAGAGGGTGTATTTAGGTGGGATATAAGGAGGGAGTTGTTTTACAACGAGGGTGGTAAAACATTGGAGCAGGTTGCCCAGAGAGGTGGTGGGTGCCCCATCCGTGGAAATCTTCAGGGTCTGGTTGGACGGGGCTCTGGGTAACCTGATCTAGTTGAGATGACCCTGTTCATTGCAGGGCGGCTGGACTAGATGATCTTTAAAAGAACCCTTCCAATCCGAAGTGTTCCATGATTCTATGAATATCAAGAAATGAATCAATAAAAAAGGAAAGGAAGGAAAAGAAGAAAAATAATCTTCCTAGAAATCTTGAAATTACCTTCTTTCAATCAGCTCTTCAAAGAATTCTTTACATTTTCCAGTTTATTGCTAACATGAAGATTTAGTTTTTTCCTAACTTGACCACAAAAGCTCCTGCTTGGCCTCTCTGAAATCAGAAACTTTACTTCATCCACTAGAACCTGCTTTTTAGCAAATAATAATACGATTTTAGTTGTATTAATCACCTCTGCTGAGCTTCAGTAGCTCTAGCAAGGTTAGCAAATGTGTAGATGTAATGGGCCTGTAAAAACATTCCCTGTTTCTTTGAGACTTGGTGATTATTTTTCTTTGTCTGTTGAATTAACCAAGTAATGATTAATGTTGGCCTGATAAGTCTTACATAAAAGTGAGGCATTAATTTTATCTTTATCATCATAAGGCTGTCTAATGTCGTGAATGGCTGCAAGAGGTCTGAAAAGATTAAATAATTTTCAGAGAAGGCTAACCTTTCTGATCTGAGAAAAAAAAGTCAGGACTATTTTAATTATTTCCTCTTCTTCTAGCAGATATGTGAACTGCAGCTGAGATTTATGTAGTTTACATTTTTTCTGAGTTGCAATGGCTCAAAGGGGGCTGCTTTTCTTCTTGAATAGTAAAAGCATAGCTTTCATCAATCTTTTTCTCTTTCTGCCATTCCAGGGCACCTCTGCATGTTGTCCAATTTTCACATTTCAAGGTGGAGCAGGGCAAATTTGTACCAAGAAACTCCATGTTGTCCAATCTACACATTTCAAGGTGGAGCAGGGCAAATTTGTACCAAGAAACTCCTTGCTTTGAGAATACTCCTGAAATACCCTTTGTGCTCCACTGTTTACCTGGGCAGACTAGGAACACCCCATGATCACAGCCTCTCTTAGATAAAGTCACTTTCTTTGGATGAATGTTTTATAAGTACAGTAATACCCACATCCTGCTCCTGCCAACTGCAGTAGAAGAGGTTAATACAGTAGAAGAACGACCCCATATTTCAAATCTTATTCACAGGCAACCATTCAAACTCACAGTGGGAATCTTCCAAAGCACAAATGGAGGGTAAGTCTCAAATTCTCTTTGACTTCCAGCAGGACTGAGACTCCTTGTGGCTCAGAACATCTCCCATAACCAATAAAATGCCAAGCTAAAAACATTGCACTGCAGTGAGGCTGACTTATGCTAAAGATAAGAGAATGTCTCTGAGTTTATTGAAGCTATTGTTTTGGGTAGTTTTATAGCTCAACCTTCAGTAAGTGTTATGAACACTATATCCTTTAAGATTACAGGGAGAAGAAATTTATCTAAAAGATAAAATGCCTGGTAAGCAATGAAAAGAAAATGCTGGTTTTGTATCAAGTTCAAGATTTAATGCATACAAATGTGAACTGCCTTGACTGCCTTGATATGCTTATTGTAGTGTCTGCACTAGGACATTTTTCCAGAAGAGAGGGTGCAAAGGCAGAGGAGGTTTCCCCATGAGCAATGCCCTGTGAGCAACCTGACCCAGGAACATCATGGGGGTCTAGCTGTGCAGTTCCACCTGCTTCGAAGTACGCTGAAGCTGCATCCAGTCTTAGTATCCTTTCACACATTCTTAATCGTGGTATTTCCGTTTATTGTACACTAATTAGATAGACCTGTTGGTTGAAGGAGAAGAATCAACACCCCATAATTACTTCATTGTAAAATGTAATGAGCTTTGGAACCTGACTTACTGTAAAAATTGCAGCATAATAAATAGAACACAGTTTTCCAACTATAAACCAGCGGCGGATTCTGTTAGTGTATTTCTTCATGAAACATGTTTATGTGATAGTCTTCCAATTTTATGGCTGAAGTTTATCACCATAAGGTGCATTTCATGACAGCCAAATAACTACATTCAGTTAGACTTGTCACCATGTGCCTTCAGTATCAAGACACATGCTGATTGTATCAAATAGTGTTGACTGTCTTTGGCTGCAAATAGAAAAGATGATTACACTGTTCTCTTTCGATGTGATGTAATATTATTCACCTCACTAAAAACTGAAGGTCAAGGTTGTCTAAGAACATGAGAAAGATCATCAATTGAAAGCTTCATAATGTGATGATAATGCACTAAGAGAGACAGCAGTAGTTTTACATTAATATTTCTGTGATTTCTTATGCACGAGGCAGTGCACAGCCTACAAACTAAGCAAGTGACTACTGGTACATTTATACAGAAAACAGAACAATTCCAGGAATTCTGATGCTACCATATTTTGCAGTCATTTATTTCTCTCACAAAGGTCAGTAAAACCAGTTTACACTCTTGTGTAAAATTCCAGGAAAGGATTAGTACATTATCAATGTATTTATGCCAGAATGTTATTATCATCTCCCTGAGCCTGTGAGAAATCTTTAATAAAATAAGGGATAGTGATGGAATCTAGTGAAGTACTTTTAAGTAAAAAAAGTTTGTTTAAGATCATAGCCAAGCCTTGTAAAACCATTGGCAACAAAATTTGTATTGGATGTGGGTAATGGAAATGCTTGAACCTCGTTCCAGGAGTAAATGCCGAATATATTGCACACCATGGTACACATTGTGGAAATTGAATGGAAGTATAAGACGCACAGCAGCTTTAAGGGGAGGCTGATTCCTGGCAGTAGCACCTCAAGGAAGCGGTGCGCCGCTGGACGAGGCGCAAGCGGAAGGCAGCGAGTGTGGAATCACGGTGTGCCCGTTACCATTACCCTGGTGTGGGGATGGCTCTGGCTGCCATGGCAACCACGAGAGGAGCTCCCGCTCCTTGCCCTCAGCTGGAGACGCTTGGTCCCCTGCTGCCTTGTTGCCTGTGGCCCTGTGACAGCCAGACACTCACCCCAGCTACCTGAAAAGAGCGGAGATCCGGGAGAGAGAAACTGATCTGTGGTGGGTTTTCAGCTCCCCTCACTAGCATGTGAGAACAGGAAAATTCAGAAGATAAACCCAGCTTTTATACTGACATAGTAATCATAAAGAATTAGAGTGTAATCTCCTTGGAAAAGACAGTTTAGTCTAATTTAGGATGGCATACAGAAGTATTTTTATGGCAGACATTGAATGGCTTTGTGCAAGCAAAGGAGGACAGAAATAAGGTTGTTTAAATTTCCTATCGAGGCATTTCATCCTTAAAATGTGTCATTGTAATCCTTAACCTTAATTTCTCTCATTTAGGACCCTCAGTACAAGGATAACGTATAATCTACCTACATAATCTTAACCTAATAATACTGATCTATATTCTTAACATCAACCACACCGTAATGTATTTTAGTTTAGGAAAACAAATAGAGCCTAGAATAATGACAAAAGTTGAAATGATCTTATATTGAAAATATTGTATTCAGGGATTAATTTTAATGAGGTTTTAATATATATTTTATTGCTTTAATTTTAATTTTTGCGTTTTGTTAAATGAGAGTTGTCCCCTTAAGAACACATTTAGAAGTAGAAACAAATCATCTTACTGAATAATTTTGATGAAATGTCACCCATGACAGTGCTGAAATTTTGGTGGATATTTCAAAAGATCAAATAATATACCGGCATGATCATCCCAGGTTTTTCTTTCAATAAGCAAAGGGAAGTATAAGGAGACATCATGGAAGTTTTAAAAGAGGGAGAGGGAAAGAGAGAGAGATGATACAGTGAGAAAAGTGAAATTGAAGTCATTGACAGAAGTGAAGTAAGAAGTAGAGGGGCTGCCAAGTGAGTAATGAGCTAGAGCCACAAAGACATGGGTGGGTGGCTCTCAGCTAGTAGCTGTTGATGCTGCTTGGAGCATCTCTTGCCCCATCCCCATGCCAGGAGATCTCTGCCGGGTGCCTGTTGTTTCTCGCCCTTAAATTCTTCACCAGGAGGTATTCAGACAGAGATCCCTTCTTCAGATCAGCCGACACCAAGATCTGCACCGTGGCATCAGTTTTCCTGGCACAATGGTTTTAGAAATGTGAGCTCATACAGCTACAGCTGAAGTCAGTGACCGCTGCAGGTGCTCAGCTGTCTCATCCCCTATCCTTTTCCATGCACCTGCCCCTGCGAGTGCTCTGAGAGTTCGGTCTGAGGGAAAGAAAAGAGAACTGGAAAGCTCCAAACACGTTGTGGCTTCCATATCTCCTGTCCTGCTGCATTCCTGCGCCTGGAATGGTGTTTGTCCTGTGTGTGACAAAGGGGATTGTGCTGTACCTGGCTATGTCTGGACTCCGGGATGTGGTCAGGGGCATACTCTGTCCTTGGCATCCATTCAGAGAGTTGCAAGCTGGATTACTCATGTGGATAGAGTGGCAATATCAGTCCTTTAAATACTTACATGAGGGAGTTTGAGTTTCTCATATACGTAAATCATTATATTTAGATAAAAAAATCTCTTTTTCTAATAGCAAAAGTGTTCCATGCAGGGTTTGTTTGTTCCCACAAAGGGGCCAGAATTCAATTTTGTGTAAAAATACCTGGTGATCAGAAAGTATTTCTCTTGTCTTTTTAAACTGAAAAGAATAGAATACTGCAAGATAATTAAAAAAGAAAAACAAACCCCAAACATTGCTATTAAGCTTTATTGCTAATAACCCTATGCATAATAATCAGTATTTTGTCCTCCTGATTGTCTTTTCCTATCATTCAGTTTTCAAAGGGCCGAGGTCAGACTATGCAGTCCTTACTACTGAACATGCATAATGTTGTCTTCTAAATTCCCTGTAACTATTCAAATAGCAGCTCGAAAAGACAAATTGTCTATCACTCCAAAGTCTTAAAACAAAACAAAAGGCACCATATTGCCACTTTAGGGACACATTTGTTGCCTGCTGTTGCTATTATATATGTCATTTCAGTCCTGCAGTTAGCCATAAACTACATCTTTTCTTTTTCCAGAGAGAAATAAGAGATGCCTGAAGGGAAGCAAGAATGGAAAGCATCCTTAAAATGACTGATTTACAATTGGTAAGGAGATACAATATGAAAATTATAGCTTTCTGAGTGTGTCACATGCCAAGTTTGCGCAACACTCTCGCTTTAAAAGCTGCCCCACGGGCCAGTGTGATGGCACAGAGGACACGTGCAGCTGTGTGTCCGGGAGACGCTCCAGGTCATGGTCCCAGGACAGGCAAGAACCTCCTCCCAGGGGATGAGCTCATGGGACACCTCTACTGCAGAAACTGCTGCGTACAACCCCCTGCACAAAAGAGAGTGTGCAGCAACCTACCTTTCTGCAGTACATCTGAGAGTGGAATGGAAACAATAATGAAGGCCCCAAAAACATCAACTGAGAGGAAAAAAAAGGCCCCTGTGATTCAGACCAGAGGCTGTTTCAGGAAGTAAGCAACCTCTTAGCATAAAATCCTGCTCAAGTTCTAGTGAATAAATGGAAACCAATGCCTATTTTATCTGACTGTGAAAAGCAAACATACAGAAAGTTATTTTTAGGCTCCTAGGATTTAGGACTCTGATGTGAGTTAATCTGCTTTAGCTCCTGTGCAGCTTGGTCTCTCGCTTAGGATGTTAAATAGGATCTGTTGCTGCAGCATCTACATTGCAGGGTGATGTTCTAGAGCACCTACTTTCACTTCATCTGCAAGGTATAAGAGGAATATGGGCATTTTGGGGTGTAGGAGATGCATGGCTGTTCTTTGCCTTTTTACAGTCTGAGCCAATAATGAATAGGAGAAATGCTGATTCGTTTTGCATTTTAAGCAAAAGCATGTCCATAACGTAATTTTGTGGGGAATTTTGCCCAGTCCCGGGGTAGATATGGTGCCTGGCTCAAACACCTTCAGCAAAGTAGAGATGGATGCCTTGAGTCTGTGTCCAAAGCTTAGTCATTTATTTCATTATCTAGTATTTCATAAAAATCCAGCTACTTCCTACTAGCATAAACAATTCAGGATTGTGTTGGACCATCACATCTATTATTTACTAAAGTGCTTATCCTCTATAATTTCAAAAACTCCTCTTCAACACCTTCTATGTTTTTGCTGTCTGGATTTTACTGTAGCATGGGATTCCACATTTTTCTTTCATCCTTTGTGAAAAAGCACTTCACTGTGTTTTCTGTTTGTTACCTAATAATTTCATTCCGTGCCTGCTCGTTCTGATCTTATCAGAAACAGAAATGATTCTTTGGCAGTGTTGTTCTCCAGTCACTCAGGACTGCAAAACCTTTTCTATAACTTTCATGCTCACCTTTAGGATTAGCTACTTTGAATAAAGCAGTATCGGCTGCAACTTTATTCATTCCAGATTTACAATGGTTTGCAAATAATTTATGTGTGGTACAGATCTCACATGCAGACTTCTTCCACTGGGCATCTGTAATTTATTCCTGGTATTTTTTAGATATTAATATTTAATTTGACATTAATCCATGAGGGGATCTTCCCTCTTATCAAGTAATAATACACCAAGTATATATAATAATGTAATACTCCAAGTATATATAGATTTTCTTTATTTAAAAATCTGCTATTCTATAGGGAATTCCTGAAGTATGGAGCTAGTTGCACCGGTGTCTTCAAGAAGCAAATTTGGTTTATTATAGCTCTAAGTAAGTGAGCTGCTCCACAGAGCTTTACTAATAAGTTGCACAGTGATTATCACTCTGGTGTTCTTATTTCTCCATCACATGCTGGGATGGTTGTTTAAAAGTCTTGTGAACTTGTTTTGAAAAATGATCCTTGATGCAGTAACCCAAGAAATAAAACAGGGTGACATTACAGTTTGTGTGTCTCCAGCGTTAATTTGTATTTAATAACCTAGTTTTTGTTAAGTATATTAAATTTAGTTGACTTTTAAAAGAGCACCCACTGAGTTTTATGCACATGCAAATTATATGTCTGTTTGCTATAGAATTAAACCCTCAATTAAAATGACAATAAAGATGTAGTTATAGTTTTAATAATCAATTATCAAATAAGTATCCTGATTAGTACTTGAGATAAAGTTACTGATTAAATATTCCCTTATATGGGAGCTTCGGGAACTGGTTTGCTTTAGGAGATTGATCCTCAAACCCAAACCAAGAGTACCTGGATGCGGATCTATACTTAAAAAACAGGTTAAGGAATTTGCTCCAATATTTGCACTTGTTGCCACAATAGAAAATTGCAGGTCTGTGTCAAGATTCATACCAGTGTCAATGATCATTTAATCTGTGCCTGGTAGTCAACTGTAAATGGGGATTCGGTGTTACTTTTTGAACTGTTCATGAGCAGTTCTATTGTTTGAGACAAATATCTTCAATTTCTCCATGGGCAAAGTGGAAGTAACAGACAGGTACTACCTACAGATACAGTAAAAAATGCTTGAAGGCATGAAATTGGAAGAGATAAACACAAAATACCACCAGGCTGAGACATAACTGTGATTGAACAAAGATCTTGGGGGATAGGAAATCAAAATAGCTAAACTATTTTCTGGCCTTATTGCTAATTGGCTGGTGATCTGGAGTAGTGTCATGTAGGAATTGCACATGAGACCTTCTTAATAGGGTGTTAAACTGCACATCTCAGTGCTTTCATCCTGTATCTAGGCCTATAGCGTGTTTTAGTGAAGTTTGTTCACCATTTGACATTTTGAGCTAGTTTATTTTCAGTACATTGTCAGAATTAAACCTCCGATGTTTTCTCATTTTTGTGTGCTGTTCAGAGCATCAATGTTTGCCTTGTTGTTTTCCCCCTAGGAAGATTGCCTTGCCTACTAATTTGAATGCTTTAGCCTTTTAATCTACATGGATTTTAATGAAAACTCTTTTGACTCTTAGTTCACAGATTTTCCTTGCATTAAAAAGAGCCTGAGGTCTTTTCCATTGAAGCCATTTTCCTAATATGGTGAGAAAATGCCAGCATCTAGAAGTAGTGACTTAAAAGGAATGAATTACTATTTGAATGAAAATAAGACAGGATACTAATTCTGATTTTATAGAACTTTTTTAAACAGTCGTGCAAAAACCCAGCAAATCTAAGAAGTCACATCAAATCTTAGACTATAGAATATATAGAAATCAAGAATACACGTAGAGATTTCAGATTCCTGGAGAGAGCAGTAACTTAGAGGGCAAAATCTGGCATCTGGACTTGGGAGAGCAATGGTTTGGAAGTGGGGAGATGGAATTACTGATTTTGGAGAGCAAGAGCAAGAAGCAGTGAAAAAGCATTTCTTGTAGGTTCCTCTCATTTTGAAAATTCACATCTGGCAAAGACAGCTTGCCTTGCCTGTATTCTGGAGCCTTCAGTTTAACAGGTCCTTCCAGACCTTGCGCATCTTGGCGCACAATTAAAATTGAACTGTCCGAAGAGGTCCCTAAAATTCTTTCTTTCCCCCCACCAGTACTTTGTTGTCCTTCTCTGAACGTAATAGTGTATGAAACAATTATATTGAGAAAATAATAGGTTAAAAAGTAGCAGAAGTGGACAGTGTCTGCTTCTCAGAAAGGCACACACTGAGTCATTCAAGCATTTGAATCTCTGCAAGAAAAACCTCACAGGTCTTAAGGTATTCCCAAAGGACTTACTATGGTTCCTCTTATTCTCCTGATAGCACTTAGCAAGAATCTTATTTTCCAAAGCCTTCTGACCGGCAAATGGCCCTCTGTTTTGCTGAAAGCTCTCTCCAGTATGCAGGACATATGCAAGCGAACAGGGACATCATTAAGTACTGTAGCTTCACTTCAGGTCTCACAGATGCCGATGTCCTGGAACTTCTGCCCCACTGCTAACTCAGACTTGTCCAGGCACAGGCAGTTTGCCCTACTTTGCAATAAAAGCTTCTGTCTCAAAGTTTAAGGATTGTGAGGTTGTCTCGGTGGACGGTCGGGACGGATGGCGATGAGAGATCTCTATAGTTTGGTTTTAGAGCATGAGGTTTATTGCTAAGGGCATGGATGTAGGGGCCTTGCTTGGAGCTGCCAGCCGCAGCTCGAAGCAGGCCAGAAAAGCGAAAGAGAGCAAGAGGGAGAGAAGCAAGAGAGAGAGCAGGAGCAAGAGCAAGAGTAAGAGCAAGATAGATACGAGATGTAAGAGTAAGAAGTAAGAAGTGAGATGTAAGAGTAAGAAGTAAGAAGTAAGGAGTAAGAGCAAGATAGATCAGAAGTAAGAAGTAAAGGAGATTCTCGTTTACAATACAATAAATCATCTTCTGTGTTGAATATTCTAATTTTCATCAACCAATCTAGTACAAGATACAAATCCTATAGCATTTAAATACAGCCTGTAAGAATCATTGCATTATCATATTATGTTACATTTTAAACCCTAAAACCCACTCTGGATCTTTTCTGCCAAGCTAGCAGGGTCTACTCTGACCCTTGGACCTGTCTGCTAACAGAAGGTATTGTTCAATCAAAGGGGATTATCTTCAGCCGGCCACACCATTGTTTTCCAGTTGTTCGGTAACTGAGGCCTGGTATCTCAAAGTATGCTTTCATTTCTATTTCACCTATAGTTTCCATGTTCTCAGCATCTTTTGCCAGGCAATAAAACTTCCCTGTTTCATCTTCCCCAACAAAAGATATCCTTAACATTTGTAAAAAAGGAGTGCTAAGGTGGGAATGTTTTTATGAAGATTCACAATCACCACCAGCCTGTGGAGATAATTGAATCTATGGGCAGAGAAAGATCCATTCTACAGAATCCTCCACTTCTTCCTTTTTTGTGACTGAGAGATAAAACAAATAGTGCTCAGGTTTCTGACATTTTTTATAATTTCCATCTCCTTTTGTCACTATGATTGCTATGAAGCAAGAAATGTTCCAAAATGCTACAGAGAAGGGAAAAATTAAAGATTTTCTGACCTAAAGAATGGGCAGAAAGAGAACAAAAGAGGAAAAAGCGAAATCCTAATACTTAAGGATTCAAAGTTCCCGTTTTAAATAAACCACCTGCTTTACCTAAGAAGGCAAAATATTCCTGTTGAAGTTTTTGGTCTTGAGAACAAACACATCATTTCAATTTGTGGGAAAGAGGGTGCAAACATAAAATTTTAAGTGCAACTGCGTCAATTCTGAATAATCATGGGTTAGAGGAAATGATAGTTCTGTAATACACACTTACAGTGCAATGAACAGTGGTTTTTTTCTTGTGATTGTGTTTAAGATTGAGGCTACATTCTGCTTGTATTGAAGTAACTGAGTGTTATTATATAACGAATATATTCCCCAGTGTCTAGACCCTGGAACACAAAGTAGGCAAAATCAGTTATGTACCTGCTTTCTTCCAGAACAGCCTGTACATCTTTGTTGCTTCGGCAGCATCAAATATGTATAGCAGATGCCATCTCCTGGCAATATCATTTTCGGAAAGTAGTACTAATCTTACACAGCTTACACGCAGGAACTGATTTTTAACTGTTTTTGAAATATGCTTAATGTGAAAGAAAGCTGTTACGTCCTTGGAGTTTCATAGAAAGCATTAACAGTTCAGAGACATTAGTTAAACATTCTGATTTTCGCTTGAGAGTTCCTAATAGTCTTGTAGTAAAGAGCTGTATGTTAAAAGTTTATACACATATGAAATACATTTAAATACGTATTTAAAATATTTTTGAATTCTTAAAATGACGAAGTTTACAGGTAGGGGTTATTTTTTTTCTTGGACAACCTGATACAGTTGGAAAGAGAACAAGCTTTGGGACTCAAGAGGTAGTTTGCAAACTTATCTCCAAATTTTTGTCTAATACACAGAAGAAAGAGGAATCAAAGTGTAATGATTTTCAAGAGACACATGTCTTGACTAGCAAAGAAATCTAGTACAGTAACATGGAAAAAATAACAATTCAAGTGGATAAAATGCAAACCAGTCTGATTTGACTTGGACATATTTAGAATATTTTATTGCTTTTCATGAGTAGTTATTGAATTTCAGGAACATCCCTAAGTGGCAAACAAGTATGACAAGGCCACACAACAAGCTCATGGAAATGAGGTTCTGACATGCAGTGATTTGCTTTATTACACCAACAGATTGCCTGGCGCTCAGCAGAGCATCTCCATGGGGTCTGTGGCACTGCTCCTTTCACAAAGCTGAAGCAAAAACAATAGTGGTGAATCTTCCAGTTAACTGTAATCTGCGTTCATTTTGTATTTCCAAGTCCTTTTGGACTCAGTGATGTTAGAGTAAGGAACTAAGAGTAGGTGTCTCTTCACTCTATCTCTCTGTTTGTATCGTCCTGTGTTTTGTGATTTCTGGTACAGACAGATTCACACAAGACACCGAACTGGTAAAAGTAAGGAGGTCAGAAATAGGCTGCAAAGTGGTCTTAAGATATCGGGGCCACTGGGGCTTCAGGAAGAAAAGGAGCTGGTAGAAAAAAGCTGACATTGTGCACCAGATCAACATTGCTACAGTTTAGACAAGAAGAAAACTAAAAGCTACACACATTTTAGGACAGTGAGTTTAATCTTGCTGAAGCTTCTCCAGTGTATTTAAAGCAACACATTGCCATTGTTTCTTCTGTTAAACGATAAGAAAGTAGGTGATCAAAAAATGTTGATGCTAAAAGAATATCCTATGTCATTTGCAGCCAATGAATCCCATGGCCTAGAAAAGGAGCATTTTGCTGTGGTCAGATGTGGAAGTTGCAGTAAAATACTGAAGCAGTAGTGGTTAAAGGGCTAACTTTACTTGCACCCAGGAGTAGGGTGCATTTCTGGATAGCAAAACTGCATAGGAAAACAAAAAAAACCTCTGACAGCTGGGCACTCCTACCCCTACATGTGCTTTGTTACAGGACAGCAAAAAATCCTAGTGATCCATGCATGAAGCAGGGTGAGCCTCTTCCTTGGAGAATTGTAGTAACAATCTCAACTGGCCCAGATCATGGCATGAAACCCCTTGGGGTCTTTGGAGCAGACCCATCCATTTGGAATATCATATTCACGTAAAGTAAATATATCTGTAAGGTACTTCTAGACCCAGGCCATCCTGGGCATTCATGTTTATGGCAAACAGAAAACCGTGCTTCAGCTGCTGCAGCTGGAATTGCTTATATTACATTTTAGTAATAGAGCCAACAAAGTGCAGCTTACCAAAATGGTATCTTTTGCAGTGGTTTTAGAAATTCTCAAAAATGTAGAGAGCTATTTAGCAGGGCTTTATTTTGCTTGATTTTTATATAATTCTGCTCAGCCATTTTTGGCAATGTTTTGCTGATGCAGCTGTATAGGGAACAGAGTCCCAGTCAGTGGCTGGTTTTGCCATTGTCGCCTATCTGGGAGCTGAGAGCCCGTCTCTCTGGAACATCCCAGCTCAGCTGAGCGCTTCCCACCTCTCGCCGAGCTTGTGATCTTGGTAGGGCAGAGACTGTTTCCATAGCCCTAATTGCTCGCTTTGCAAGGCTCCTTGTTACAAGTGTTTTTGCGCTTACTGAGGCATGTGAATCAAACTTGTCTGTGTTTGCTTCAGCCCCATAAACAGTGCTTGTTACAATATGGGCTGTTTGCCTGATTATTCAGAAGTCTAATCATTGTAGGCTTCATTCTAGCAGCGCTCACATTGAGCTTGCTTTGCAAAGCCCTCTCACGACTTCCATTATCATTTTAGTACTATGAAATTCTTTCACATCGTACTATTTTCAGAAAAGGAGTGGGGAAAAAAAAAAAAGCAGAAAAAGCCGACACCACAGAAACAACTTCTTTGCACAGTACAGTACGGTACTGTTTTCCAAGTCATGCCCAGAGCTACTACTACTTATTTTTCTCTATGGGAAAAAGGACTGTTTTCCTTTGGTAATTCTCATCTGCCCAGTCCTAAGCCTCATTATAATCTCTTTTTCCCTGCTTAAGTAATTATTCCCTGGCTCTTAATTCCCAAAGTAGAATCAAATAATAAAACCTGGAAATTGCTGTCATTGATGTAGGGAAAATATAAACCAGCCATGTTTTCGTCCTGGAGGTTTTAACTTGAAAAACTGGAGCGTAACTGTTGTCATTGTCTGAAACTTCTGTAGCGGCTGGTAATTTACATTAATTAAGTATGCAAATAGATGACATAAACAACAAATTGGCCTCAGCGTTAACAGTTTTCCTCTCACATTTTGAGACAAGAAAAGTGGTATAATGGTATGGAAGGGATCTAATTCATCCTAATTCTGGTCTTCCTCTGGGAGCAGAAGGAATTCAGCTGGGCTGCTGGTGGTGTTAGTAATTTTAACACATGGAAGATTTTGTTTTTAATATAATTTCAGATAAAGACTGCTTGATTTTTTTCTTTTTTTTTAGCAACATTTACAGCAAAACAAAATGTGATTAGAATTAGGATATTGCTGGTCAACCACATTACCTCAAACATGCAGAATTCCTGATTTGTAAGTGGAAACAGAACTTAGTAATTTTTAGGAAGCATCAAGCTAGTGCAAATTATTTCTAGATAGTGTTCAAGAATCTTGGTTGCAGTTTTTACTGCTCTGAAAGGACTGTCTTGTTGGAGCTCCGGAAATTGGTACTTAAGGTTATTGATCTGTTTTCTCTCCGGCCATGGTAGAGAATGTGTGTCAGAAGAAATTTATAACAACAATACTCATTTATCTTTAGACATACTCTTCTTTTTCAGCTAAACAAAATGAATAAAGAATGTATTCATATCCAGATATCTATGTGCATTCACCACAGTTCCCCTATAGATCACTCCTTCCTTTATGTTTCATCCATTTTTCCCTCCTAGAAGGAGGGATGTCACAACCTGCCTCAGCCCCAAAGTCCTGGCTTACTTCCCCACAGCTGTCCCATATTGTCCCACAGGCCATTTGTTCTGGTCTCACGCGTTGCTCATCTTTCAGTCATGTCATGCATGCTGTTTGCTAATTGCATGGTGGCTAACTAATCTGGGTCTCTCACTGATTTGGGGTGGGGGGGCCACTTCTGCTCTGCTCATGGGCCTCTGCAGCATCCCTGGCAGTGTAACTGTGGGTAAAGGACCGAACACTGTTTCATCAGAAGCTTAACTTTTTTGACTAACACATTTTCTTTGCAGATCTATTTCTACAACAGTACAATGCTGAACATTGCTCTTGTCTTCACACCCATGCACATTTGATGCATATAAATTAATGGTTGTAGGGCAGAACAATGCACTGGTGCTCTCATTGCTTCCCCATCTGCAGATCACTGCAAATTTTACGTATTTGAAGTGATTTGCTAATTTTGACTGGCAGCATCATTCATGTGGTTTTGCATTGTCTCTTCTAAGTGGAAGTGAGACACAAGTGCAAATTCTATGTTCAGAGGTAAGAATGCTCCTCTGTGCTTTGCCAGTACCTTTGTTCATCAGGGCACTGGCAGAAGCCAATAGAGAGCAAACCCAGATAAAAGCATATTCAGTAGTTAAAAAATAATCTCAGGTATTATCTTGGCTCCATTCACAGCCTTTTAACTTCAAATATAAGGTGGAAAATCTCATATTTAATATAGAATGAAAACCAAAAATAAACACAGCTGTATTCCACAGTCTTTATTTGACCAAATTATTTACACTTGCAAATATCCTAAGCCTTTTATTATTAAACTTCACTATTTTGGAGGCTGATAATTTTCCTTACATAGCTTTCTGCTTAACAAAAATGCAATAGAATAGTTTGATCCCATATGGCATAAGCACAAAATAAGGACTTCAATAATAATTCAAGATTGTTCTTCAGAGTGTTCATGTTTCAAGATGTGAAGACAAATGCAAGTAAGTTATTTTAATACTGTTTTGATTTTGTGTAATTTTGGTAAGCTGTGTATGAGCTCTATAGACTCCAGCAATCCTGACACAGACTAAAGATCAGTCCTAGGGAGTTTCTCTATAACCATTGTACAAAAAAAAGTATTCTTAAGTAATCAGCTGTGTTATAATTTCATGTCAAAACTGCAGACACAGTGAATTTACTATGATTGCACTGCAGCAAGAACTACCGGGAGAGTCAGTCAGCAGCCTGGATTTCAAGGAATTTAATTTAAGCAGAATGTCATACTCGCATTTTCTTGCTCTAATCTAGGCCTGTTTGAAGTGATGATATCTGGAGAGAAAGGCCTTGACTTCTGATACTGAAGAAAAATCAAAGTCAATGAAGTGCAGACTCAAGTGATAGGGCAAGCATGAGCTTCAGAGAGGAGAGAGCCAAGGAGTGCCTGCCATTTGGGACAGGCAATTCCTGAGGCTTGCAGGCTGATCTATTTGTGGTTGTCTAGTATTGTATATGGGCAGCTAAGCTCTATGAAAGATGGAAAGAACACGGACTTACTTTTCCTTTAGTTAGATTAGGAAAATAGCTGTGAAAAAACCTGAAAGGCTCTATACATACAGAAATGTCATTTCTGCGTAACCTCAGACTCCCACTGCTTGGATCTTAGTTAATTGTATCGCGGTCTATTTGGACCATCTCTCTAGGCAGTGTCCTTGGGGAGCACTGCTGGAACATACATTACTGTTTGTACAGGAGGTACTGAAATACAGGGTTTGATCCAAAGTGATCTGGTCCAAATCATACTTCTTCCAAATACTGTGTGGTGGTGACCACAGGGCTTTGAATCATCTGGTTCTCCTAAAGGGAAGCTGACTCTGTGCCCAGTGAACCACAACGACCTCCTAAATAAATGATGCAGTAGAAAACTCGATGTTGAACTGTACCCTGCATACTGGCCTTGCAGGTTTTCACCATGCCAGGCTACTTTTATAAAAATAAAAGACTGTGTTTTCAAAAAACGTGGCATGCATGTACATTGACAGCCATCTTCATAAGAAGTATTACATCTTTGCATTAAAAAAAAAAAAGAAGAAAATATTCTTATAGAGGTCCTGTGCTTTAATCCACCTAGGCCTTGTGAAATCTTTGAGATTGCAGTGGAGTATCTGAAGTCTTCGGTGAGGTGTAATGAAATCTTCATGCTGAGGTAACTTTCTTCCTTAATAGCACAGTGGGAGAGAATCTATTATGTTTTAAATCTGTCTTTGTCTCTGTGGAGACATTTATTTTAAAGTAACATTTTAATCATGTCTTCAGCCTGCAGGGAAAAAAGAAGATACCCAGAGCTGAATAATGCATGTCCAACTACCAAAGGGGATGCTCTATTAACTCTGATTTACATATGACTGATTGTTTAAATTTGTAATATCACCATTCAGATGGCATTTTGGAAGGGTGAAGACCTGGTTTAGGGCCACCATAATTCAAGGAGTAAATGAACATAGTTTAATAAACATTATTCGAAAGCATACATTGTCAAAATAAGGCTGACCCCCACCATGATCACTTTTATAATAAATCAGCTTCCAGGGTCCTTTTCCTACCACTTGGGCTTAGAAATTATTTGCCTGGGTGTTCTTTACTGTGCCTAGTTTTATGGACCCTTGGCAATTTTAGGGTCAGAAATAATATATATCAGCAGCGAATGTGAATTTAACAAACGTCATTACAGGCGCCCATTTCTCTTACCCATTTTCTTCCCAGAATCAAATAATTCTGCTCAGTTCTGCTCAGTTTGGCCACTTGTCCTCAGTTAATGGGTCTATGAAGAGTGTTCCTTGATCTATTTTCCAGTGGTCTCTCCCGGCTTTTTGGGGCTGTGTGCGTAGGGGCAGACATTTTGCCGTTCTGGCAGTGTTTGTGCATCACTAGTGGGGTGTGCTGCAGCTGGGGAACGCCTGGTTAAAGGCTTCCCACTCGCTGGCCTGGCACTGCCTTCAGTGACAGCCCTTCAGCTCCAAGCCCTGACCTGCCCACACCTGCCTTGGAGAGAAATTGTGCCATCCAGTGCCACTCGTGCTGGGCAGAGGCACGAACAGTGCCATAGACACACGTAACCTAATATCTTATTCAGAGTGCTTGTGCAGTAATCTCGAGGAGAATACTTTCAGGATTTTTTTTACGAGCTAGAAGCAGTGAACACTGTTATAAATGCTAGCATATAACACTCTGAGAGGAATAATTGCAGCACATAGTTACTTATGTTAATACTATCACATTATCTTGTGATAGCTGTGCAATTAAATGAGTCACCACTACGCCAAAATCTCATTTGTCTCCAAGCACTCCACAAATATGCTGCATTCACTGTCTGTGCTTCGGTCTGATAGCTTTTTAGTCACCGCATTCTCTTTGTGTTTGGAGAACAACAGAGCTGTGGAGCCTTTGAAAAGATGGAGCACACTGTTTGAAATCTGGTGATAGAAGGATATTAATCTAATAAGTGGTTTTCCCAAAATGTATTTAAGAAGATACTTTTCTGAATGATATTTATACAACAATGTCTGAACCTTAAAAGAGTATTTTAAGAACAAAAACAATGTTGTGAGACAACAGTCTGCGTTCTATTTACCCTTCACTCTGACTACAGCCTGTGTTCTCCATATTCCGCTGAAGCAGACTATTGGTGGCACTATTTTTAATTTTCAGATATTCCCAACAATATATGCAGAACTTTTGTGCTGAGCAATACTGGAACATCCCAAAAATGAGCGAATATTCCACTTGAAGAGTGGTCAGGTCTTGGTTTCTGGTAGGAAAAGAGAAGGAGCCAGATAACAAACAAACAGCAAACAGATAGGAAAAAGCTCACTGATGTTTGGGGAAGCATGTTTTAGATAACAAGTATGATTTGTCCCTTTTGTGTTACAGTGTTGCAGATTTTTTTCTGAAGAAATTTTATCGTAAATGTGGAAGAAAACTGATAGAATAGTATTCCTTTTCCTTGCACAGAGTCTCTTCTGTTTCTTTTCCTTATTAAAATCTGCAGTCTGATTTTCATGTACTTCAAGACGCCTCTCTGGCCTGGAAACCATTTAGCTAGGTCTAAACGTGTGTAGAAATTACTCAGCTTCCACCTAAATCATTGTGGAACTAGAACATTGCCTGAATGCAAGTGAGGGCAAAGTACAGGCACAACAGCTCCTCTCCTGGTTGCTGTAGCAGCTCAGAAACGAACTGAGGAAAAACAAAGAAAAACAGAGTTAAGCAGCGCTTGAGAAAATGTTCCCTGCGGCCTCAGGACACCGTTCTGTTATGGCCAGATGCTGTTAAGGTTTAAGAGAACAGAAATCGGGAGTGGTACATTTATACTGCAGAGTTTAATTGTGACCTTTCGTATTTAGGCAATATCTTCTCCCAGCCCGGGAATTAAATATAGTACAGAGAGACACTCCTCAATGTGACATCAAGTATCGTTCTTCCCCTGAAGATATAAATGTGAATGATGAAAGCAGGAATGTGGAAATAAAAGTGTTGCTTCCACACTTATAATGCCAGCTAGCACTTGTTACCAAACTTGTGAAAATAACACGATTTACTGTAATAGTTTACACTTGACTAGTGAGGAATAAAATATCTTTATCTTATAGCCATATAAACCATGGTTAAATTAGGCTGAAGTGATACACAGAGCAGTGCCCACAAAAGGATTAGGAGTACAAAAGCATTACAAATACAAGAGGCAGAAGCAGAACATCCTGTTCAGAGTATATGTTGAAAGGAATGGAAATGAAAGGAATTAAACTAAAAAGAGGATGAAGCAGCTCACCTCTTGGGTAATTCTTAATCTGAAAGAGAAGTTGATTTAGGCTGAGGCTATACAAACCCCTTACTTCCCTGCAGCATTTTGACGGATCATAAAACAGGGACTCTAAATGTGAGAATGGTAAGAGATAACGTGATTAGTCTGATCACTCAGATTTTCACCAAAACAACAAAAGCTTTAAGCAGTATAACTGTATTTGTATGCTCTCACCTATCTAATTATTTACATTGAATACCAGAAATTTTCAAGGCTTGTTTTGCTTTATTTTCACATCAGGATTACTCAGAAATCTGAGGTGAGAGTATCCTCTATTCTTGTGTTTGAGAGAGATAGGGACATCAAACTTTCCTTTCCAGGTATGGGAATTAGAGGTTCAAAACCAAAAGTAACAAACCAAACAGCTGAAAACAGTCTGAGCTGAAAAAACCTCTCAACTGAATTACACTTTTCCCATTTCCCTGATGTGATAAACCTTACACTCCTAAAAGATCTGTCTTTTAAATGGAAAATCAAATGGAAAACCTCAGCGCTTAGGGGTTTTTTTATACGTCATGAAATATTGAACAAAAAAGAGGTCATAAGCCATTTTGTTGACTTTATAGGTCTCGTGAGACTTCTTCAGGCTCTCTTCTTGTTTGCTGCTGTACATCTGGAGTGAGAGTCAGCCAGAGACAAGATGGCAGGTGTAAGTTCCTCTTGGAGATGTAATACATTTTCCTCCACAGCATGCAAGACAAACACTTCCTTTCCTGTTTCCACCAGAAGGATAAAAAAAACCCACTTTGGGTCATTCTCTTGCCCCCAAAAACCAAGATATTTTTTCCAGAAGTTCCAAAATGACTGGGATTTCCTCCTATACATTGAAATTTCCTTTTGTTGGGTGAAAAAAAAAATAGTTACTACCTGGGGAAAAAAAAGGTTTCACATATTCACCTAAAATGATTATTTAATGTTGTAATTGCACGTCTGAAGAAAGACTAGGCCATGGAAAAATAAACGTAGGTAAGACTTATGTGTGCACTAAAATTAAAAACCTCTATGTCTATAGCAACAGCAGCCAAATTACTCAAGAAATGTAGCCACGGTGAGCTTGTGAGAGGCAGAAAAAAGTTATAATCCTTCATGACGTGAGAGCGGCTCACACCGCCCCGGCCAGCCCCGGCTCTTCCCAAATCGTGCCGCCGGGTGCCGCTGCAGGAGAGAGAAAGGAAATGTTTTCCCGGCCCTTGGCCAAGGACGAGAAACATTAATTTTCATGATTCCGCACTCGCGCCCAGCTGAAACAGTCTTTTCCCACCTAGTACACATGCAGCTTTCTTGTATTAAACTTCTATATCAGGAGTTATTAATTTTACTGCTCTTGAAAGATATTGGAGAGAGAAAATAATATCATAAAATCCGTGTGTGACTCACATTCAGTAGAAGGGCAATGCAAGAGTTGATGGACTGCAACTATTTCACTTTGCTTAGAAAACCCCCAAGACTTCGCTATGCAATCTGGTCACAGTTAAATCTCTGAGGTCAGTTCTGATTTCACATTCTTTTAATTTGTTTGTTTTCAAAATAAACCTCTCTAAATCGCAGCTGTCGGCACTACTGATTCTCCTAAAATTTTCACATTTTTCCACATATTCACCAAATAGTTTGCAGCTAAAATCCTGTGTGAGCCCTGAAAGCAAGCCCAGGCTAGGAGGGGACCCCATCAGTCCTAGCACAGCTGACCTACTCAGTACCATTCAGGCCAGCTGGAGAGAGATTCACTCACTCTGTGCTGTCTTACCTGAGGTCTGATTGAATCTCATTTCATCGACAAGTTGGTCAAACTCCCCAAGAAACCAAGCAGGATTCTGGCAGGAACTAACAATGCACAGATGTTATTAGAAATTGTAATTAAAAAAGAATTCCTATGTTATGAGGATTTGCGTAGGAACCAAAAGGCAGTATCAAAGCATATGTCTCTGCTGTATATTATTAGACTATTATGTATTATTGAAATATGCAAATCATGGCTATTAAGGAGAAATTCATAGAAGCAGCCAAAGGAGTAAAAAGTTTGCAGGTGGCATGCTGATTGTTTAAAGATGCTGTACCAGAGACTAACAGCAAACATTTACTGCTTATCAAAAAAGACTTTAAAAGGACCACACACACACAGAAAGCTGGCATGACAAAACAGAAATGTGAAAGTGGTTGTTAGAAGGAACAGTCAGTCTTCAAAAAGTGGAAATTGTGTTGAAATGAGGAAAACAGAAAAGAACATAAACTCCTATATGTTTAATATAAACCCTTTATAAAGTGGGCCAAAAATATTTTGAGGAATAACTTGTGATAGGCATAAGAGTGAATAATAAAACTTGCTCTAAACACATTAGAAGCATGAATTGTGCCAGACAGTTTATAGGCATTCTATAATGTTTGGGCTATAGAAGAAGTATTTAAAGAAGATAAGCCCAGAGCTGAAATGCTAAATTAATTTTTCATATTAGCGTTCTCCATGGACAAGCTTAGGCAGGTTTCGACAGCAGAACCTTTTTTTGGGTCCCAGTCAAAGAAATTATCTCAATTCAAAGTGTCAGAGAAGAAATGTTAAGTTAGACAAAACTAAATGGTAACAAATCAAGTAGATTATATCAGGTTTTCAAAACACTTCTAAAGGAAGTCTGATATATGTGACAAATCATTAACTGCGATGTAACTCAACATGTGGATCGGCCTCTTTTCCAAAGGAGTGGAATGTGGCAAATGTGATGTTCCTTTTGTTGTTAAATTCAGTGGGACCTCAGGAATTACAGACCAAGAAGCCTGACCTCCTGTATCAAGTTGATAAAGCTTTTTCAAAAGAAGGGTATTAGGCACAAATGATTAGAGTTTGTTGAAAGATTCAGCATGCAAGAGAATGAGAATGATTTGGATGATACATTACGGATGATACATCATAGGTGGATTTCCTAAACCTTTGAACAAAGACCTGTCATGAAAGCATGCTGAAGAAAGCAACCATGAGACCAAGTAGGTTTTCTCAGGTGTCCATACATAATTGAAAGAAAATCTTCAGAAATCAAGACAGGGAATGAAAGCGTGGTTTTCCATTTTCACAGTGGCAGAGGTTTACTTGTAGATGTTCTCCATGATCTGATGCTCACTCCTGGGTTACTTTATATTTTGACTGTTTTAGAAAAGACGTAAATAGTAAGGTCATAAGATCAGCAGATGATGCAAACCAAGAGCCACTTGTGATGGGATGCAGAATATTCTCCTAAGACAGAGCAATTTGGCAATAAATGGTGGAAGAAATTAAATGTTAAATACAGAATAATACCCATGGGGAGAAAAAAAAGCGTCATTATACTTATGCTAGTGCAGCTTTAAATAGGTTATAATGACTACAGAAGGAGGCGTCTGCGTTCTTTGGGAGATACTGTATGCAAATGTCAGATTAATACTCAGCAATGGCAAACAAACAAAACCCCAAAGTATTAGCAGAAGGAAATGGTGAATAAAACAGAAATCAGGATGCAATTAAAAGCATGATACAATTTGCAGATCCAGAGTTATAAATCTGACCCATATTTTGAAGACTGTGCATTGTTCTAGTCGTGCTTATTTAAAAAAAAATTGTAGATCCAGAAAATATAGTAATGATGGCAATAAGTGTGGCCAAAGATAAGGTATGGCTACCACAAAAGATGGAACTTTCAATAGAGAGGGCATTCTTTAACTTGGATGAGAAACATCTACTTGGGATATGAAATAGCAGAGGTTATGAAATCATTAGTGGCATGGAAAAAATGAATAGGGAGGGATTCTCCTCTTTCTGTCACAGTGTAAGAACTGGGCTCCATGAAATGCCTTTTGCAGATAGTAGGTTTGAAATCAAAACAAGGGAGTAGTGTTTTATTTTTAGTTGCCATGGAACAGTAGCCGCTGTCTCAGCAGCAACTCCTGCTCTACAGAGATTTGAAAAAGCCCACAGAGACAAAAGAACATTAGATAAAGAGCTAAACTGTACCTCAGTCAAGTATAAACAAATGTGGTTGTCAAGTGCTTATGAGAGATAGACACTAGCTCAGGGAGCTCTGTTGTGAGAGGGGACTGAAATCCGTAGGCCTGAGGAGATGGTGTGTTGGGTTCATCTAAGAAAGGAGTCCATTGGTTGTCCTGTTCAGTTGTACCCCTCTCATTTACAGTAGTCAAATCTCAGTCAAAAGTTACGATTATCCTAAGAAAACACGGAGAATTTTTTCACTAAAATCTTGACCATTACTTCTGGATGGGATTCGTCCCGGCTAAGTTTTGTGATTTGTAAGCCAGTGGATCTGGCCGAAGGTAGCTTCAATACCCAATAGAGAGAGAGCAGCATTCCTTCTACATGTAAGAGGCACAAATAGGCCCTGCCACAGGACTTCTCCCATCCTGAACTACAAGCCAGATGTGTGATTTATCAACTTCCAACGCTACTGTCTCTTCGCATGGGAGTCCCCCAAGAGACAGGGAGCATTCAGGTCTTATCAGCGCTACAGTCCCATTGTCTTTGCTACAGAGCTAACTGGAGTTAAAGTGACATGTCCGTGCACTTTTTGTGCGGGTGCTTTTGCTCAAGACAGCATGAAAGGAGTTAATGTAGATTAAAGTTTAACTCTTCAGTGAAAACAGCTCCTACAACCTAAGCATCAGTGTTTTTCCCCAATGTGTATTTCTGCATAGCATTTCCTCTTTTGCAGAGTAAACATCCACTGTGGAAAAAAGAAATGCTAGGCACTATGAGATACAGGTTGCAATTACTAATTAAGATAAATGTGTGCACAATCAGTGCAGGTGACCATGAAGGTCCAGGCAATCCAGAAACCATTTTAGATACAGTAGTTCAGAACTATGTCCAAGCTAAGTCCTGGGGTTACTTGTATTTTTACAGATTTTTAGCAATTTGTAAGGATTAGAAAGTTATTGCTGAGACTTCTAGCTAATTAAGTACTTACTTATAATAGCAGAGTAAGAGTAGGATGGCATATGAAATGGCTTACCTCTGACACAGAGAGGTCATCTGGTTTTGTTAATGACATAGTAAAGCCATAAACCTTATTACATATGAATCTGTTAAACTGTAGTGTGTGTAGAATGAGAAATAGAAGTGCAATATCATCAAAATCTTTGAAAATACTTTTATAAGGTCATGATATGCTGACACCAAGCATTTCAATTTAAGGTTAAGATCTTCTAATAACACATTTGGTAGCTATAATGAGACTTTCAATGGAAAAAAATTAACTGTAATATTTAACTCTAAAAATTATAAACCCCAAATGTATTGTGGCATACATAAGCACTATAAATTAAAATTAATGTATACATTACATAGTTACAAGAGAAAAAGGGGCATTTTTCGATGAATGGAATGGTAGCAGTTCTGTCTCCTTTCACTTGTTCCTGCAGGGTGAAAGATGCCATGAATATGAAAGAGAACCAAACCATTAAGAGGTTTAGCTTCTTAACTTCTCCTTTACTTGTGTCATGCAAGCATAATATATCCTATACTAGTTTCCTGGGAATTTCAGAAGGATGAACACGAAAAGGAAAAAGAAAGACTGTCTTTCTAAGCAGCCTTTGTCTAGAAACCAACATTCATATTAAAGGCTGAACCGTGTTATTTCAAGTTTTAGCATATATACCTCACCAAATGAGGGACCAGCCAACTTATGTAAAAGAATAACCTGCCTCTGAGCAGAACTTATTAGCTTGGGCACAGTTCCACAACAGCGTGTCCAAACAGCTTTTGGATTGAATGTATCTTCCATTTTGCACCTTAGAAAATGAGCTAAGCTATTCCACAACTGTCTCCACCTGACTACAGAGACATGCCTTCATAATATAGCTTGGACCAAGGCCCTTCCCCAGCTTGCTGACACAAGTTGGCTGTCAACTGCTCTTACTTCCCAGCTGATGTGAGGCAGTTGCAGCACAATGAGTTCAGTACCTATATTTACAGGGAAGTCATTACATGGGCATTAGATGAGCACTCAAGAACGCACAGTTTAGTTTCTGAATTTTGTAGGTTCCTTAAAATGTGTTGTGTGAAAGTAAACAGCTCTCTCTGCTTGCTTACTGCCTTAAAATAAGGATTGTCTGGAAAACAATTGCAGTTAAAACTGAAGACACAAAAAAGACAGAAGTTCCTGTTGTTAGCCCTACAGGTCAGTCAATCTCCAGAGAAACATAAACTGTGCTTGAATAAAATTTAGGAACTCTTCTCTGAAAAACACATCTTTGTCTGAGGGGCACCTATAGTTCAGAAGAGAAGGACCATCCAGCAGGAACTCTGCTCTTGTGAGTGGCTGTGCTACCCTCAGTAAGTATTGTGTTACTGGAAGGCATCACAGGGAATGTGCACCTTCCCAAATCCCCAGCTCCCGAGTGCATGCACTTCAGTCTGTTCTGCTCCTCCCCTGTCTCCTCAAAACCCAAAGTATTTTGGATGAGATGTCTGGCACGTATGTAACAATTTCAGCATTTTGGGGGCATTGTATAACTATGTGATTGCAAGAAACAGAGGAACTTGATGAAAGCCCAAAGCAAATGCCATGTAAGCAAGGGAAATATTAGAAAGAAAAGTAAAGATAGGGTTCAGCAGCCAGAAAAAAATAATAAGTACACTCCTCAAAAACATAGGAAAAGAGAAGGGGCAAGGAGGAGACAGAAACAATAAATAGTTTAAATATGACATTGATTACAAAATTGCTTCATTGTTCATGTTTGGCAGTGGAAGAGGATGGGGAAAATAGCTTTCTGGAACGCCACATGAACATTAATATTGATGGCCTCATAAAAGTAAATTTGAGTTTCTCAAGGGAGAAGAGTGCAGACACTCCTTTGCCATTTAAAGCTGAAGTTCATGTGGAGGAGGGTCACAAAAGTCTTCAGTCTGTATACCATGAGTATTCAATAGACCAAATATTTTTGGCAATGAGCCTGCTTAGATGAGTGTGTTAGTGCTGCCTGCTGGGTTATGTAAGGGGGGATACTGCAGCAGACACAGGGAAGCAGGAAGCCTGAAATGTTCCAGAAGACCAACTGGGATTTCCCCTGCTGCTATTGTCACAGCATTGCCACTATTTTTAATTTAACTAGTAAAAATGAATTTACTTGTCTTATTCTAAACTTAGACTGCTACCAAAAAAAAAAAAAAAAAAAGGATTCAGGCAATGCTAGTGGGATTTTAAACATGCTAGAGTTTAAACACACTAATTTCCTGCCTAGAGGGGAGAAAGCTGGAAGACCAAGCAGCACAGACACACCGTGTCTGCCTCATGCAGTACTGTGATGCTTGGTGATGGGGGGAAATACTTGGCTGTGGTGCAAAGGTGATAGAAAGCCAAGTGAAGCTGGCAACTCTGTGAACATAAACCAGAAAATAGCCAAAACTCTTGAGGGGATGCATCGTAAAAAAAAATGGAGAGGGCAATGTGATGTAATTAGTTATTAAAGCAGAGGGATGGGAACCAGAATGGCTTGATTTCCAGTGTTGTCCAAGTTACACACTGAGAACATAGTCATGCCAGGTACTAAATGTTTTCTCACTTAGGCTCTTGTCTATTCAGGATATTGTTGCATAGCCTTTCCATATACACCTGCTTTAGCCAAGCATTTGGACTACAAATACAGTTCAAAATGCTTCTGTCTTGCAAGCTAGAGGTTTTGCTGTGTCCTAGGATAAAAGCATTATGTATGCAGATAAAAAGTTTTAAAAGTAATTATATGAGAATCTGGTTCCAATAAGATGCATTGAGTTTTTTGATATTGCCTTTTTTGAGTGGTAATATATGCTACAGTAACATAAATCCTGTGACACATCTCTGCAGGGTGTATTTGCACATGATAAATATACAAAACAATATTAGCTCTACCATGGCTGAGTTACTGATGAAAAGGCACAGTAACAAAGACAGCGAAGTGTAAAAAGTCATGCATTAGTCATATATGAAGCTAGAACTAACAGTCCTGGACCCTGACCCAGTGTACTTTTCCTTTGGCCAAAGGGTAAATTTGAGTGTAAAACAGAAATAAAAAGTTTAAGCGTGTCCATGGTTACTTGAATTTCAGAGTTGAATACGTGACCTAGGAAAGACATGACTTCAGAAATGCAGAGGAATGTGGGAGAATGTGGTGAGTACTGATACATTCTGAAAAATTAGGAAGTAACTAACAAGTACTGCTATGCACACAAATAATTGCTTTCCAGAGATTTATAATTTGTTCAGTGATTTCCATGGCACATCCCATCACAATCCCTGGCTCCAGTCCTGATATCCCCACTAAGTTCCTTGTCTAGTCATTCTGTCTTCCCTCCCTCCTCCTTGACCTCTAAATCCTACAGTCTGCCCATTATAAATTCTTGACCCAGTTTTTCTCTCTTTTCACAGGCTTACAGTTTCTTTTTCTACCAGGTTTTCTCATCAGTTACCTTATGCTTTAGCTTCACACCCATTTGTACCTTGCATTTCTGTCAGGCAGTTTTGTCCTCTATCTGTGAGAAAAAGGAAAAAAACATAGGAGAAGATAAAACCCCAGGAAAAACAATCTCTTGGTCCTGATAGGTAAAATACCAAAGCATTGACTGTAGTTAGGAAAAGCTGAGAGTATTGTTGCACCCTTTGGAATTTCAGGTGAAAAGTGCAAGTCCCTTCTGAGCACTGATGAAGAGATTTTCCAAACACTTGGACCCTGGTCAAACTTGGTGTGCTTTTCACTGAACATGGGAATGGACATATTCATTGTACAGAAATTGCCCCCTTACAAACTTCACATTTTCCAAGAAGTGAAGTGCTGCAGCTGTTCAGAGAAAAGGTTGTGAACAGACAGAAACCCGTGGTAATGGTAAAACAGCAAACTGTTAAAACACTGTGAAGTTATAGCAAGACAATATAGGGTATTATCTCAGAAAGTGCCAGACAAACTTACTCATAGCTGATGCTATCAGCACCACCTCTTACTGCAATTCACACGTAGTAAAGTCATACTTTTTCTGTCATAGTTAGATTCTATGTTTCTGAAACACATCGTAGGGTGATATTTTTCTTGAATGCTTATGGCCAAAAAAAATCCTGCTGTTGATCCTCGTGATTTACATATCAGTTTACCATTTTAAAATAAGTGCTGTGTAAACAACAGAGGGATTAATATAATGCTGTGAGAAATTCTAACCCATTCATGTGCCAACGTTTCATCAGATTGCTAAAGGCAGGAGCTTCATCTACATTTTCATTCTTCATTAAAATAATTGACACTTCTTTCTCTGTCAGCCTGAGTCTGCAAAGTATCAATTGCCTTATATGAAGCCCCCAAATCTGTCAAAACATTTTGGAGCAGGTACTCAGCTCCCAGAGCACTGAACTTCAATATACCAATTTTATCTGGATGCTGTGTTTGGTCTCTTAAAACTCCTATCTTTCATCATTATAATTTATGCTCTTGTATATTCAGTTTGCAGACACTTTTTCTGTTGATCACTTAAAACTTTGGTGTGACTTCGAATAAAACATGCAGCATTTTATACTGCATACCAGATGTGGATTAACTAAATGGTGCTTGTGTCCCTAGAAATCAAAATCCAAAAATGTACTTGTGCTTAACCATTAAATATCTATTTAATCAACCATTAAACCATTTAACTACAGAACATATTTAATCAGCCACTTTCCAGACCAGAGAAATATAGTTTTTATATGGTAAATTAGTCTGTGTGATATAATCCGTATTTTTCAGATTTCCCAAGGTGCTTATTTTAAATGGCATAAAGTTTTTCTTTTTTTTTTCTTTAATCTGGAATACCACAAAGTACTAGACAAACTATAGCACTGAGCAGTAGAACATTTTTGTGATGAAATGTGGCAAATAGTGACAAACAAGTGGCAAATCTGTGTGCCATTTAAAAACAGATTTTAAAAACAGCATAAATCCCCCATACTCCAACCTAAGATCAGGTTGAAACTATTGGGATGGTAATCTCCCTGGATGTGAATCTTTGACTCACCTTGTGCCATTCTAATATTTTAACTGAGGAATTAAGTTTGATTACAAAAAGGACAGGTTTGCACTGGAGAGTCCAGGTTCCCTACAAGCTCTGTTTGTGCCCCTTGGTCCTGACTTTATTTATGTCAGAGGCTGCTAGGCGAGCACAGTTCTGGGTAGTTTCACAATGAGCACAATCACCCTACAGAAAACAGGATTATTATTCCCTCTGATTAATAATTATTATTGGTTTAATGAAGCTTTATGAAATACAAATTGGAATACATTCATTCCCATTCAGGCTCTCAAAATGAAATGGATCTAACTGTGATGAAGACAGAGTCTGTCCCTTTATGGGGCTGTTTCCCATCTGTCATCTGCTTTGAGAAAGGTTTTAAGGGAGGAAAGAGTGATGCTGCCGACGAGGCACTGGAATGGCTCCTAACACAGCAGTGCAGCAGGTCTATCACATTTCTGGTGGCACCAGGCAGTTTTGCTGCAGACAGCCTTGTGCATATCTCTGCTTCTGAACTGAGAGCCCGTGTCAGTGAGCTCCCAGGAGACAATGCTGATGCCCATCTCTTTGATCCCTGGCCAAGACTCCTGAGCTTCCCATTCCTTCTGGATCCCATCGCCAAAGCCTGCAAATACTACCAAACCCTCTGCTCCTTTCGTCCAAATGTTTTTACACCCAACTCTATTTTCCACTGGAAAGACTCCCATTCCTTCTTGCTTCTCAACCCCCATCCTGCAGCCCTGCAACAACCACAGGACCCCAGCGAGGAGCCCCTTGCTCTGTTTAGCCTTTGACCTGTCCCCTCCTAACTCCCCTGCCAGAACTCCTGCCCTAGCCTGCCACTGCTGCTCTGCCCATCCAGCTGCTGCTAGTCCCCCACCTCCTACACTCCCTCGCCCTCTTCTTTACTGCCATGGCCACCTAAGGATGGTACCTACCTATGCCATGCCCACCTATTCCCTCCTTCCTGCCCACCAAGAAAGACTTAGCCCTTCTTCTGATAGCACTTCACAAGAGCAGGTTCCAGATGTGCTTCCTGGGAGTCCTCTCTGAGAGCAGTATTAGAAGATGTATTCTGGAATCAAAAAGGGCATATGAGTTATCCCACTGCAACACTAAAGAAAGCAGGAGGAATTAAGAAAAGGAACAGTATGTAAAGAAAAACCCAAACCAAAACAAAGAACATGGGTCTAGTCAGCATGGGAAGGGGAGAGGTGGAGCTTCAGGACCTGAGAGAAGATAGTGGTGGTATCAAAGACTGAGAGTTCAGGTGATTTTGATGAGGACAGAGTTGAAGGTAAGGAATGGAGGGAAGGAAACAAATGTGCTAGTGCACATCAGGAAGGTTGTTTCATTCTTGTAATTGTGGAAAACTGTGAGGAAAGGGTAGTAGGAGTCATGTTTTATTTGCTTTCACCAAAAATAATCTAAACAGCATTATCCTGTGCTGGGAGTGGAACGCTCAGCCATGGACAAAAGTTGCAGTCTGCAGCATCCAGCAGGTCTTGTGTTGGACACCTCACAGGATGGGGATGCGATGCCGCTGCCTTTCAAACAAAAAACCATTTGCTTTTCAAAACGGTTGTTAGGAGCCACCGACAAGCCCGGGCGAAGAGATTTGACAGGCGCTTTGCGGGGCGCCACAGCCGCTCGTGCTTGGCAGCAGCACAGCCGCGCCGTGACACAGCTGCATCCCTGCGGCCTCGCCGGGGACGGATGGCTATCGCCTGCTGATCCGCACCAACAGCTGACTCGGGGCTCTTTGTCACGCATCGTGCAATCGCATGGCTGCACCCGCTGCACCCATTGTCTGCACCCGGGTTGTTCCTGTGACCCTCCGTCTGTGCGGACAGCTCTCGGATGCTCTACGCGCTGCGACTTGCCTTTTCTGCTTATGGCTTCCCATTGTCACGACACTAGAGGGTGACAAAGATTCAAACGAGAGCCACAATGAAACCATTAGAACTGGAAACTCGAGGTTCGGAGGAATTTTTTAAAACTGACAAGATTCAGCGCTGCTAATGGCATTTTAATAGAAGCTGGTGCCACTTAATGGAAGCTTGTTTGATTTGGACAAACCCTGAAACAGACTGTTTAAAATTAAGAAGGTGATAACAAGATTTTTCTGGGAGTTTTCCAGAACAGAGTTGAAAAAGATTGAGTGTTTTGTTGGGTTTTTTTTGGAGTGGTCCAAAACACGGTCCAAAATAAAGCAAATTTGAAGTAGTGATGGGAAATCTGTGTTTGTGGAAAGTGTGAATAAAGCAAAGAAAGAAAACACATAATCAAATTTAGGCACAAAAAAGTACTGTTGCTAATATGAACAGCAGTTTTCAGTTGTAGAATTATATAGAAAAAGAACACTTTGCTGTATGTAATACTGTTTACAAATGTGAATACATTGGCTAGGAAGTGAAAAAGGTCCAGTTGCTGCCTTTACAACACTGAGGAAACTAACCTCGTTTTCTGAAACAGTCTCATGATTTGCTACTGCATTTTTCTGGGCATACAATTTATGTTTCACATGAAAACTGGGTTTGGATATCTAGTAGCCACTTGATAACACACAAATGGCAAGAGATTCAGGATCAAATCAACCATGTTTTCACTTTCAGACACTGTAGCAATCATGTTAAGCTTTGCATCACTTAAAACATGGTCTATAATGTATGTAAAATACTTAAATTATTTAAAAATAGTAAGAAATGCTCTGCTGAGTTAATTACCTTAGCTTTATTTGCCAACTCCAAGTAATTTTCTGCGTGAAATTTGCATGATGTTACCAGCTCCCAGGGTCTTCTCATGAAATTTGGTAGAAACTGCAATGTACTGGCACTAAGAAGTGTGTAAATCTCAGCTTTCATGTCTACAAAATATTTCCAGGCTGTAAGACAGTGGAAAAGGAGTGGAAAAGAAATGAATCTAAATTTCCAGCCTCTGAACTGCAATGAAAAGAGCTTCCCTTTGTTATTTTAAAATGTTATTTTAAATTTTATTGTTATTTTAAAAATGTTTAGGCGGTCTTGTGATGTTTGGGCTCTTATTCACCACTCTCAGGGCTTGCTGTTGGCAATACAGCGTGCAAACGGCACCAGTCTGTGCTAGCGGGATCGCTGACTGCAGTGAGGAATTTACCCCGCCCTTCGAAATGAGCAAAAGACGTGTAAACCCCTTTCATGGAAACTTTGGGAAGAAATAAGAGATTTGGTTAAATATTCTGGCTGCTTTAAGTACTTGGCCAAACTCAATGATGTTTAGTGGTCAGAGTAAGACACAGACTGTAATATCTGCTGTTGCCAGAACTAAGCCAGCCCTTCACCTAACAGACCGAAAGTGCCTTTGCCCTCCCCTACCCCTCTGCACAAGTGCCCTCCTGGATGATGTAGCATTTTTAGGCACATAGGTTGGGATGCCATTTTCGAGGCATCTGTACACAGGACAAAGTAAAGGTTAAAGAAAAGGTGTGTCTTTCCCAAGGGAGGATTTAAGCCCCACACAGACTCTAATGGGCATGTTCTCCGCTCTGGATAACCCCGTGGGAGAGGGAGGGTCACCTCCTTTGGGGCTCCATGTGCTTGCTGAGTGAAGCAAAGAGGGCAGGACATTGGTGTAGGACGTGGGACTGGGAGAGAGACCCTTCACATGTTTTAATCGTCCACCTTTTGCTCCAGTTTTCTCTCTAAAATCGTATTCCTGCTATAAAAACTCCTCTAATGTGTTTTGAGATCTCTGTGGTCCAACAGAAACACTGGTAAAAGCTGGAGATGAAGAAGTTGCTGTCGCAGACGTGTAGGCTGAGCGACAAGGCCTGAAGTCATCCAGTGTAACCACAGGTGCTCAGCCACCATGGGTGTGTTGGGGCTGTCACTGCCTTTGGTCCCCAGATAAGCAGTGACAGGAGAGTCTCTGGACTCTTTGGGCTTGAACTGGCCCCTCTGCCCAAGTCTGTCATTTGCCTTAGTGCCATGTTTTCCTCTGAAAGAGACACCAGAAAGCATTCCAAAGAAAATATGTTTTATAACAGTTGCTTTATGCAATCTTTTCAGTGTTCCAGCAGCCCTGACTGATCCTCAGTGGTAAAAAATGAGGGGGGAGCCACCCAGCAGTTAGTTGGTCTAAGAGGAAGAGAGGGAGTTGCTTTCACACAATGCAAGGACTCAGCCCCAGCAAAAGCTGGCAATGGCAATTAGATCACCACATGGATGGTTACACAGCCACTGGTGGTTTTGGTGCAGAAAAGTGGAATAACACTAATGTGCTCAAGATGCTGTCCAGAGAGAACAATCTACATTGGTGTCTCAAAGACTGTGTCCAAGGGAATATAAATGGAAGTCAATGAAAAGGGAAGTAACCCAAAGCACAAGACAGGTGGAGAGCATCTGATCTCGGTGTGAGATCTGGGGCTTTACTTATATCCGCCAGACACTCAAAAGAATGTAGGTGAGGGATACCAAAATCCCCCATGGTTAAAACAATGCTGTTGAGTATAATAGAAAGGCATTTGCGTTTGTTTTGATTGCAACCTTTTTGTCATCCTGGTTGTTTGTTTTATGAAGCCACTCAGGCTACGGGTGGGTATGTGGACAGCCATGCGGTGGCTGAGGTACCTGTTGGGAATTTGGCAGCCCCGCAGGCTGGGAAGGGATGCCTGTGAGATGCCCACTGCCGATGGAAGGAGCACAGAGCCGTGTCCTCCCTCGCAGATGGCAGAGGAGCCCCCACAGGAGCTGGCTGAGCTCCAGATCACCACCCTCATGCAGAAGCTACTGTCCGCTGCTGTAGTCAATGTAACAAAGCTGTCGGTCACCAGATTTTTCAGTATGTGCTGTGGAAATCTGTTTGTACTCGCACAAATGGTCCCTGGGAAAGGGCCTCCAGTGGAAGGCATGAACACAACATCTTGCCAGTTTGTTTTATTCAACAAGCTGATTTGCCATTTAAAGGAAAATGCCTACTTCCTCTCAGACGCTTCTTGTCTATGGCTATTCCATCCTTCAAAAGAAAGATGGAAGGCTTTCTCCCCCCCCCGCCTTTTTTCTCCAGACATTTGCATTTTGCTTTCTCTCCCGTAATTCTTCAGTACTTTCCTGCCAAAAAGTAACTGCTGTCATATATTTTCTGGAACCACTCTTTGTGAGAGATTAAAATTAATTATCTGTATCTTGGAAAGAAGAAATCTAGACTATTCTGTACCTTCCTCTAAGTGACCTTATGCTTTGGCATGCATTGCAAATTGTTTATAACATCATTAATGTCAGTACTTAAAAAGTTTACCTAATCATGTGCTTTGCACAGAAGCTATGCAGACACAGCATATTCCTCCAGAAACATATAAAATATGGTTCCAAAGATATTTAATAAAGATATTAAAAATGTATAATACAGAAAATCAATAAGGACCTTGTAAACTCTGTCGAATCTGCATTTTAGGATCTAAGATTATACACTTACTGGTTTTGATTTCTACAATTATTTTAAGGTTCCATCTATTTTTTAAATTATCTGAATAAGTGCTGTGCTAAACTACACATAATCTCACCTTGATAAATTTATTGAATTCATCAGCGTCATCCAATCCTGTGCTACTAGCTTGAAAACTTTGATGTTGAGCTTGTAAGTCAGTGATAAAGTCACTAAGAAGAAGTTGTTTCATAAATACCTTGTGAATTGATGGTTGGAGTCATGATTCTTCGCTGACATTTACCATTTGTCAGCACTGTAACCTTTGTGAGCTGGATCTTCTGTGGTCCAAATTACATTACTACGGAAGTACAGAGCTTATAACGCAACGGTAATGGGGATTTTACTGGTTTTCAGAGACATCCACAGAGGAACAGAGGAGCTTAATGGGTTTGTGGCATCTCTTCTACCTCCTCACTTTGGAACAAAGGATGAGCAGATCAGGTTGGAGCATTACTGGGCTCTGGATATGCTTTGGCTGCATGAGAGATCTGCTGGGAATTGCTGCAGTCAAAACACACTGGAAGTCTGTAACCGTTCTGGCTTTGGGGAGAGAGCATTCAACAGGGTTAGAGGAATAAGAAAAGGAACAAAGTTGCTGCACATCTATTTTCTCCCTTCCCTTCTGCATAGGCATTAGGTGTGGGTTGCTAAGAGTGGAGGGTACTCTTCCACAAAGTTGTCTGTTGATGCTTTTCATCATTCTGAAGTTCATTATACTATTAGATCTAGCGGTAATGTCCGCAGCTTATTACAGATCCCTCTCTCAAATAAAGCCAAAGGAGCAAGCAAATTCAAATGGGCTAAAAGAAGGCAGTTGCGGAGACCCTGTGGATTGACAGAAACATTTGGGGAAGTTTCAGAAAGTGGATGACAAGTTAATGTACAAAATTCCATGAGCCAAATCCTCATCTGGTTAATATAACTTTTTTCCTATGAAACTGAAACCTCTAGATTCATTAACACCAGATGAAGATCTGGTCCTTGTCTGAATTTTTCCAGGCAGACTGCTATTACTTTTGTCCTCAAATACTAGCCCTATTCCTTCAATAAAACTAAGCAGCCAAAAATTCAAAAATTAGGGAGAGGGATATGGGGGGAATTTGAAATTCAAGCCAATAATGAAAAGTTTCTCCAATCTAGTTTGGAGGAATAACTTGTGCTTCTCCATAATGGTCACATTGAGATGGTAAATTAATTCAATCATAAATGCAACTTGATAGCAATCAATACGATTGACTACTGTCAATACATAGGTTTTGTTCAATGTCTCATGTTTTCAAAAGAATACAAAGTCTTCCTCATAAATATACAAAATAGTTGATAATAATAAGAAAATACAATGTCTTATTTGCCCCTTGTCTGAAAGCAATGAAAAAATCCTGCTGGTTTTCCAAAAATAATCCAACTGAATTCTGAGAAATATGGTTAGGGTCTGAAAGGTCTCTTTTTCATGAAGAAAAAAAAACCAAAACAACACGGGGAAAAATAAATTTTATTTTTTCCCTTTTTTTACTATGCTGAGACTCTCTGAGCAGAACTAAAATGTTGCTGTGGTAACTGTACTTCAAGACACTATTCTCCAGAAAATGACCTCCTCACCATTCGATGGACATTTCTAATGCCTATATGCCAACATCTTGCTTTTCGTAACGCATACCTTGTGGCTTTTAAAATGGATCTTTTGTGATTGTTCTTAATGCAGGTCTAAACCCATGTATTTTCTCTAGTTCATATAAGCTTGACACTGTTACAGAGACTCTTTCCTTTGTTTGGGAGTCCGTGTGAGAAATATTGTCTGTGCTGAATTTTATCACTAAGCGACACCCACTGTACTTCCTGTGTTCTGTGCTAACACATATTCATCAGTATTTACATTTGTTTAGATTAATATACATATTTACAAGTGTATAACAAATTTCTTTAAAATAGTGGGTTCCTTCAGAAAGTCCAAGTACTCTTAGGGATCTGGACTGCATAGGTAAGACCCAATAACTCAGAGTCAGAACAGAAACTTTGAGCCCTGGATCATCCAAAATGCACAGAAATGTGTGAGGAACCAAGTATCTCATGAGTCTCTATTGTAACGTGTAGAGCCCAGTAAGGTCACAATTTTTTCTCTCAGCTTCAGTGGTACCGAATAAAAGAGATGACAGACAGAATCCTTGTATTTTATAGCCTTGGAATTACCCAAGGAATTAACTTCTTAGTAAAAATTTAACTGTTGAATGCCATCAGACACATCGAGCCATGTTCTTATCTCAAGCCCACACTATATACAACTTTGTCAGATACTGGCTTTTCGTAATTATTTAAAAATAATCAAATAAAAGGACTTTGTCTGGGATTCGGAGTCTGTTAGCAGAAGGTCTTAGAGCACAGCAGCTGCTTGGAGGGGTTTCCTGAAAGTCTTTGTTCAAAGAGAATTACAGACAAACAAAACATTACTAAGACGGAATTAGTACTAGCTACAAAAGAGGATGTTAAAAAAACCACACGTACATATCAGACACTTGAGAGCTGATCATGGGCAAGATAAAAGACATGCAAAAGCAGCCAGCTTGTGTGAAATACTCTTACCCACCCTGCCTGCCTGCCTGCTTTCCCAGGGTAATATCGCCCAGGCGACCCCTGTTGTGGAGCAACACGAGTCGCAGTGATGAGTAATGGTGAGCCCTCTGGGCAGAACCACTCTCGTGGTCACCTCTCATCCAAGCATCCATTTCCTCCTTCAAACAGCAGCAGGAGTAGAAACTCTGACTGGGCCCTCTCACACTTAATCCTTTGCCTTTCTTTGATGTGCATAGAAAATAATTAACCTACAAGAATTATTTTATTTCTGGGGGTTTTTTTGGTTTTTTTTTTCCCCTCTGATTTCTGTACCAAAAAGCCTGAGTGTGGTTTCAGTGTTGTCCTCTCGAAATAAGCACAGTTCTTAGGCCAAAACAGTTGAAATTCCATCTGACATCCCAACCTATTTTTTCTTCATCAGAGAAATCAATGTGCATATTCAAATAAAACCCCAATAAATTGTCATGAGGCTGCATAAAGAACTTAAATATTCTTTCATAAATAATAAGATCGAAAATCCTTTTGAATATGTTTAGTTGGTAATTTGTTAGCAAATGGTAAGATATCAATAGCATCTAGTAAGACATCAGTATCTTCTCAAGGCCAGCTCAGGAGTAGAGTCAGATAACTAAGCATGAAGGATAGGGGGTCTTCATAGCCTTAAAGTATTAACAGCTCAGAAGTAAAACTTAAAAACAAACAAACAAAACACCAAGACCTGAGTCTTCCAATTTGATGAGGTGCTGTGCAACTTCTGCAAGGGAATAATGATATTACTCTCATTTTCTGCTACTGTAGTTGTTGCCATTGCTGTGCTCAACGAAGTTGTTTTTACTAAGAACCAACCTTATTTCTAAATCAGTAAATGAGAGTTAAGGTGCATTGATAGAAGTGATAAATGGGATGTAGTAATTCCCAAACCGAGTTCCTTCGGCTTAATTTCGTGCAGTGAACTCTTGCTATTGTCAGGGAATATTAATTTAAAAAAAGAGAGGCTGAAAGTAAAAGTACATTGCAAGTTCTTTTGGAATGTTAAGTATAAAATTTGGAATTGCTAGCATGTTTCTTACAAATAATATCTGCATATGGTTAATAGAATTACTCACTGTTGCCACAGATCTCTGTAGAACTCATGCAAAAGTGCCTCCAGCTGAAACACGTAATTAATGGCACCATAAAATCTTATTCGCTAATATCAGAACATGATTTATTACCACAGATATATACATTCATTCAGAAAAAAAATCTTTCACTGGATGCACACTGTGTTAGATTAAATAATGTGGCAAAATTATCCTTGGTACTCTTCAGATATTTGTCTGAGAACCCTAATGAAAATTACATGAAATCGCCTTTCAGTGCAGTTTCTTTTTCACATTGTTTTTATCATCTTGGGACATTAAATGCAAAGAAAAGAAAACTAAAAATGCACAAATATTGCAAAATTGCTGTCCATTTAAAAAAAGCTACGCTTAGACTTTAAGAGAGTTGAACTGATAATCAAATATATAAGCCAGTTGCATTTCTGATTTCATCATTATGGAAAAATACTGTAATATGTCCATTATATTCAGTGTTTTTCCCAAAAATACTTAATAATTTATCTTTGCCAATAGTTTCAATGTGGAAACAGATGTATTTCTCCATGTTCCTATGGTATATTTGAGTTCCCCATGAAGGAAAATAACTACCAGAAGATAAGCAGTTCTACATGGCATTTCTGCAAAGCAATGAAACTTCACTTTGCCTTTTCTCATTAAAAAAGTAATCAAAAAAGAAATATCTTGATTTTAAGTCTATCTCAGTTTCTTCGCAAAAAGAAAGTTTAGGTCTCTGAATATCATGTGCAGTAGTCTGTGCTGGAGTCTAAAATAGTTCAGACATAGTTACAAAAATGTCGTGTACTTACTGTCTGAAAACATGAAATAGCAGCCTACTACTTTTTGTGATATTCCCTTTTCCAAAATTCACTGAAGTAAGTGGAAATGTTTCCACTGATTACATGAGTTTTGGAACAGATTGTGTTCAAGCCGGTTAAGGTTCTGCCTAAAGAAAGATTACAGGAATATGAGTCTATTCTGAGAATTTAAGAAAATGCCTATTTTAAGAGATTTCCATTTAACTTTTTTTTGCTGGACAACTGAGTACTTAAACAAAACCGAAAAAAAAATTAAGCTAAAGGAAGAGTAATCTGCTTACTGGATGGCAATCTCTTCTGCTCTATCTTCTTATTTTATTCTAGATGAAACTTTTCTTCATAAATATTTAACACCTTAAAATATTCAAATTTCAAGGAAGAAAACTGATGGAATTATTTGACTAATATTTCAATATTGCTGATATTTTGCAAATTATTAATTTAATTAAAGACACTCAGGAAAGTTTAATTAAGTATAAGTAAATTCTGGTATTTGCATTGCAAGATTTAATTGACTTCTTTGACTAATAAATACTTCCCTTTTCTGACATACAGTAGATTAGAAAACTGCTGAAGGTAAACTTTTGAAGTATGGAGAATTGTCTGAGCTTCATGACATCAATTATAAGCTAATTATTCTCACCTGTTTAATTTCTGTTGGTTCCCCCAGTAATGCTATGTCCAAGTTTTGCAATTATATCAATAAATACACTAATGCTAAAGCATTAAATTTATGGCAGATCCCTTCCAATGCAATAGATATAAATGAAATAAACTTCTTCATGTCTTATGACTAGTAAGATATTATATAAAGTGAAATTTTTCATTAGAAAGTGACACATTTTTCATGTGTCATGTAAATAGCAAGGTTACAATACAGAAACTCCACATATGGAGAGCAATCTGTCATGATGATCTTTTTCACTAATGAGTACATATGGTTTTTCCTCATGTTTTCTCGGAACACTTGTACCTAACCCACAGTATTCCAGAGCAATCAGATATTGTGGCAACAAGCCCACACACAAAAAATAGAACTTTGCTTATGCAGGAAAATCAAAACTTTGCTATCATATGTATATATATCTGTGAAGGGTTTTTTTCCTAGAAGGAAAAGAGGCAAAAACTTCAAACTATTTTGAACAATGAAGACTGACTGGCCCTGCCAAATGTAGTTGCCTGTGATAACAGAGAACTGGACTAGATGACTCAGTCCTGTATTCTTGTTTAGGACAAATCTGATTTGGTGTATAGAAAATATTGTAGGAAATCTCTAGGAGGCAGCTGAAAAGGAATTGAATAAAGCTAACTACACTTTATTCATTATCTATACGTAGGCAGGAACTCGTATGTTTGGCATATGTTACGACTTGTATTTCATTTCTTCTCATGAATCTCAATAAAGTATGGCTTTATAATTACTTATGCATGAGTTAGCAAGTCCTGAACCTCCTAAAGAGGAAAGTATTTTCCTCCTTTCTCTTGGACGCTAATGTAAACTGTATGGTGTGAACGGAGCCCAGGTTTTGGCATTATTGCTTTGGCTGCTGCTATGGTTGTGACATTTCTTTGACACTTGGTGATGCCACCAGCACACAGGGTACCAAGGTCTGCTTTAGATATCAGCTCTGTGATACAAAGCCCATCTCCTGGTGAGGCTGGGTAGGCATGGTGAAAATCTCCCCGGGCTTACCTGCACCTCGGGTCCCAATCAGTTAGACTGACTCTCCTCTTCCCTATAACAAAGGAGGAGTTTGTGAAGCCCTGTTGCATTTCAGCCCCCTTCTTCAAGGTTACCAAAGAACCTAAAACTGAGTGAAACCCAAAAAGGAGCAGCTTTCCTTCCAGCCAAGAAGATTACAGCTAGCCCATCTGACACTGATCCATCAGCTGCCTGTGCTTTGGTAGCAGACATCTGTAGAGACTTTATACCAAAGGTCTGGGATGAAAGGAAAGAGGTGAAAGAGAAGGTTAGCAATCTTGCTGAAACGCTAACTGGAACTGAGAGATCTGGGACATGGATGAGAATTGCTGCCTTAGTAGACATACTTCTGGGTAGCACCTAGAAAATATATTGCTCAGCTCTGAAGATGAACTCAGGTAAGGAAAAGGAAATGAGGCATGGTTTCCATACTCACATCCTTGCATCAAGCAGAAAGATGATCTTGAGGAAATATTCTGTCACCATTAGGGGAAAGAAATGATAATGTGTATTGCTGCAGTGCCTGTATCACTTTATTTCCTGTTGCTTTTATGTAATTACAAGATTTTGATAATGTTAAAAAGTTTGCATGCCATTTTATTATTCTTCACCCTTTCTTGCGTATTTACATAGCAATACACAGCACAGCCAAAACCAAGAACTATCAAACATGAATCCAAACTGAGCACTTTTAAAAGCCATCACAAATTTTATCTGCCAGCTGAAGAGCAAATCAAGGCATAGGCAAGGCTGCTGATGCTACGTGAAATCAGCCTCTGCTGACTAGCTCTGCCTTATCCCAGACTATATCTGATACCTGGTCTATTTTGTGTAAAGCTGCCTTGAGTATCTCAACTGAACACTCCAATCTGCAGGACAGATAGTGACAAATGACAGCACTCAGCAGAGCTGGCCTTGGAGCAGGGTGTTTTCCAGCCCATTCCTTGAGGTGGCTGTGTCCAAGGCTACTACAGGGTGAGTTAAAATCAAAGTGCTGCTTGTGAAACTGGTTCTTTCCAAGCATTTTTAATCTGAACAAGAACAACAAAGATTGTTTTTTCCCTGGAAGGATGAATTTGTGGGGATAAAGGATAGATTTTGTCTTGTTCCCATTTTTTCATGGGTGTCAGTATACAAAGTGGACCAAGGCATCCTTTCTCTAAAGTCTGAGCTCTTTAATTTTGCAACACTGCTGGTATGGAGAAGGAGTTCAGACTCCCCGTTCATGCCACAAGCACTTGGACTACTGAAAGAAAGTGGGCTGTTTTTCAAGGGTCAATGCAGTAATTTTTTCTAAGCTGTGCCAGCACCGTTCTGAAACTACTGAAGGACTTCATGATAAAGTACTTCACAAATAACTTAGGCAAGCTTGACTGTAACACTAGTCCATGCAATTTCAGAGACTAAATAAATGCTGTGAAGATTATATTCAGTTGTTATGTCTAATTTGAAGTCATATCTAAAAACTGAATCGAATATGCACAAGATCAAGAAAGCACAGACTACCAAAGCTTTTTCCTCATCAGCTTTTGTCTGAAAGTTTGTTGCCAGGGATCCAGGCTTTAGTGCTTGGGTGATAGATGTTTTTATCAGCACTAAGGGAAAAGTCAGAGTGGAAAAAATTATGAGGCTTGTGTCTGTAGCATTTTATGGATTGACATAACGTTTATTATTGTTTAGCAATACTAATGGGTTGACGTAGAGAGAGAGAGATTTATTAGAACTGTTCTAATATTGAGATGCTTCTGCAAACACAAAAATAGATTTAAGACCCAAAGGGTATCCAGGCTCATTTCAATGTCATGTACAAGTTTGGCAGTCCTCTTGGCTTTGATTTATCTGCTCTCTTGCTGAGTCCATAGTCTCTAAGACTGGCTCCTTGCTGATTATTGTAGCATTATGGATTTCACTTGCTGTAAATGGGAGAACTATTTATATAATATTTTCACAAAATATTATTTTATCATTAAATTATTGTTTGTATAATAAAACTACAGCAATTATTATTAGTAATTATTTCCCTTAAACTACATAATTTGGTTTTTTTAGATTACCTTTTCTAAAGATTTCTTAACTGCACAGGAGACAAAAAGACAAAAACAAAATAATGAAAATACAAATAAACCTCAGCTGACAAAATAACATATAACTTAGGGTATTATTTTCTCTTCCTGTAAATATAAAACAGATTTTGCATACCTTTCCTGTGTTTATCTAGACTTTTCTTCCATAAAACTTATGACTGCAAGGGCTTGCAGACCTCATGCAAGAATTATTTGTGATCAAAAATGTCACAAACATCCAGTGATTATTTTGTTAGCTGCATGGAGACTGTGAAATCAATAGCCATTTTGGAAAATTGTTGCCTGTCAGAGATAATGTTTATCTAGCATAGTTCTTGTATTTTCTGCTTTCCACTGTTTCCTCACTATCTGATTTTCACTTCCACTTGAAATATTTTTGAACGTTATCTTCCTACTGTTGTTGTGCATTGTCTTCAATAAAACTGTGCCTAAAGAGAAAATACACATTCTTCAGCTTTCTGCTCTGATCATTTGGCAGCACCTTCACACTGGTTTCACTGTCTCAGTATAAAGCCCAGTTTCTACCCCCTTGTACACAGCAGCAACCCGAAGCAAAACACTTTCAAAAACCTACATATATGTTTGAAATGGCAAGAATGGAAGGGAGAGCAGGGAGTGTGGGAATACGTACTTGATCTATTTAATCTCTGATCTATTGACCCAAGATAGAACATTCCCCTTTCATGACTCGCTTCTTGTGCTGATGATCTAAGTGAATTTATTGTCCGTAAATCCTTCCCTAAAACTCACCTCCGCCCTGATGTATACCCTGACCTTTGCAAGGCAGCTGGGCTGGGTTCTCTTACCTAATTTAGTCATCTAAAAGGCATTTAAGCACTAAATATAGACCAGTTACCTAGGTGCCTACTGCAGTCAATGGACACAACCACATGCAGAAAGTGATTCATCACATCCTAAAATATGTTGGATGAATGGCCCATTTCATGGATCTGTCACTCTCCATGGACTGTGGCAGCAGCCCAGGTGTCTAAGACCGAATGCCTTGCTTTTATACAGCTAAAGTTAGGTGAGCCAAATCCCACTTCTGGCATTCACACTGGATTTCCCGTCTTGATCGGAACAGTGCTATTGTTCCTTTGTCTATCTTGTCTGTGGTTAACTATACACAATCTGGTTTATTGTAGACATATGATCTGGTTTTGGTTATTTTTTTCTCCTACAAATAAATTTCAAGCTCTTTAGAGAAGGGACATGGAGAAGTCCCCCCCTTCCCTTTCCCCCTTTGCCCCCCCAAAAGAACAATAAGAAATAAATCTGGTGACAACAAAAAATCATTTGACAAATACCATTTAAACAATCTATAAATGCTAATTTGGTCAGTAGAATTTATGCTATCTGTTTATGAAAAATCCTCACAAATAATCTAAAAACTGGTACTGGAAGCTCTCACTCTCCCAGCTAGTACTACTGAGGGCAACAGAAAGAATTATATAAATAAGGGTTTGAAATTAGTGAGAAGACATGCAAAAATAAGAATTAATTGCATCAGTAAGATTTGCTGAAGGCAGTCTTTAATTTATCCTCTGCAAATGTGGCCCAGTGAAGAGGTATTAAGACTTGCTACCCAGTAGTTAACAGCTCCAGATTGTGTTACGTGATAGTCCATGATTGAATATATGCATGGTATTTCTGAAGGACTGTGAAGGGGTATAGAAAGATTACTCCCTTTACCACTCCTCTAGTGAAATTTCATGTAGTTGAACAGTGTGTAATTGCAAGCTACATTTATTGCTATTTCCCTCTTTTAATTAAAACTTATAAAGGTGGAAGCCAGAAACAATATCTCTGGGTGCATTATGTAGGAAATTCTTGGCATGTAATAGGATTAAACCTTCAAAAATGAAAATTGTCATTTTCAGAATCATTAAGGACTTAACAGCTTTTGAAGTTGATTTAAACAATCCAAAATGACACTGTCCTACACTAAACTTACTGGATTCTAACAGTTCCCATTCCAGACTGTTAAATTTATACACATTGTGCCAATTTCTGAGAAGATCCTTCTAATACCATTACACCTAGCCTAGTCTTTTCTCAGAGTTTCTCATTATAATTTAGAATTTAATCATTTCAGTTAGTTGAGTAAATGCTTTGGATAGTTGGAATAAAAGGAGGCTTTGTTTCATAAATTCATTTAGGTAGTTTCATGTTTGAAAGGGAGTCGTGCTGGAAGGAGTTTGAAGCAGACTCAGGTATTGCAGCTCCTTCCACCACATCACGTGTGAAGAAATAACCCAGAGAGAATTCCCATTGCTGAGCATGAGGCCAGACTTCATGGAGCACTGAATCATTGCCAGCTCTCAAAATTTCTCAGCAGTTACTGTTCATCCTCAGCTTTAAACACGTAGCTGCAAGGGTAGTTCCGTGGAGCAATTTCTACCAGTTCCTATGGGGACTAGATATTACCCATAATCAAATAGAAATTATAACCCCCTCGACTGTTTATGTAGGAAGTATTATAAATACTGTATTACTCAGCTGTGCAAGAAGAGTTTGTAAATACTGAAGTGGTAGGTTGCTATCTGTGTGATTGAACCATCTACTAATCCATGTGTCTGTGTATTTAAAATCCCCGAACCAAACTTCTATTTTCTCGCAAGGAAGAAACTTTGTGCTTGCCTCCATAGGAATATCTGAAATGAAATCTCACAAATGTCCTGCTGATGGTGGTTTGAGGCTAGTTTTTACAAAACAATCTAAGACTACATTATTGGGGAAATCCCTTAGAACAGACTCATAGAATGATAGAATCATTTAGGTTGAAGAAGACCGTTAAGATCATCAGTCCATCTGAGTCCAAATGTGGATATGAAGTCCAAATTTGACTGTTTTTCTAGAGCGTCATTTTACTTTTCCCATTATGTGGAGAGATAAATCAGGCATTGACATCCGTGGAGGATGATTCACAGTAGTCAGTGAACCAAAAAAGAATTTTAGGATCTTCTCCTCTTTGACTTTTGGTTGAAAGTTTTCGGTCTCCTGGGGTCAGGTAGATAAACCCATGACCAGTTTTCAGAAAAGCTGCCGATGTGCAGCCACATGGTTCCTGGTGTCAGGGCCCAGGTTTCTGTGGAAAAAGAATGGAGGTTCACCAAATAGAAAAGTGCTACCGTGCACCTGAGTCCCACCTCTGATTTGGGTGACTGGAGAACATGAACTCTGGGTTTCAGGCACAGTGTTGTGTGAGAAATGCATCTCTCTCCTTTCCCCAGCTTCTTTAAATTCTCATGCTGCTGCCAAGTCACGTTGTATGAAATATGTTCTTCGGTGCTCAAGTATTCCTTGCAGGATTTTCTTATGTAATAATTTGATTGCTTTATATTTACTTTTGCATTTATAAATGATCCATCTATTTTTAATTTAGGTAAAGAGTTCCTTCTACACTGAAACATCTCATTTTATTCATAGGTACACATTTCAGCAGAAATCTTAAAATATTCATAAGATTCTGTAGTTGTTTTTTTCCTAGGCTGTGAATTAGTCTCTGATAAAAACGACCTGATCCTGCTTCTGTTTAAATCAACAGAATAACTTTTAATTCCCCTCGGACAGAGATGAGCTCATCATGATACTGAGGAAAGTTTGTTTTACTTTTTTTCCCTAGCAAAGTATGTTTTACTACCCTTCTGCAAGACCGAAGTACTTGCCAATATTCAAACTTTATTTAGGCAAAGCTCCCACGAATATGGGTGTCAGTATAAGACCTACTGGCTTTTTTAATAAAGTAGGAAAAAAGCCACAATCAAACGAAGCCCTGACATATTTTTCTTTTGTATTAGAGAAAAGCAGAAAGCAATTTTCCTCAGCTCCTCATACCTTAGTGCCCTGGGGTTATCCCTCAGGGCAGTAGGATGGGTGTGAGGAGGCCCAAACTGCTGCCTGTGAGATCTTGGTTAAGGCTGGCTGCAATCCAGCACAGGGGGAAGCTGTGAAGGCTGGTCCCTCTGTAAACAATCTGAGATGGATTTTTGTGTGGGGCAGTGCAAAGAAGGCTATAAACCCCCAACAAATCCACCATGGTCTTCATTGGTTAATGCCTTGATTTACGCTTTTTCCTGAAATTTTTTTTTTCTCCCCTGTCATATTAGGACTTAATTATTAAAGTGGAATAACCAATACACTCCAAACTCAGTGCACGAAGCTTCCCTGCCAAGTCCCACAAACAAAATTAGAAGGTCTGGTGAAATCTTAGACTTCTTGGTTATTAGATCTGTCAAATGAATCATGCTTCTGGGGAATCAGATGTTCTTAAAATTTAAACACTCATAGCTGTAAATGCAGAAAAATATCAGAATAAAAGTTTGCTGTTTAATGAATTTGAGCACATGATTTCTGCAACCTGTCCTGTTATAAAATGTGGGAATAACACAAATGCAGTATGACATAGATAATAACTATCATAGCCCTCGCTAAGTCATTGTATGACAAATGCAATTTATAATTAATAGTGACCCATCTCTTGTGGAAGGAGGTCCTGTTTTGGATAGTTTCCAAGTCATTCTCTGTGTCCCTAGGCACAGACTCACTGTAGAGTGTCACAAAGATTTCTTGCTTCAGAAGCAGGAAGGACAAAATAACGTAAAAAACTATTTTAAAGCACTTGATACGCTTAAGCTTAGGACAGATTCATTTTGTAAAATTCACAAAGGGAAAAAGCATGTATTGAAATATTTTCCTGCAGTTCCTTTGATTGTTGGTTCATTCATGGGTTTTCTTTTCATCTGCTCTGATGTGTAAAACATAAATAAATATATGACTGAGCAAATATAAACAGTGTAATCAAATTAAAAGAATTGCCAACAATTACCATTGCATTGCTCTTAATTTGCAAATTTAGTACTCGCCCTGAAAAAGACAGAGACAAATCCTATTTGTACAATTTTTTAGGAGATAAAGCCCATTGCAAGAATCCCTTGTACAGCAAAACTTCAGATGGAAGTAAGGAACACAGCCTGACTCTAATCCAATTTTGACGCCTTCTCCCGTGAATAATTGGGGAGTTCTGGGAGTGTTCAGCCCTTTGGTGGTACCCAGTGTCTAATTCTACAGCCACATTGCAATTCCAGCATGTGAGAGCTCTCATTTCTTATAGTACATGTCATACTGGCCAAAACTGCCCTAGATTATTGAGGGAAGGGACAAAAGCTCATAATCTGCTACTTTTGCTAAGTTTAAGTGGTACCTTGTTTTAGAACTGTCTCTCTGGAGCCAGAGCTTTTATGCACATCCCTGCTGGGAGCTGTGTGCCCATCCTGCCTCTGAGTAGACCAGACAGGTCTGTGTTCCAAGGATAAGCATGGAACTGCCCACAGTCCTGATGCAATGGCACCATGCCAGTTAATCTGCTAAACAGATGACATCAAGCTACCAGGGAATCATTCATCCCTTCCCTGTGCTGTCTGATACACACAGGAACAGAATTCAGTAGTCATCCTGGCTACCAGCCTGCTGAAATCGGTTCAGGTTATGGCCACTGTGTGCCGTCTGCTCCTGCGGGGAAAGCCCCAGTCCACCCTCAAACTTTCCAAAGCTTTTAAAGCGAAAGAAAGAAACCTCACAACCCCCTACAGATGAAGAAGTAAAACAATGAAAAGCCCTCCTAAGACATTTAACAGGCAACTGAAGTATTTTGTATTTTTTCTGAGACGCCCAGTACTGGATGCCCAACAGCTTTGAAGGAGGATGTGCAATACATTGTAGAATTTCATCTCTTTAATCGTACTCCCACTATGGAACAGAAACTTACTTGGATTTTATGTAGGGGTTTTTTCGAGGTTGACTCTGACCAGTAAATTTCTCTCTGCTACAAAATGTCCTCTGATGCTTCCTGTCGTAATAACTACCCTTACATGGTCTGTTCCTGAGTCTGTTATGTTTTAAACTTCATTAAAGAGAATGACCCTCTTTCTTCACAGTTAAATTCATTAAACCTAAAAGACTTACTCTGTGTAGAAAATACTAGTTCCAAAGAAATTTGAAGTTCTGATGTTTTAATTTACTTTTTGTTTGTCTTCTATCTGATATCCTTCTGATATCTTCTCATTGGAAAATTAGTGTCAGGAGACCCTGATGGTGTAGTCTGTATTTCCATTAATTTATTCTTGCCAGATAAATTATTGCCAGAACTTCTCAGTCACTGCCTTTATTAACTCAGTTGGATTTCTCCTTTGGGTCATTGTCCAGTAGTTTGTCCAGCTCACTGATCTGCTGGCAGACTGAAGGATCCAGTGTCCGGAAGAGCACTCTAGCAGGGAAGATGATGAAATCATAACATTTTTGGAATTACACTTTTTTTTCATTGAGAACAGCTTTATGAAAACCAGTCACTGTGGATCCATTTCCCTCAGAATACAAAGGACAAAACAACTCTGTTTAGTAAAATAATTTCTTTGGGTCTGACTAGTTGGTTTTAAACACAGTTTTTCTTTGAACACAAAGCTTCTATTCACAAGAACGAGCACAGCCTGCGCTGTTATTGAGGGGTGGTGCAGCGTCCCTCCCGCCCAGCAGGACCCATTGAGAGGCTTAATGTTATCTTCTTATTTGTATTTACTACACAGATAAAAGCTTCCTCCCCATCTAAATCTTCTCCCACCATGTTCTCACAAGTCTGCATAACGAGATTAATAAATAAAGCTTCAAAAGGTAACCCGATCAACAAGACTTTGTATTCCTCAGCTTTTGGTTGTGGTGAAGCAACCTGATGGTGAACTATGGTGAACTGGCAAGCTTCTGGTACTCTCAGACACTACAAAGCACCTCAAATTACAAATCTATTTTCCAAAAAGTGATGCTAGAAAAATGATACAACCAAGTTATATTTTGACATTGTTCTAATTTGTTCCAGGCAAAACATATCAAATTTACAAGTGGAAAGGAAAGCTATCTCCCTTTTCAGTCCTAATGTATTAACTTGCCAATACTTGGCTCTATCAACTTGCTAAGAAGCTGAATGTCATTTTGGATTCTTCCTCTTGTTTTTCCAGTGTGTTGCAACGAGCAGGCCCGTTCCGCCACCAGAAACACTTGGCAATCATATTGTCTTCAGTAGCTTTGCACACATACAATGGATTCTGACACTGTACAAGAGAAATAACAGAAACCATTTCACTTCCTCTGGCCTATGCAGAGCTAGCAGGAGTCAAAATAAACTGCCAAGCCTTCAGGCAAACAAATAACATGACCACACATGGACCAAGGCTGCAGCAATAATGGCCAAACTTTTGCAGGATCCTATAGGAAGCTGCCCTGGCTCTGATGGCAATGGGAAGCTCTGCCTAAGGCACAGGCAGTCTCCCCCTCACCCCCTTGCAGCTCCTCAAATTGCACTGCTGAATGTCTGGTCCACTCAGTGAGGTTGGAGCAGACTTTTCCTGGAGAACTGGCCCACGTTATACATCCATCTTGGCACCCATTCAGCCTGCAGTCTTTCTTCCCTGGTTGCCAAAAAGCATGCTAGCAATTCAGATACACTGGTGGGTCTGGGATATGAATAGCTGGCCACTGGGAACACTACGAAAACTTTATTGTTATGCATAGCCCATCATAAACCAAAAATGATTCGCCACATGTAACTGAGGTGGTTTTGGATTTTAAATCCTAAGACATCAAGCCTTCCAATCTATTTAAATTACTTTTTTTTTTCTTTCCATTGCTCTGGGAGAGAAAGAAAAAAAAGCTTCACTCCAACACAATAAAAAAATCCAGGGGTTATCAAGAGGCAGTTCAGGGATTGTTCGTGGTTTGTCAGGCAAATTTATGCAGTCCTTAAGTATACAGTTGGCACACCACTGAAAATGGGTCATTTGTGTATGTCTTTTGGGATAAGGAATTTAGCAGGTTAGTCAGATGGAGAGTTATGCAAACATGGTTTAAAAAGCCATGCTTTTGTAGACTCTTTCAAAAAACAGATTCAAAATTTGCAATTCATCAAAAGCTGACCAGAGGGAGATGGGGAAATAACATAGCCAAAAATTAAAACATTGGAAGATAGATGGCATTTTCTTCAACAGTGTGATGAAGAAGAGACAGTGAGAGTGGACTCTTTGTGGATTCTGCTGTATTATGCTCTCAAAGCCATTAAAAGAACTGTTGAAAAATTAACCACTGTACAGGAGTTCAAGAAATCTCTCAACCATGTGTTTATTTTTCTGTCATGACACAGCTTTATGCATGCAAGAGAAAGAAGCAATCTACTACTTGTTTAAAATAACAGAGTCCCAAGAAGCCCTAGCTCTTATATAATCTAGCAACAGCAATATTAAAAATCTATCTACCCATTCCTCTAACAGGACTTCCTACAGCATATTTGTGTGTCGTACAAGGCTGCAGAAGAAGAGGCTGCTCCTCTCATAACTGTCAAAGCTGTGGGCAGGTTTAGGGATAATGCCATTGCTGCAGTGGGCAGGTACAGCAATATGGAAATCAGCTGAGCTTTGTCATTCTGAGTTTGTCTCATTCCAGGCAGGAGCCCCACTGGTTTTCTCCACCTCACCTTCTTATGGTCTCTCACAGCATTCAGCTCTTCCAACTCCTTATTCTTTTGACATGTTGGCAGCTAGCAATTGCTAGCTCTGTTAGATACAAACCATTGCTTTTGGTGGAAGAAGGAACAGCTCTTCCAGTCCATCAGAAAATTACAATGGAAACTTGTATGGACAAGGTTGGGTGCTGCCCACCCACTCTGCTTTCAGTCAGTGACAGCATTTCCTCTGTTCCTCCTTATTTTCCTCTGTTCCTAATTCAGCCATATGTTTGTGTTTTGTACATGTAAGTGAAGCTAGCAGGAGGCTTGCTGCTAACTTCAGCGGGGTTGAAATTTAACCCGCTATCTACATTTCTGCTTGTAATATTAAATGAAGGAACTGGAATTTCAGCAGTGCTTTTACAGAGAGAGAGATGCACACTTGGGTTAAGATCACTCGGGTGAAATTCAAGCCTGTTGCAGTCAATGTGGGAGCTATTTTTTTCACTACGCCTCTGTTTAGCCCACACTTGAGAAGAAAACACACACAGACACTGAAGAATTATTTATTTAGAATAAACATCAGTTGAAGGAATTGAATGGTGGAAACTGGTAAATTGTTCGTATCCTCAGTCACAGTTATAAAAGCTGCCTCCAAAATGGCATAGAGTAGAAATAATATTATTCCTTTGGTCTATTTCTCTTTTTTCTATCACAGTCTTCTCAGTAATACTCTTAGTGACTTGGAAATGCAGCAACAGCATATTGTAATACTAATTTGAGTGTGGAGGAAAAGCATCTGCTGTTAGTATCAACCTTTGTTTATTACTGTGAAAAAACCACAGTAGCATGTCATGCAGATCTAATTTGAGAATTATGTGTTGAAATTATTACGTAATTCTTTTGTTTCCACCCTGTTCAGATGTTCTATGACTGTTTCTGTGTGTTTTGTTCTAAAGTGTTTATGAGATTGTTTACAAGGCTTTGTTTGTTTATTGTCTAGTAAGGTAATAGACGCCAGAGCTGACTTCACTTTGGTTTCTCACCACTACGTATAAGTAGGGTTAACTTCCAAAAATTCAAATTTTTCGAGCTGTCTTTGCTGTGCAAATAATGCTGTGCATTCAGTTGCTCTTTCAATTAACCGATTTATCTGCATATTAGATTCTAGCACCAGACTGAAAATGCAACGAACTTTATTGAATTGGTAATATTTATTGGGTTTTGTCCCTTGCTTTTACATGGTTTCCCTTTCTTTCTCAGGGAAAACAAGAAACAAGAAGCCTGTGTAAGGACACAGAGGAAGGTGATGGCATTCCAAGTAATATTACTGCAGCCCTTTGGTGCTCAGTCTCATGCCACTGCCCTTCACTGTGTTGTTGTTTTCAAGGCAAACTTTCCAGTATACACATGGGAGGACGCTGGGCAGTAGATACACAGTTTAACATGCAGGTAGAGGGCTAATATTCTGCTCCACAGTAAATGTCCTACAACATCCACTCATTTCTATGTCTAGAACATTAAGTCCCTCTCAATATAGAGGTCCACCTGTAAATTATGTAAACTGCTTTGGGAAGAATGGAACACATTCACTCTTCATGAAAAACACAAATATATATATATATATATGTATATATTTAGTATATTTTAAAGAGTTCTAAGCGCTTTTTCAAAATAATTTAAATATATATACATGTTTATAAAGACTTAATTCTAATACTCAGCTCTGAGCAAGGAAACAAACTGGTCTAAGAAGCCAAACAGCCTGTGCAACTAAATGTAAGAGTCTTCAGTTTTTTGTTGGAAAGCTTCAGGTGGGTGCTCATGATTACACAGCAGTCTGTGCACTGCAGCAGTTCCTATAACAAGAAGTGGTTTCACCAGTTTTGCAACCTTAATAAAAAGTCATTTTATCACAGAGAAAAAAAAATCCTATTTTTAAAAAGCGTGGCATGATTCATCTGTGTTTAAGTCACTTTTAAGAACAAACTAAATTTGTGTTTTTAGAATGCCAGTCTCTGCCATGTCACTGCTGGTAAGGTACAGCATGCTGTGCTTCAGCTTCCCTGAACAGCAAACACTGGGGTCTATGGAACCAGTATGAACTGATCTTACATAAAGGTTTAACTCACCCATGACACAGGAGACAAAATAACTCTCCTGCATGTTTGCAGAGCCTGCTGAGTCGTAAAAAATGTAGTAGTTCTGGAAAACATGCCATACCACGAGTTCAGAAATAATTTATGTTTCCCTTCTGATTATATGCTGAATATTGGCAGGGCAGTCAAGGAGGACTATTTATAATATACAGTAGTTGCAAAAAGTTATCTTTTATTTACAAGAAATGAAAAAAAGGAAGCTAAGTTAGTAAGATGGTTAGAAAGGTAAGTTAATAAACAAACCTTATACTTATGGACATAAATAGTCAAATAATTTATGAATATGATTGACACTTCAGTTAAAATTCTGAGTTTGGGATGGCTTGTTCTGGTTAGGCAGTCAGAATTTCACTTTGCAGTGCGCATCAGCAATTCGTCCTTTTCTCCTCCTCACAAAGGGATGCTCTTATCGAGTGACTTTCCTGTGGAAGAGGGATGACCAGGCTTTTTCTTTTTGACGCTTGCTAAGTAACCTGACATGCTTTTCCTTTGCTTGTTTATTTCTGCTATTCTTATTGCCAAGACATGTCCTGCGGACTGTTCAAGTGCACTTCAAACGTGAGAACTAAGTATATCTGCACAGTGTCTCACTGCATGCTGTCTGTCTGAAATGAAATAAATACATGAAATGACTGACTCTTACACTAATTGAGTCCATCCATAACCATACCAGGGTTCACACTGTTAGTCCTCTTCGAAGCTCCAAAATTTAACCCTATTTTGGAGGGCAGAGGTGTTTTTTTTTCCACATCCCAGATGTCTATCCTAGTAGAGCACTGATCTTGGTACAGATGAAAAATTCTATCTGTGAGGTGTTAGTTTTTCCTGTTAGACCAGAGTCAGCCTTCCTATCCTAGAATATGAACAGTTCAAGGCTGTTTTCTGGAACAACTGAGCTAATTAAATTTATATTTTCACAGTGTCTCGGACCCTAAGATAATTTGCTGGTGCACTTTTGCCCCCTTATTACGTTACTTTGTCATAGATTTTGTTTGGTTCCAGGAGATATTAGGGGCCAGTGAGAACTGGGTGCTCTTCAAGGGCAGGGGAGCCTTGACTTTATTCTGGTTGCGGCTTCAGCTGAGGAAAGAAGAACATAAGACATTTCCATCTCTACAGCAGAAAACCCCGTGATTTGCATACACTGATCTCATCTGAATGTGGTTTTAACATGGCTGCTTAAGATATTAATAGACTACTTTTAACTTGGACCTCCCTAAATATCCTCTCAGTGGTATTGTTACTGTAACAGAGCACACTCCTACATGATCCTCTTTGGTTAGCCTTAAAAATACTTTAAAACCAGAAAGGAAGAATGGAGCCTTTGTCTATGAATGCTAAAATCTATCTTCATCCATGAGAAACTGTCGATGATTGCCATGGAAACATTTACTAATTGTCCATGGAGCCTATAAAAATAGTAACAAGAAAAGGTAAGATTTATCAAGAAATAACACTTTGTGAGAGGTGACCTGAACCAGAAGATTCTGAAAAGACAGAAAGACATGGTGTGGTATAGCAAAGCCTTTTCTTCTCCTGATTCTCTCTTGCCCACAGAGACCACTGCGGTGTCCCACTGAAAGAGACCACATTCCCATTGAATAAGAGTAGTGTCACCATGCCCCTTGATGTCTGCTTACAAGACATCTTTCAAAACACAGGGGCTGCTAGACTGGGACTGCAATCAGAAGTCAGGAAAGCCATCCATTCTGTATCATAGTTTGAAAGATCTGAGTAGTCACATTTCTCACATTTTTTTTTAATTCTTTTTCACTCTCTGTAAAAATGTCATTTTCCAGGTCTAAGTGTATGCTTCTGGGATAGGTGTGAGGCAAAGCCAGTCGTAGCTCTCACCCTGCGGAATTTGCAAGGTAATTTAAAAGCTCACAGCAAATCGGTGCAGTAAGTAGGAGAGGCAGGAAAAAGAATACACTCGTGTATGACTGGGTTGGTCAAAAGTACATCTCAAGAAGCCTCAATAGTTGATTGTTTTTTTTAAGTAATCTTGAAGTGCTACTGCTAGAATCTTATATTTGCTGTCAGTTCTGCATTGGCCAACTCAAGAGGCATTTGGGCTCTTAAAAAAACACACTAGGGCTCTCAGGGTCTTTAAAGTGTTAATCATCACGTAGCAAAGGAATTCATCTGTTCTAGGAGGTACTTTTGTAGCTGCAATGGTTTTTAAAAAGTTATGAAATGACAGCACCAATTTTGTTCATCACCAGTTCAGACTGCCAGCTACCAGTAGTTATTGACCTAATCTGCCTGTGTACTACTAGATTTAAACCATTCTTTACTCATTACATGGGTTGTTTAACATGGGCAGAAAACAGAATCAAACACAAGGAGCGGCTGTGTTTGCCTCCATCTTCCCTTTCCAGAGGACTCTGTTCCCTACTGGGTCCCAGTGCAAATGAACAAATGATGTCTTCTCTTAAAGGAAATGGATTCCTTACTCACTAACAAAACTGGGGAGCTTAGAATTAGTTTCTGGTGAAAGGCTTTCCTCCTTACTGTTCCTGTAGGGTTTTATAAGAAGAAATATATCTATATATAATTTGCTTAAAAGGGGATGCCATATGGACTTCTGCCATGTGGGCACTCAGAACATGTATGACAGCATATTACTACAGAAGAATTCTTGAATAAAATTGCCGTTTCAACCACCACATGCCTAATATTGGTTTTAAACCAATGAGGCCCCCTAACAGAACAACAGCAATGGAAATTTTCAGTGTGCTTTGGATCAGAAAGAAGTAATGAAATTGCTTTATATGTTCCTACTGGAAACATCACAAACCCACATTTCTTTACTATCTGAAGTCCATATTTTGCCACATGAACAGCCGCACTCTCCTACAGGTGCAAAAAACCAGATCACTTAGGGGTTTAGTTAGTCTCTTAATATCACTTCTGGCAGATTTCACTGGGTATCAAACGAAGAGAAAGAGGTAACTAGAAAGGTGAGCGGGAGACTTATCAGGCTGAAGACACAAGCAATGGCCAAGGCAGAGCTGCGTGAGGGCAGGAGCTGTCCAGGCAGCCCACGTTTACTGGATGAGAGCCACTGCACAGCTGAGGGCTTTTCCCTGTCCCAATTTTTTCAACTCTTAAGCCTATGTTCTTTCAATAACAATACCAGGAGAGTCCATTAAGTGACCTGCACAAAATGTGTCTGTTCCTCTATTTCTTCTTGGTGGATTAATCTTTTCATATAGTGAGTTGGCTGAGGCAAAGCTCATGGCAGAAACTTTGGTCCAGGTGAACTTTATTAGATATTTCCCTCAGAAGATCATTGCTGGCTTACAGATAACTAGTTTATTCCTAGCTCCAGTATACACCCTGTGGTGGTCTCTCCTGTGACTGGTCAGCACATGACCTAGCAAGCTAGAGTGCATCTTTTTCCATATAAACACTGGCTTAATTCTTTTGCTAGTGTAGAAAGGGCATTTGCCCTTGCGCATGCGTATTTTTTTCTGTCATGCATAGTTTTTCTATTATTTGTTGTTACTTTGACTTTCCAGAGTGTGTATCAGCACACTCTAGAAACAATCATCAGAGGAAAACTGAATAGCAAAAAAATACTGATATAAACCACACGCATTTCACAGAAGCATTTGATATTCCCTGTTCTGATATATTTTGTTGTATCTTGATGAAATGTTTTATATCAAGGAAAGAAATTAATATCAACACAGCTTTATATCCAGGTGCAGCATCCACAGATAAAGCGTAAGTGAAATGAAATAAAATATTCTGCTTGATGATTAACATTGAACAAGGTTGTATTGAACAAAGAGATGCCAGAGTTTTTAATATGAATGCACATCAACAAAAAAATGACAGTGCAAAGTATTAAATGTTTTGGGGTTGCTACTGATTCACTATCAGAAAAGTTTAGGCAGCCAGACTACTATACCTTAATGGCTCAATAGCAATATGCTGAAATTGTATTCAACTAGTGACTTAGATCTTCAGTATCCGCTCAGACATGTAAAACCATCTGGAAAGGTGAGCTTAGACTATTGAGCATGACAGTAAATATAGGGTTAACAACAGTAATATACAAAAAATAATTCCAACAAGAAACCTAAAATTCAAGCATTGCTTTAGAATGCAAAAGAGTGCAAGAGATGAGTCAGTCTCAATACCTTGGCAGTAATATGCAAGCCAGTGGGGATATCCAGAATGAAATCATGTCACAAATTGGCAAGGCAGCAGCTGCATTTATCTGCTTAAAGAAGATTCAGTCCTTGGAAATCTACAACTTAAAGAACAAGCTGAATATTCAATTCATGTTATTTTCAACTGAACAGATGGATGGAAAAGCTGGAAATCTACCAGAAGTATAGGCAGTCATCTAAGAAGCCTGATAAAACACTCAGAGAACTTAAACTTAGAAAAATAGTAATTTTTAAAATAAATTAATTTCTAACGAAGTTTCCAAAATTTAACAGTGTCTATTATCAGATATCAAGCAAAAAAAAAAAAAAAAAAAAAGCTGTATCTGGGATACGTGTTGGTAATAAACATGAAGAATGCACTAAGTAAAAGCACATACAGAAATGTAAGCAAAAAGGGAGACCTAAAAGGACGCCTTCTGCTGAACGCTCTGAAGGACTCCCTACCATAAAGATCATAAAAGTTGTTCTGTGTGGAGCCCACCTGGCTGCTGCCAGGAGGCTCCTGGCGGCCCCCACCAAGGACAGCTCTGGCCAACCTCCCCTTGCCCCCCTCCCAAAGCAGGGGCTCTCAGAGCAGGAGGAAGCCCTGGGTGGCTGCTTCCAAAGTGAGGAACAGCCACCATCTCAGAAAGTAAGTATCTGTCCACAAATATAACACGGGTAGACCCTCTAGCATTGTGCTGCCAGGACTCAGGACCAAATTCGTGTTTGTTTAAATACACAGCATGTTTCGCCTGGATTATGAGGACTTACACTTTTCTTGAGTAAAAAGTACACTTCTTCAGTTAAGACTTAAAGATACTGAACTGTGTATAGAATACATTATATTTTAATGTATTTCAGTACACTCTACTTAAATAATTATTCTATTACTTGAAAAGAAAATCCCAGCTGGCTTTGCAGGAGAGTAATTCACTGGCAACATCTTCTACATATAAACTGAGCAGAAACACGATGCAGAAAGCACTGAGGCGAAGCCAGCACGTGCTATCCCATTTTCAGAGCAGAATGACGTTATAGAGTAACTGCGTTCTAGAAGCTTAAATACTAACTGGGATGGAGCTTTAATCCTTTTACTGCCTTTGAACCACTCTCCTGTCTCAGCTGTGATATTATGAGGCTGTCTAGTCAAATTAATTGCATCCCCTAGTAGGAGTCATGTAGGTGCTTATTTTATTTCTACATTTCTAACGCAGGCAGCACGGCGGTATCTAAACTATGTCCTTGTGTCTTCTTCTTTCTTTTTATACCTTATTACATGTAAAAATTGCCGGTAGAGAAGTCAAAAACAGAAAGAAGCAAGACATTTAAAACCTGTAAGCCAAATGGATGTCTATTTAAGCAGCTCCGTAGGTCAGCCTCCACACCTGGCTACTGGTGAAGAGTGGTGCGAAGGAAAAAAAATTGTAAAACAAATATAAAACAATAAAAACCCACACAACAGATAGACGTCTCTGCAATCTGTAAGACAGACGGTGCCGAGCGTCCAGGAGGTGTTTGCAAAAACACCTCCAGGAGCCCGGGCGCAGCGGCCGCTCTTACGCAACCCGCTGCTGTCCTGCTGGGCGGCTCTGCGGAGCGCGGCTCGGCGCCGAGCGGCGATGGATAGCCCTGAGCGCTGCCTTGGCGCTTCGCTGCTAACCACAGCACCGCCCGCACCGCTCCAGCTCGCCGGAATTGACACAGCTCGTCCGCCGGCAGTTCTGGCGGGGCAGAAAGCGAGCATTCCCGCGGCG
>VZTG01002802.1:214100-226077 GCA_013397845.1 Melanocharis versteri | reverse complement strand
GGCCGCCCCCGCAGCCCGGCCCGGCCTGCCGCCGGGGCGGGGAGGCCCCGCCGTGCCGCCGCCCGGGGAATGCCGCTCCCTCCCCTTCCCAGACCTGCCGAGGCTCCGCTGCCGGCCCCGGGCTCCCCGCGCCGGCGAGGACCGGGCTGGAGCTGCAGGGGCAGCGTCAGCTGCTGAGTGTCCCCCGGCCCTGCGTTTTGCCAGACGTATTTACTGGTTACACGCGAAGAAAATAGGCTCCAGGAAGGGCTACGTCGTGTTTGCTGCTTCTGCAGAGTTCATCCCACCCCTGGGAACTGCTCAGACCTCGCAGGAGGAGCCGGGCTGCTCCGTAGGGAATTCAGGCGCTTTCCCTGCGCGGCGCGTGTGGGAGCGCTGAGTTCAGCTGGGATGGCAGCATGGGAGATGGCTGGGAATCCCTGGGGAGTTCGGGTCACAGATGGCAGCGGCCGTGTGTTACCATTCCAGACTGCACTCTGTGACCAGCTGACAAATTGAGACAAGTTGTAAGAACCTCTTTGCGAATTTAGTAAGGCTGTTTGTTAATCGTACTTGTGACTACAAAGGATCATGAACCAACATTTTTTTTTAATGGGTGCTACTGGCCTCCTACTTGAGTAAAGTCAATGGAAAAAAACATACAGTTGCATAGGGTGTTCTGTGGGATGCTTCTGCAGGAGTGATGTAAACAAACAGAATATTATGTGAAAATGGAATGAGGAGTAATTTAAGTCCTGCAGCAACAGGTGGCAGAGCTGAGGAGAAGAGAGTGCATGTCCCGGCTCTCTGTCTGGCATCTCTGTCATGGCACAATCTTCGTCCATGAGGGGTAGAGCTTTGTCTCACCAAAACAAAATACGTGGCGAGGTGACCACTGCCGTCGCAGGAGGACGCTCTGCTAGGTCATGCAGCATGGAGCAGTTGTGCCCTGGGGCAATCGGGAGGCAGTGAAAAGCGGAAAGAGCCTCAAGAAAAAGCAAGCACTTGCAGATAATCAAATCACAGTTCTTTCCCACGTTAAAGATTTTTCTTGCCCCTCCAGAAACTACACCTGAAAGAAAATACTGCAGGGTACTGAGGCACAGGAATAAACCAGCGGCACAGGAAAACAGAGAGATACTGTGTATCGTTAAAAAAAAGTTCGTACAGTCAATCTGCACAGGCAAAGTTGCCAAAAGGGGTAAGACTTGCTTAAGAATTTAAAACACAACAGCATGCTTGGCTACAAAAGTTTAAGGTCTTGGCCTTTTTCATTGAATCAATAAACATAAACTGAAAATAGACAGATTCTAATATAAATTTATACTGAGCAGTTGAGATAAAACTTGAACAGAATAAATGAGAAGGTATTGTTTGGAAAAAAGGCTTGGGAAATGGTATCAGGATTTATTAAGGAAATGAAGAAAGCATATTGTCTCAGATTTAAAAAGGAAATCTCTTAAAAAATGAGGCCTAGCAGAAAGAAAGAAAGAAAGGGAACCTGCTAATACAACAATACTTTGTTCTCATGGAAAAAGCTGCAATGAAAAAGTCTTGAGGAAAAAGGGCCAAGGAAAAAAGTTAAATAAAAAAATGTCTTTGATAATGATTGAAACATCCTATTGAAAAGAAATTGAAGTGCCCCAGGTAACACAGACATTTTCAGAAAGTAATACTGGAGTAAGTTGACTAGCTGAAGAGAAACAAACAAAAACGACATGGGATAGTACTACTCAGAAAGGAGCTGAAATGCAGGAGATAAATTATGTTCATTTTCATCACACAGATTGTCACAATCTGGAGATCAACCCGAGTAAGACACAAAGAGAGAGGTAGCTTGCAGAAAAATAGTGGAAAAGGATTAGAAATAGAGTGGGAAACAGAGCATAAGTAGATAGCTGAACTGCTACAGGCATTTCTGGAGATTTTATATGGGAGGGAGGGATGCCACACTGCTGTCCCAGGGAATTGTGAGCTAGTTTTGCTACGTGGATGGCAGATAAAGCTACAACCCCAGACCCTTAGACCTTACTGTTTTATTTTCTCGGCAAATGAAGATACTCTGGAGAAACCTGAGAAAAATGTGCTACGGGCTGCACTTCCAGAAAAAGGACTGAGGAAAACAGCTGATGGAGGATGATGTATCTGCCGTGGCAGGGGGATGTCAGAAGCAAGGCCAAGAAAGTTAAGGAGGAAAAACCAAAACTCCCTTAAGGGACATTGAAAACCAAAGGTACTTACAGAAAATACAGATTTTATACATACCTGAAAGAAAGACAAAAGATTGTGAGGTGATTTCCTGGAAAGCATTACCAACTAGAAGGGGCAACTGTGATGAGGGCGGAGGTTCAGCCACTCTTGTACAGCAGCACGTACACAACTATGAGGTATGTTGTGTTACAGGATGTCCTGCAGACCAGAAACAGCCTAAGAGCTATCCTGTACCAAGCTGGGCTTTCTAGGCCATGACAAACCAGCATTTTATGTAAAGAAAGCGGGCAAGTGCTGATTTCTTCATCTCCCCAAAGGAAATGTAGCATTTTTAATGGGGTGTTTGACACCATAACAGAAAAAGACCAAACCAAACCATGAATAAAAAGGAAGAAAAGCTTTTGCAGAATGACAAATGAAACAAAGTGGTGCAGTTACGAGAATATAGACAGCTAAAGAAAAGGCATTACATAAATAAAATTAGAGAGAAAACAGGCCTTTCCAGGTCAACAAAGCAATTCAGCCCCATTTGCAATCAGTCACAAATAATGGCAGTCATTCTAACAAAAGATATCTTACATTAGGATACATCCTGACATAAACTTTACACATAAATCTGACCTTGGCTTCCTGAATTTGGACCATGTTGTTTTTACTGTTTTTATGAAGTTCTTAACACTTCCGTTACTATTATTCCATTTGCATTTCAAAAAATGTGCTATGGAGGGGAAAACAATAGCATCATTCCTAATCAGTTCTGTCCTTCCAAGTTTAGCAAAATGTAAGGGAGAACATATGGAATCTATGAAACCTGAGGAAGCTATGGAACTTAGGTTGAAAGACATCTAGAGATACGCAGGATCTTCCAGACATTTCCTGGTTTTTACATTAATGGATTAATAAACCAATAATGGGAGGAAGAAAAGGATCTACATAAAGCTTTCAATGTATTAGCTAAAATGTTGCACTTGTCTGACATATAGTGGCTATAATTCAAATGAGATATTGGGGCTGCATTGTATGAATGGTACTATGAGTTCTGTTCTCTTCCCTGGTGAATTAAGGTTTTAGCTGTAGTTAAGATATGTTAAGAGGTTTGGTCTAGCAGTTTTTGGAAAACAGCAGAACACAAAAGCCATATGTTTACTTCAGAGAGGTGTTTTCCTTTAGGTTTCTAGAGACAGGCGCAAGAGAAACCCTTGACTTTCTTCTGTATGACTAGGTGGTTAACCTTGATCAAGATCATAGTAAAGTAAAACTGCAGGAACTTTACCTGTCCTCCTGGTGAAGGTGAGGAGATTTTTGTTAAGAGGTTTGATTTCTGAATGAAAGGTAACTGCGTCAGGCACGAATTGAGGGAATGTAATACTTTGTGTTGAGATGAACTGCTGAGATCCCGTTTGTAAACTAGCCAGCTGAAGATCAAATGACAAAGAAAACTGAGTAACTAAAATACATAGGAGGACACTTAGAGGGTTCTGAGTCTCAACATTGTAATTAAAAGAGCACTGGAGGGGAAAATGTTGCAAATAACTTTTATGACTTTGGCAAAAATATGTCATATAACACCGCCTTCCTAATTTTGTTGGGATAATGACAGGTTAATAAAAAAGTAAAAGGGAACTGTAAATAAGTACATAAATTAAAAAATGAAAAAAAAATTAACCAACTAAATAGCTAAGTATGGTAAAGTAGGGACCACTGTGTTATGAAATGGCAGAACAGGTATACATCTGGAATTGGAAACTCAGACTCTACTTACTATATGTGTGCACATTTTGTTCTCCTTTAGTCTGGCCAGCTTATATGGATTTAAGTTCATTTACAGTGATATTTTTAAAAAATTGTAATTACTGGACTTCACAGTAAGGATGAATGAGTTATTTACCATTTTGAGGTATAGGAGATGTACTTAGGATCTGAGATCTGTCCAGTCCTCTGGGATTTAGATGGATGATCTCATTAGGTACAGAGTCACTGCAGTAAGTCCAGAAATGTACAGATGCTAAACATAATGCAAAGTCTTAATTATTGTTTGCAGTTAATTAAAATGCTATTTTTGTTTGTTTTGCCTCCCTCTGGCATCTTCAGGTCCTAATTAATTCTTAACTGTGGGTGGTGGGATTAGGATTGGCAGCAAAACACACCTCAAACAGCCCACCAGCACCATAGGGCTGTACGTGCAGGAGTTCTGCCGAAGCAAAGATCACATTCTTGAGAAGTTAGATAAAGGTCGCTATTGTTCTTGCCGCCAAGATTATTTTTATCACATTGTCAACATAGTTGTTAATGTACAAACACGCAGGTGAGATACGGAGCACATGAAACTCGTAAAAAAGGTGGAGACGTTGTATGCACGTGCAATTAGAGCACTGGAGATGAGATGTACATAAAAATGCTGAAGGGGAGCAAGTGTTCGCTTGACAGATTAAGGAACTGGCTGGCACCGTTCCTTGTGGTGAACTGCTTGGTGACATTTATGGCACTGATAAATAAAATCTGTGAGCAAATATCATTAATTGATGTAGTTCAAGGAGTGGCTGTTTGGCACGTTTCTATGGAGGTGGTAATTCAGGTGCATAACCAGAGCAACATTGAGGCGTTTTGGTTTGGGTTTTTTTTCTATAATGTTGCAGTTGTTTCAGAGTACAATGAGATTTTTTGGCTTAGAAGTGCTGCTGTAATTGGTTTCTGGGACTTTCTTGATTTGACCTAATTGGACATTTTGAAAGGTTGCCAAAGTATGGGGTAGGATTTTGCCAGTTTTCCGTCAATGATTAATAAAACTCATTTGGAGGGTCAATTAGAGTTCCAAAAAGAAGATTTTGCACCAGATTTGTTATAAAACCAATGAATTCAATTTTATTAATGGACACATTCAATGTTGAATGATGAAAAATGGTGCTATAGTGAACAGTAAATGCACTTTTTTTTTTTAAAGAATTTCCTCCCTTCAGGTTATTATTATGTTATTTCAGGAATTCTATAGTCAGGGTGGGGAAGCACTTTAATTCTGGTTTGTAATTATACTTTTGGCAAAATTCAAATTGTTGTTTTTAAAAAATCATTAGACTATTAAAAAAGTAGTTTAAACAGGTAAGATTTCCTGAAATGTTTATTTCCTTTTCACAGTGCTTGAAGTTTAAGTAGCAGCTTTTTAAAAGTCTTTAGAAAGAATAAGTAACAGCTCTTCTTGTGTCTGAAGACCTAGTGAATTTAAAGAAATGAAGTGATATGTTTGGAGGAAGGAAAAGCCGGTAGTGTATGCCATCATCAGTTTCTAATCATCCCAGCTCCTCCCCAAGTTCTCGTTTTCATAAAGATAATTTAAAAACAACATGCAAGTGGTTCAGCCTGTCTCTGTGCATGTATAATTTGTTTATTTCCCTGGTACACAAGTATAGATTTGGTGGATTGTTTTTTCTACAGTCAGAGGACTGACTAGGGTGGATAAGTTAACAAGCAGGAGGTTCCTGCATGTTGGAATTAGCAACTTATCTGTCTCATCCATTGCTTGTTTGTTCATGTTTTGCTCATTCAGGTGTATCCTAAAGAAATGAGATACCCAGCTATTACGGTAGTGCCAGTTTCTAATTTGTCCCAGGAGTTCACAGCTGTGGTTCTGAGTGCATCAGGAAGGACCCGTAGGTGTTTCCATACTACTTCTGATTGCATTTGGGTCATAAGTAAGTTTTAAATCTTAATGTTATTGGGTTTAGCTGACCAGGTATCTAAAAAAGAGTGTAGCACTGCTATGCTATGCTATGCATAGCTGTGCCATGCCTTGCTGTACATATTCTTCAGAAGTCAAGCAAGAGCTTTTACTGAGGCACTTCCCTCTGCACAGCTTTATGCACACCAGGTAACACTGCCACTCCGCTGCAGCGCTTGAAGGTCACTTGAAAAGCCAGAGTTTTGACTAAAGTAGGACTCTTCCTTCCTTCTTCTTCCTTCCTACAGAGATTTTTCAAGCTGGCCTCCAAACCACCCTCTGGGATTCCTGATAGAACAAGGTTTTCTAGGGGAAGGAACTGCTTCTTTTCCAGACGCTATTAGCCTAAATATCACAACATGAAGCCCATAATCACACTCGGAGGATACTTTCCTCTTGTATGTCAGACATATTGAGTTTAATTTGGCATTTACTGAAATATGACTGTTGAAACTCTACCAGCACTACATATTACACTGAGCAGGTATATATACTACATTATGTGCCACACTTGGGGCAAAAAATGGCAACCCATTCTAAACTAATAAAATTATAGTGCTATCCATTATAGCAATTCCGCTAGCACCAGGGTAATATTTCTCTTCTATGCCTCCTAAGAGAACTTAGGAACCAAAATACTTCCATGAAAACTCTGTGCATATCTCCAGATTCTTCCAGAAATTCGCCTATGAATGGATTCAGGATGAAGATGGTAAAGTGACCTCATTTGTTGCATGTGTTAGGCCTGCTAAAATAAAGCTTAGCAAAATACTGCTAAAGCAAGAATGGAGGATGAATGGGAAGATTATAGAGCATTATTTTACATGTTTTTACTTACTGAAATGAGATGACCTCATCTTCTCCAGAGTAGAGGTAGCAGGCTTCTACCTTCTGTTCTTAGTAGAAAGGTAGAATCTCAATTTCAAATTCCTAGATTTTGTTATTTCTGCTCTAAGGTGGAGGTTGTTTCCCAGCATCTCTATGATTCTTGCTCTCTTTTCCATAGTAATGATCGCTTATGAAGAGCAAGTTGATTTAGAATAGGACGAGCTGCACGATCCCTCAATTAATACACCTACCCCCCTGGTACTTGAGCTCCATATGGTCTTGGATTAGGAATGAGAGAACTTGCAAAGCTCTTGCTTCTGTCAGGCCTCCAAAATCAAGACTCTCCCCAGTGTGCTTTAGCTTTGCCTCAGAGTAACCCAGTTATAATTATTCCAGCTGCAGGAGCCTTTCCAAGCCGTAATCTTTTAACTGAAACCACTGCAGTTTGGGACAAGGGATCTGGTTTCAATAGGACCTCTACACATCTTCCCACTCTACCTTCTCTCCCAGCTGCATTCACTCTTCATTTTATTCTTCTCAAAAGACTTGTCCCTTGTCCCCTGCTGAAAGGGAACTGTGTGGCAAGCCTTTCGTGCTGTCACAACTACTTCAAACTAGAGGCTTTTCTGCAGGCCAGTTAAATGCTATTTCTTCTTGCCTGATGGGCTGTCCTTACTAGTGTGCTCCTTGACCATCTCATTCAGTATGAGGGAAAAGCTACAGATCTGAGCTACTGAAGCCTGTCATTTGTCATCTACTTTTTGCATTAATAGTAATTTATTAATGTGAAGTTGCTTCTGCTATGTATTTTTGGAAAATCCAGACTAGGTCCACTATCATGAAATTTAGAGCTATGACTCAGTAAAAAATGCATCACAAATGGCACCATGACAAGAATGCTCTTGTTTATCTGTTCAGAGAATAAGAAGAATGAACTACTGGTTTTGTTTATTCCAGTAGCCTATCTACCCTAGTTGCCTATGGCTGATGAGTAGAGGATGCTTGCAGAAAGACTGTAAGAAATAGAACAAGTGTAGGATTTCCTAACTTCTGGCAGTCAGAGGATATGGGAATTTCCTAAACCAGAAATTTCACTGGATTGCATCATCATGTTTATTAGCCATTGATGGACTTGTCGACCATAAATTGTCTGATCTGTTTTGAACTTTCTTGAACCTCCACATTATCCTTTGATAACAGTTCAAATAGCCTTTTTTAGTAAAACAGCTTTTGCAATAAAACGGAGAACATACACGAATTCCTGTTTAGTCTGGAAGCTGGCTTCAGTGTAGGAAAGCTGAGACCTGTTTTTCCCAATACTTTCTTGCTGCAATTTAGAAACACAGATCTTAAAAATAATTTTTGATAATAATCTAATCTTGCTGTTTTTCTTTCAGTTCAGATTTTTTTGCCCGTGTTCATTTGGTTTTGTGGACTGAGCACTAATTTCTTGTGCCATGTGCAGCCCTGCATAACTTGAAAAAAATTCCCTGCTGTGTTTTTTCATGACAGATCAAAAATGGATATGAACTGTGCATTGGAGGTTAGAGTGTGCCTCCAGATTTGTTTCTCTCTCTTTTGCTTTCCCTCTTGTTATTTATTTTTCTTTCCTATTTGTCTCAATTTTCATTCATTTCTCTTCTGTTCTCACACATCCGCTCTGGTTCCCCTCGAATTCTGGTGGTAGGATGGAATTGGATCTATGTACAAAAGCAAAGTGTTATTACATTAGGTTATTTTTATATTCCCCAGAAATCTTACAACAGGCATATATTACACTGTATTGGAAAATGGAAATTGAAGAGGAAAAGAAACAGTATATAGTACTAGTGGTTTATTTTCCATTTTTTTTCAGGAAATGGATGTTTGCCCCAGACAAAGACCAGAGGATGTTGGCCAAATACCTTCAGTTAACACCAAAATGTTTTGAAGTGTTTCATAGCATTTAGAGAAGATTGGCCTCCGCTAGCATTAATAAATTGAAATTAATCTAAAGTCATTGTAGTCACGTACCGTCCATCAGCTTTGTCGTGTGTATAAGCACTGCTTATCCATCGTTTAATGAGGGACGCACACAGGATGCTTTCCTGCTGTGCTGACTCACTCCTGGTAGTCTAAAAATGAAAAGGAACATGTATGCTTCCTGATTCTCACATTCCTTTTAACACTTTTAAAACAAAATGTTTTTGGATTCTCTTCGTCTGCCAAAAGGTGAAGTTTTCATTTAATCGGCAGACTGGAGTAATTTCTAAATTGCTGCTTTACCATGACTATTTTCATCTTTAATCACTGTGTCCTCATGCACTGTAGTACCCAGGAAGTAAGAGGCCTGGGAAATTGCAAATAAAACCCGTGTGTCTTGTAAGACCCTCCTTCAGAAAGTGATTAGAGGGTCCCCTGTCCACCAGATAATGTGTGTTAGGTGGTCAAGTGATTCAGCTTAGCTCATGTTTCATTGCCTGTGCTCTCTGCCTGTTTGTGTACTACCAAATTCAAAAAGGAACAGATGAGGTGTGTAGTACTTCTGAGAAAAACATGAAGTCATTTGTATCAGAACTGATGTGCCAAACGACCACTCTAAAATCAAAGATCTATAGGGGAAAACAAACCAACCAGTAACAAGGAAATCTGGTAGCTGATGTCAGATGCACAATGTCCATTATCATTAGAGAGCCCAAAGAAACTAAAGTTCTCCCCTGCCTGCCCAGCCCTGAGGTGTGAAAGCCAGACAAAAATTACTTAGGAGGAAAAGTAAATTGAGAGCAATAAAGGATAAAAAGCTGAAATCCACCAAGGTACCAAGTTAAGTTGTTGTGTTAAAATGCAAAAGAAAGAATACTGTTTCATTGACAAGAGCCTTTTGCCCTGAAAGATGTACAGATTCTCTTCCAGCTCATCTCAGAGCTGGATTACATCCCAGGCGCTCCCGGTCCAGCTATCAGGCATTTGATGAGGTCAGTGTTAGGTTGCTTTTTAATTGATGGGAAGTTTCTGACTCCTGCATCTGTGAACAAAGTCACGGCCTGTACATAACTGATACAGTGGGAAATTGTTCATGTGCTTGTACAGGACCTGAACTTTGCTTCTCAGAGAGGAGGAAAATTCTGTCTTACTTTCCTGGTACAAACGATTCACTGCCTCCCTCTGCTCCTCCCTCCCTCTTTTGAGCCTGCTCCAGGTCAGATACTGCGCAGATACTGCAGGGTTTCAGAGGCTCTTTGACATGTCCTGCAGTTGTACTAAACCCTCATTTCATGGCAGCTAAGAAAAGCATTTATGTAAACGCATGGTGGTCACAGCACATCCCTGAAGCTTGAAGAGAACAACAGGACCTCTCTTTTTGCCAGACAGGAGTGGTGTTTCAGGCACTGGGGGAGCCATTGATAGTGAAAGTTGCAGAGGGCTTAGGGTCCTGGATTTCCCAAATCTGGGGACTTACAGTTCATATGTAAGTATCATCTTCTGCCTAAGCAGATGGAAGGGGAGCTGTGGTCATGTGAGGACCCAGGAGCATCTGTCCTCATGTAAAATAGGTGGCTAGAGGAACACTTTGAGATACTTTGACATATCTATTCCAAAAGATGCAGGGAATTTGCATCAGAATATAGTAGGAAGCCATACCTCTCCAGTATCCACAAGTATTTGCTGTTGCCATCAGTGAACGGCGTTCTGTGTCAGCTTCATTCGATGGGGATGATGACACATTTTAAGGCTCCCGTTCTCACTGTCACATGGCTTTGTATCCCTGCATTTTAGTCATTTCAGAGCAGTGCATCACCACCCCACTGGCTCATGCTGTGCTCTGTGTTTAGCAGCACATATTTATGACATGGGGAGTGAAGAATGAAGTCTAACTCAAGTCCTTAACTAACCCGTAAGTGAGGGATTAACTGCCTACTGCATTCTTTTACTAAGTATTAATCACTTAACATTATTTTCATTTTTTCAAAAAGTCTTTCACTGCCTTAGTATGTCAGCACACAACTGGGTTTGAAATCATGGCATTTGAGGGACTGCTGATATATTAGACAGCCACTGCTGTTGTTAACCTGACAAGGGACCTGTTGTGTTACTTTCTGTGTGAAGGAGAAAGTACATGTGGATGGGCTACAGCTATCAAGGTTTGCTCTTGCTTTACAAACCTGTCTTCCTGGCTGTGGTAGAGTTAAAAAAATAATTACAAGTTTTTCAAAGGATCACCCACATACACATGGTATGAGAGCTCTTTTCTTTGTTGGTTTCATTTTATTTGTACATGACTCACTCTTGGCAAAATGAGTGAGCCTCATGAGCCTGTAAAAATTCTGTTTGGATTAAATGATTTGCATTAAATGATTTATAACTGCAAGGAGGCTTTAATATTCCTGTAATTCCTTAAGGAAAAACAAACTGATCTTATTCTTTCAAGTAGCTATTGCTTTCACGCCTGTTACTTCAGACGCCATCTTCCTTGCTCAAGCTGATAGCTGTTAATGAGACTCTGGGTACTTCTTCCTTGCTTTCCCTGCCTCATGAATTAGAGATGGGTGGTGGGAATGTACTGTCATCCTTTTCTGAGCACATTCTTCTGAGCATGACTGAAGGCCAGGAAACCTACAGCCTTCCAGACCTGCTTGCCTTGCTAAGAGCAAGGAGCAGCATTTGTGCTGGCCTGAGGTAGGGTGATCATGATTCTGACACACAATTTACCCCGGTTTTGTAGCCCAGAGGCCCGTCAGTCTTCATTTTCCTGTCAGAGCTGGTGTGCTGGTTACAGCCACCTCATTCCTACTGACTCCTGTCAGCAGGGCTACCCACCTGACCCCTTGGTTCCCCAAGCTCAGAGATGTGGGGGCAAGGGGAGACCCCTCACTCGGCATCCCTGCAGAGAGGGGGCTGCCAGCCAGCAGCAGCCACCGAGGCTGCCCGCACCCTTGGGACAGAGGCCTCGCAGCAGGGTGTGTCTGCCAAAGCCCATGGGAAAAGCGTGCGAGTCAACAGCGGGACAATCCAGCCGGATGCAGGACGTGCCATCAACGAGTCCTTTGACTCTGTGTTTGCGCAGAGCCGCCGCTGCCCTGGCTGCCCACTCCAAGGGCTGAGGCGCGGCGCAGTTTTTCGTGGGGGCCGCTGCCTTCGGCCTCAGACCACGGGGAATCCTCCTCCCTTCCCGTGCCCGTGTCCCTCTGACAGGACGACCCACGGCTAGGGGATTTTAATACGCGAAGCAGAGAAGCGCCGCGGTCCCCGCGCAGCGGCTCGCCCGCC
>VZTG01002802.1:61116-213637 GCA_013397845.1 Melanocharis versteri | reverse complement strand
CGGAGCCGCGGCAGCGCCGGTATTCATCACCGCGGGGGGCGGCGGGGCCGGGCCGGGGCAGCGGCGGCGTGCGCGGCTGCCGGCGCTTCCTGATTTATTTGTGTTTGCAGCATAGGTGGTATTCCCCCGTTAAAGAGTTTATCCGTTGAAGTTTTCTGTTTGACTTTCTAAAGCGGCGGCGACGACAGCAACAACAGCAGAAAATCCGCGAAGTTAAAAAGCCAAGTGTGTTAATTGTTAACTAAATATAGACGAGGAAGGCTTGGAAGCGGTAGTGGGTGGATTGATCAGGCTGCGTACGAGTAAAAAGAAAAAGGGAAAATTGTCAGCCCTATGAAGCCAGTTGCCGGTAGGAAGGAAGGATCGCACCTGTTCTGGTGAGTGGCAGGAGCCCTATAGCCCCGTGGTCCCCAGAAACCTTGTTTACCCTCCTGTGATCCAGATGGAGGAAGGCGAAACACAGGTTAAAAACGCTGCAATAAATACCAGGTCCGACTAGGAAAGCAAACAGGACATTTTTTTCTACAGTATAAGCCGTGTTCCCTTTAGTATTTTAACTTAACACAAAATCCGTGCATTCGAACTGAGCCATCTGCTAGTTATAGTAACATATTTAGCGTTTATTTACAAAACTTAGTCTGTTGTAAATATATGTTTGCATAATTGATAGACTGGATATTTTTATAAAAAATGGTCTGTTTTCCTTTTACAGTTCAGTACTACTTGTGTGTTGAGACAGTTTTCTAGATTTTCTGGTTCCTGTTTTCCCTTCTGAATAAACATTTGAGAAGAAAAACCAAAACAACAGAGCAAAGGGTTTACTCTTTTATAAGAAACTTCCGTAATAGGGTAATTTTCAGGAGACTTTACCATAATCAATGCAGTTGCATTGGTTAGTTGGATTGCCTCACAGAGAGGCTTGAGTTCTCTCCCTTACTTCAAACTCTAAATAATACAGCTGTATGAATGTATAGCCATTTTTAAAGAGAAGAAGCTGGAGTAAATTACTGGAAAGTATAGCCCTTCACTTTCCCATAGAACAGCTGTTCAAGGCACAATAACAACAAGAGTTTTGTGAAACTATGTATGCCTACTTCCTTCCTTACAAGGCTTTTTTTTCTTTTCTACTAACTGGCCTGAAATCACCCTTCATATTAGTCCCAGGACCCTTAAATTAGTCTCAGCCTTCTTCCAGTTTATTTGAATTGGTGACCTTTGGATGAGCTGGTGTGTTCCATTGTTACTTGCTAATGATGGAATAATCTAGTCCTGACGTACCAGTTGTGAAACCGAGGGCGCTGCTGCTGGATGGAAATTCAAACATCTTATGGCTCCATGTTGGAAAAGGCAGGATTTAGCTGTGGTTTTCGTCTGCTTTTAACTGTGTGGACTCTGATTTTTAGAGCCGAAAGGGCTCAGACCGAAGTCTGTCAGGGTTCATGGAAAATCTGCCATTGATTTTTACTGGTTTTGGATAAAGTCTTGTATGAGCTGGTGTTGAGCACATCATGGCTACTCCAAATTGTCCTGTCCTTTTGAAATTCTTTGCATATCCAAGTCATTATGTAAAGTCAATTTTTTTGTGTGCTGTCTCTTTCTTTGTGAGAATGTTCTTTTGCTTAGTCGAAAGTGGTGGTGTTTTTATTCACTCTCTTATATGCTACAGCATTAATTTTATTATCTGATCATTTCCTATTGTGTGAGGATGACATGGGGGATTTTGGAAAAAGTGAAAGTGCTTTTGCTGAAGGCTGCTTACCCTGAAGAAAAGTTTCTTCAGGTATTTTTCAAAGAGCTTACAGTAGTGGGACATATGAAGTCATAAGTCGTGCTTTCTCTGATGTGCATGTTGTACTTCCCTTGTTCAGTATATGGTTGTTTGTTGCCTTTTGGGTTTTTTTTCCTTATGAATGTGAAGGGGAGAAAGTTGTTAGTGATAACAGATACCGGTGTTCTGTTGAAAAAGCTTGCAGAATAATGCATACCTGTGGTAGGTGTATATCCTCTCCTGGCTTCCCTGTTGATGATGAGCAGGATTTTTCCTCTTGGCTATATGTAAAAACCCAGCCAAGAGAAAGTAGGGAGGAGAAGGACTGCTAAACTTAAATCATGGAAGTTTGACAGAGTTTATTGTCTAGTGTAGCCCATCTTGAAATTTGATTCCATTTGGAAAGGAGTCAAGGGATGAAACCTCAAAAAAACCCACCTGATTTGAGGCAGGACGTCCTCCAGCAAGATTCGCATTTGCCACCGGAAGGGTGAGACCAGGAATTTTGGCTCCTTGGAAAAGGAAATTCTGGAGCTCATTATCTCTCCACCATCATATTCTGGTTTACTGATTTGGGGTTTGCTTGTTACTAAAAGTTGAAGAAGGCAAAAGAGGCATGCATGTGAAAGAGGCTCAGGTAAATATGCTGAGATGAGGGAAGGCAAGAGAAGCACAATTACTGAGAGCCCTCGTGGCTTGGATTTCCTTCTAGGACTTGGAAAGTGATAATTTTCCCAGCCAAACTAATTTGCTCTTAAATGAGAGATGGCTGTCATGGCAGAAAGCAGAGCTGTACTGCAAGGTGCAGGGTAGCAGTGCAGAGCTGCATATTTTCTTCATCTCGTCCTTTTTCCTGTGGGATTTCCAAAACACATGAGAATCTGGCCTCTGGAGGAAAGGTGGAGATAATGCTGGCGCACCCTCCACCTACCTGCAGGGACTGAGGCAGCACATCCACACCATGGGTTTGCAGAGATTATGGCCAGGATCTAAATGTGTGAATTTTCTGTCAGAAAGGGTCAGAGGATCAATCAGGAAGGATTTTCCTAATATTTCCACAGTTCGTCTTTGTTGCCTTCTTTCCGCATATCAGAAATGGCTGTGTGCGTAGTCGTGGATTCTCTCCTGCATGGCCCCGCTTAAGTAAATAAATAAAAGCTGTTTGGTAGCTCTTCAGGTGTATGACAGCAGAATTCTGCCAAGTCACCAAGGTGCTTTCCTTCCATCTGCTTAACTGAAGGAAGGCCTCTGGGTGGATGAAGAAGTCTTATCTTAGTCCAGGGAACTGCTTGGCTTAATTTATCCCATCAGAAAAGTTAGCAGAATAATTCACATGGCCACTAGTGTGGCAGTACTGCTGCTGGCATTTTTTAACCTTGTCATTGATGGTGCAGTGGAGAAATAATCTCCCTTCTTAGGGATGAGCTAGGATTTTATGTATTGTACAGGGATAACTAAACAAACAATGCACGTGTTATGAGAACCTTCGTCATTAAAATCAAGGGCAGACTACAAATTTCTGTGTAAAGATTAAAGAATTGTATTCCTTCAATTCTGTGTTATTCCATCAGTTGTATGTGGTCCAAGAGGACATTTTGAATAAAGTAATTGAGTCTTGCATAAGTTGTTTCTCTCATTTAATTCACAACACGTGAATGAGATTGTTTCCATTATTCATCACAACTACTTAATTTAAACATGGTCATGGTAGGGGGACAATGCAAGTAAAAAGACTGGTTGGAAAAGTTGGTTCTGTTGTTAATCTTTTCAGTGTATGGTCACACTGCCAAAGTGCATGTAAGCCTGCAACTAGAAAGGGGTAAATTGAAAGCAAATAAAATGCCTTTTTTGAGATACAGAAGTTAACTTGAGTATTCCATTTTGAATGCTTTTGGTCATAAAAATTCTCATTTTACTCTAACCCTTTGTAGCTCATTAGAAATTATATATCCTGTGAAACCAGTGAACTAGTGAAAGAATAAAGGATTAAACCACAGTTTAAAAAAAATACTTTATATCCTCAAGTGTCTTAAATATAGAGAAGCTGTAATATTTTTTACTGATGAACTAAAAGGGCAAATACTCTTATGTTATAATTAGATTATACGCATGAAAGGAGTGTGATCATTCTAGACCACAGAACTGTTCTGTGTCCTCTGGTGAACCTAACCCAATAAATTAGGGTTCTGTTTTTCCATTGGAAGAAATAAAAGGACTGATTTTCAAGCTGCCTAATAGTAAGGTAGAAAACAGAGCAAGAAGATCAATGTCTCATCAAGTGAATTTAAAGTCAAACCAAATATAAGTCTTTCTTCTACTGGACAGAGCGAAGCTGGTACATGCAGAACCAAATCACTTGTATGTTTGCATACACAATGATTACTGTTTTATCTTGGGTAGAAGTTCGTTCTGCTCACCTGCTCATTTTTTTTGCCTATTTTGATGCTGATATTTGAGTGTCTTCTTGAATACTTCGTGGGAGTTGGTTGGCATGAACTGCGTGCCACAGGTACAGCACCAATGTTGCTTGACAGTAAGATGTGCTTTGCAATCTCTGTGGTGTAGGAAAATAAAGGAGCTCTTTGAAGAAAATTAGAAGTATCTGTCAACTACGTAAGCAGTTGGATCCTTGAACAATTGCTCACTAACTGATATCTTAGTGACATGCATATGGATGAACCAGTTTCAAAACATTCACAAGAAAAGTATGCTTCTGTGGGTAAGAAAAGCTGTTTTCATCTCCATTGCAAGTTGGCTTCCTTGAGTCATGTGTCACGTTTGCTGTCGTTACCTACATCTGTGCAAGGTTCTTGAACTATGTGCCTTTTCCTTTCTTGTGTTTTCATTTGTAGACCTTCACATCTTTCTTCCACTGACTTGGTCTTGCACCTTGGCGCCCTTTAGTATCCTGTTATCTCCACACCTCCCACTCATGACTTTGCATTGTTTCTCTGGATTCTGCTGTGCCAGCTCCTTGCCATTTGCTCCAGCCCAGCTGTAGTTCAGGTATGGAGTGCTGCTGCTGCTTGGTTTCCTACCAGTGGAAAGAATGAGCACTAATAAATTGAAGCTATTTCTTCTCTAGCATTGTTTTTCTCCTCTGACCTATAGCACAAAATCATTCCTGGTCCAGTTGCAACCTTCTTGCAACTTTTGACAGGTAGGATTGCCTTCATGTGACTTTATACTGTTTTCTAGCTTTACATTAAAATAGTTTTATTGCCATGATTTATTAACTTGGCCTGGCTCTGTTTTGTTTTTAATATTTCATACATCTTTTAAAAAAAGTGGCATGTTTGTGTGCAAGGTGCTTCAAAGTATAATTATGAGCTGTGGCATTTATGTGTAAGTCTTAAAATAACTTTGTTCCTCACTTTAGGAAATTGAAGGGTTTATCTTGAGTCTTCTTTTATAAGTTAGGTGTCTTCCTTTCTGTACTGCATTTTTTCTCATTAAAAAAAGATAAGGTGAAATGCATTATCCAGTTAGATAAACAGGGAAGGAGTCTGTACAGAGTTGTATCCATGTAAATCCGGAATATACATGACCACGCACATATGCATTAAAATAATATTCCCCATAGAGTATTTGTAACAAATTTAATTTTTAAAGCAAAATAATGACTTCCATTAAATATTAAAGTATAATTTTATTTCTAAAAATACAGAGAAAATTGTGTCTGGAACACAGAGTACTTCCTGTGCAGTGCTGATCTGCATGTATTTTGTGTTGTGCCTGATTCACTGATGTGACTTACCGAAGTGATTTAGTTTATTGAAATTCTCAGTGTGACCAGAATAAAACAACTTGGGCCAGAGGACTTGGATTAGCTATTTAACTGTGGAACTTGCTGATAATTAAGGTTAAAGAAAGGAGAAGAAATACCAGAATTAGGGTTTGATATGCAACGTTAATTCGGATGTCTTTGAATATGTGCAGGTAAACTAAGATTTAGAGTACATGGATGGTATTGCTTCACTTTTCAGGATGTTTAGCGCTATGTCATAATTGTCATCCTTGAAAACTACACCTCCTTTTAACTCTATTTGAAACCAGGAAACTCGGGATCAGATCACAGGGAATGCAGTTGGTTATTTAGAATATTGTGAGCATGTGGTCCTTGCCTGTGAATTATACATGTATAACAGTAATTTTTCACTGGTCATTGTGAATTTTGAGTTGAAAATCACCTCTGCACCATGGAGGTATCTAACCTGATTACCCAACTTTGCATTCAATTGTTGCAAACTGTTCAACTCTCTTTATTCCTCTTGTCTGCCTGTTTCCTTTGCCCCCAGTCCCATGCCTAAGACACCTCACACTTTCCTCCTTTGCCAGAAATGGGAGGGGGATGCTGGAGACATTTCATTTTTCTGAAGAGTCTTATGCATGGAGACAGCATCCTCGACCTTCTTTGCCTTTAGAATGTCCTGCCAGTTGCTCCAGTTCTGAACCTGGCCGATGCTGAAGGCAGCTGCCATGCTCTTGATGCTGGCACAGTGGCTTGCACTTGGAGTCATCTGCTGCCTGGCTCCTTCTTACAGGGTCTCCTTGCCACCAGAAGGGATAAGCCAGTGAGAAGAGTCCCGCTTGCCATTGTGTTGGCTAGCACCTGTGCTTTTGCCTTCTTGACTTTCTGCATTACTGAGTTCTTCGGGGCTTTTTTTTTGTCCCCAGTCCCACTGGCATTTGGCATCTCCCTCCCTTGCACCCCTACCTGGCAGTTCTGCTGCGTGGGCATGTGAGCAGTGACACGTGCTGTGAGGCTTGGACAAAAGTGGTGATAGCCTCTGTGGCCTCTGAAATGCATGAAGCCTTCTTTCTTACCGAGTAGGTTGTTGCACAAGATACCATCTTGATGGCAGCTGTCTTCATTTGCATTGAACTCTGGGAGAACCCAGAGAATGCTCTGATAGTCAGGCCTCCTAGGAAGCCTGTTTGCTTTCATCCTCTGCCCAGGGAAGATGGATCTCACCCGTTGCCACTCTCACGGTCGGATGCGGGGAATGTGCTTGCAGCCATTCTGGCCATGATTTTCCAGTGGGTGGATGGTGGGAGTGTGTTTTGCAAGGCAGAAGGATCTTCTACTGTTATCTCTTCAAGAGGCCTCATATCAAAGCACTCTCTTAGTTTTGGGAAGTGCTTTCTGTGCTTGGAGGTTAGGCACGGGTGGGAATGGCATGACCTGGGGAAAGGAAAGTGCTGGATTCTGTAATTCCTGAGGGAGGAAGGGCTCTGGTCATATTGTCTCTATAGAGCTGTTCCCTGAGCTATAGCCCTCCTCATCTTTCCATCCTACCTGCAGTGACTTGCCTTGGCTCTGCAGTGGCTTCTCTTCAGTGCCACTCTCCTTGAGTGGAACCATGTACACAGAAAACCATATATATATAGAGTGTGCTCCCTTCTGTTTTCAGATGTCTTCCCATCTTCTGAAATACCTGACAGCTGGTAAATTCATGAATCTGGATGAAACGTGTTCTTTTTCCAAATACTACAACAAATGTTTGTGAAGCACAAATAAATTTAGGCAATTCCCTCTCCCCCACTTTCCTTTTTTGACTAGATTTTTATTTTCACAGGGACAGCAGGATTCATCCTTGTCATAAGGTCCTTTCTTTCCGAGTTACAGGTTCTGTTCCAAGGAATAGAATTCGAGTAGTTGAAAGAAAAATAATTTAAAATTTTGCATATAGAAAAAAGCCCAACCCCAAACATTTTCTTTACTACTTCTGCAGAAATAGCAAGACTCTTCGTATAGGTTGCCCAGAGACATTGTGGCATCTCCATCCTTGGAGATACTAAAAAACAGGTGGACATGGTCCAGGGCGACCTGCTCCAGGTGACCCTGCTTGATTGAGCAGGGTGGTGGACTGGACAGTCTGCAGAGGTCCTCTCCAGCCCCAGGCATTCCTTGACTGAAACTTTCTGAAAAGGTTTTGAAAGAGAATCGCAGTTCACTTTGTTAAGAGTAGAGCTGAGTGAAATACAAAATAATTTAAGGTAGGTTTGTTCAATGGAAAGTGTAGAGCACACTTATGAATTATGCTGGTCTGCCAGGCTTGCCCATAATAAATTCAGGAGAGTAAAAAAAACTATTATGAATTCATACCAAATTGACAGAGCAAATCATATTGCTTCTGTCTACACAAACAACTGAAGCGTCTCCGTAACTTTAAAAGGTGCTCTAAATGCATTTTCCATGCACAGATCAGAGTTAGGAGCTTACTTAAAACTTAGAAAGAGAATTCATGCTCTCACCTTTGCGCATAAGAGGCCCGTTCTCAGGATCATTGCCTTTGATCCCATAGAAAGAATCATAGGCTTAAAAAGGAGCCGGGACTTGCCCGCTGTTTAGTAGTAATTTTCTGATTATACTTTGCTCATAGGAATGTAAATGTAAAACGCCAAATTTACATAAGCAGACTACTCTGTGAACCTTTGCCCTCCCCTCTCCCTTGACCTTTGCTGTCCAGTTTGGCTCCTAGCGCTTTTTCAGAGATGTCTTTCTACGTTTGCGTGTCTCTCTAGCAAGAAACCCAAGTTCTAAAAGCAAGAAAGTGGTGGAATTGCAGCCACAAAACCTGAACTCAAGCAATCTTCCCTCTCCCATTCCTGCTGCACCTACTCATGAGGCAGCCCTGTGGGGACCAGTGTGGACACTGGCTGGTAGCCAGGCATGTAGCAGACATCTCTTTACCTTTGCTCATGGATGGAGCTCATCCACGAATGGCAGCTGGAAGTTCATGCCTATAATATAAGTTCACATTGGTTTAACCTGTGTTTTGCAACAACAGTGCAGGCTGCTTTTTACTGAAAAAATCCTATTTCTCAATATTTTTAACATTATTTTCTCAGCTTAGGACTAGCAGAAAGGTTTATCAGCAATTTATGGTGGAGATAGAAGGAAAAGGGGAATTGGACTGCTGACAGGATATTGCTTGCTGGCTGGGCAAACATAGTGTGCAGTAAGACAAAAAGCTTGGATTCCTCTTCGTGAACTTCAGCTCCAAGCCAAATTAACTTGAGCTCAGCCTCTTCAAAATGTGTCTGTATAAATATAGCCGTAGTCTGTTTTGATGATCCCAAGTCTGCAGCTGAATTAATTATTTGATGGTGCAAGAAAGATATGTAAAGGAAGACCTTTACCATGGAAGCCCAAATCTACAAGATCAAATCTACAGTCTGATTTTCTTTTTTAATGTTTTGTTGCTAAGTGTTTCCTGATACATCATGCCTGATCTTGTCAATATTTCTTTAGGTCTTACTCCTTTAAATAGCTCTGGATAAGTGGAACATCCCGTACTTTTTCAGAGATCTCCTGAAGTCAATGAAAGCCATTTGTGTGAACGTGGGCAGCTGAAAGAAGCAAATGCATTGTGAGCCCTGCATAGTGTTAAGGCGATCTGTGTTTGGGCCATGAGAGTAGTATGGCATTACTGTGTTTGCTTTGGAAGGTAATCTAATCTAAATGAGCTTGAAACAATTTGCAAATTAGGATTGTGGAAACCTCAATGTCGGGTGTTTTTTTCTTCTTTAAGAGAAGAAATATTTAAACCCAGAAAGAGCGTTAGGCAGGAAGAATTTGAGAGATTCAACCTGGCAGATGTTGCAAGGCATGTGATAGAATAGGACTGAGCTTTACCTATTTCTGTGTGAAGTTAAGATCTGCAATCTCTGTTAGGAGCTCCGAATTTCACAACACTCGGGTGATGGTGTAACAGGAAGAAGGGTGTGGGCAAAACTACAGAGCTACATATGAGTAATTCAAGACCTCACCTGTTTTCCCATCTGGAGAGCAGGACAAAATCAGGAAAGCAGATGGGCAGATCAGAAGTTACAGTTTAAACGCTTAACTTTTGCTGAGCTTATCTGTATTGAGGGTAATCTTCAGGGATTCATGATTGTTGCATGCTTTTTGCAATTTTTGGTGGATGCATTTTGAGTCAGAAGAGAATGATGCTGGTGTCACACCTTTTATGTTCTGTCTCAGCATAGCAAATCTGAGCTACTAAGTTATAGCCAGCAGATGCCAGCAGTCTTTGTGGTACTGTACTGTTAGTTTACTTGGATGTGTTTTCTGCAGTGGTGTTCCTAGTGGTGAAAAAGCTACCTTTTGATATCAAAGTGGTGGAATTACTGCCTCATTTCCATGTGAAAAAGTCTCAGTGAGTATCACAGGCAGAATATGACCTTAAATAGTGCCCAGGAGTGATAGGTCAGAAAGAAAAAGCTATGATTCCAACAATGATTTTTGAAATTCGGTCAACATTACATATATGTTTAAAAAATGCACATCTTCTTGCAATGTTTGAAATCGGGGTCAGGGCTTCAAAATGAAACTTAATGAGATTGTCTTCAGTGGCTATTATGGCTGGAGAATTGAGAAAGTCAAAAACAAAGGTAGGTGATATAAGCTTACTGTTTTCCAAAGCTCAACAGTTTTGTGAGCAAAACGGTCTGCTTACATTGTGTTTTTAAGATGGAAGTAATTTTATCTACAGTGCTAAATTTGGAATCAGTATACCCAGCCATCTGCATCTGTGTATATGGCAAGTCTAATATCTTGATTTAGGGATCAAATGTATACCATGCTCTTTTGTGTGTTTTTCTTCAGACCTTTACTGTAAGTTTTGGTTTTGTTTTGTTTTTACTTTTTCTGTTACAATGTGGAATCTAATTGTTGAATATGGTTGCATTTCTTGTTTACTGATGTCTTTATGAAAAACTTGGTGAAAGTTTGTGAAAACTCAAGGCTCCATATAGTCCTATATGTCAGTTAGCCAGTGGTATTGATACTGAATACAATTAATACTCCTCCCTTTGTAATCCAAGCTAATGTCCTGTAAGCAACATTATATAATTCAACAAATAGAGCAAAACCTACTGAATTAAGATACTGTACTGTTCTGTTATCTCTGGATGTGCACCATAGCATGTATTTTTGTATCTTCTGAACATTTTGTAGATCAGTAGCTGAATTTCTGGAAGTAAATGCATTGTATTTTTGAGTCAGTGAATTTCACTTTCTGTCAGCACTTATGTTCAAGTTATGTTTCTGCTGAATTACACATTGTTAATTAAGAATAATTTTATCTCTTTGGTTAACACAAGAAATTGGGGCATTATTAGGGTGTTGGCCTTGCTGTTTCCATAACAGGTTAGGCGCTTTGATCTGGCTGTGTTGACAGTAAAATTGGGTCTTCTGCTTGGACGTGTAGAAGTATGTGTTTGGTTAGACCGTTATCAAATTGGAGGAAGTAACTAGCATCAGTAAAGCGAAGACAGGCACAGTGATGATAAAAAAGAGAGAGAAAATCAAGCAGTCCGGGGTCACGCAGAACACTGTCACTTTGCTGATGTAATTTGTGGCTGTAAACAGAGGGCATGGCGTCACGCTACAGCTATCCCAGCTCTTCTCAGTTGTGTACCATTTTCCTGTAGCTCACACAAGCCCAGTCCTAGAACACAGCATTCCCTTTTGTGTGCTGCTCATTATTTATTCTTTTTTCCTTTTTTCCTTTTTAACCAGAAGAGATTAAATAGGAAAGAATTCAGGCGGGATTTGGAAAAATAATAGAGAGTGTGAAATGAAAATTACACTGGAAGAACTGCAAAGTGTCTGTATACATCTGTTAGTGACCATGTCTGTATTGTCTGAAAGTATTGGTAAAAGGTAGCAGCAGAAAGTGAGAGTTTTTTAAATTTTAATAAGGGGATCTACTTACTAGACTTTGATCCATGTGTGATGGTATTATCACCCTGGAAGTGGTCAATAGGAATTAAGTTGTATAAAGCACCAGCAGCTGTGTATTATAGAATGATAAGACTTTGGGAAATGAGGGGTAGGCAGCTACTGAAGTCCCCTCTTGTATGATCATCTTTGGTATTAGTGACATGTCCTGGTTTTGAACACTAAATGCCTTTGACCTAATTTAACTCTAGTGTAACAACATTGAGAATATGGGCCATTTCCATCATGGAAAGGAAAAAGGAAAAGACACTGAAGTATTTCCTTATTTTAGTGTAATATTTTTCCTTAGTTAAACATATGCAATAATATAAAGCAAGATACAGCAAAAATAGGATTCAGTGGTATTTGCCTAAAGTAAGCATATGCAATCTTAGAAGCGCTGTGTGACATTTTAGATTTTATTTAATTTTCCCTTTAAGCTTCAGACTGGAAGTTAAAGTGCCCTAAAGGAGTCTTTATTCTAGTTGAAGTGCTCTGATTGCACTGATCTTTTCTTCCTTTTCCTTTTCTTTTTGGTAGTATTTTAAGGTTTGTGGATTGTCAGGGAAGAAGTGCCATCTCTCTTATTATGAACATTGGCAGCTAAAGTTACTTGATGCTTTTTCAGTGATCTTAATAATCACCACTCAGCCAGGAAAGGAGGAGGACCTTGCAGAATTGCAGGTTGTATGCGACCCTGATTCAGAAGTGTGTCTGTAATTTAGAAAACTTGCAGGGCAGGTTGTGAGATCCATGCTGTGGTTGGCCTTCTCACTGGCTGTCTGGTTCTTCTTACAAAAATGCTGTTCAAAATGTTATAGCAGCTTTCGAGAAACTTGTGATTTAAAATCACATAATCTCAAAAAACCCGAACCGTGACTAAGTGTACGAAGATTGTTGGTTCGTCAAAGCACAAGAGATTACATTTCAAGACCAGTGCTAGGAGAAGTACACAGGGAAGAAAGGGGAAAAAGCACCCCTCTCTCCATGTCAGAATCACCAGCTTTTGTTCTTCTAGTTGCTTGGTGCCCCAGCTGGGCAGCACTCCCCAACATGGGATGGTCATACTCAGGTTTGAACGGAGGCGTCATGGTAGAACTTCAGTGCTTTTCAGTGCAAAAAAATCTAATGTGACTATTTCATCCTCATGAAATTTTCAAATATATCCTGGCATACTTAAGTTCAGAATGTAGCACGTCAAGTAAAGAACATTAGTCCAAAATTTGGACAGCACCCATTTCAATTTTCAGTCTGGATCTTCTTGTAATACAGCAGAGTTCACAAAGAAAGCAAGTTAAGTGCTTGGTTTTTCCTATATTCACATAATTCCTTATTATTCTTAAGGTTTTACTTTTTTTTTTTTTTTTTTTTTTTTTTTTTTTTTTTTCTTAAGAATCCAGCTTGTTCTAGTTTGGTCCTTACAAGGAAACATTTCAGAAGATTAAATGAAAAGTCACAGTTCCAGTGGAATATGTTTATGGTCTTTAACTCTTGTTTGCTACTCCAGAGCCACCACTCTCCACTGCTGAAAAGTCATAAGGATCACCAGATTCCATTTAATTTGTCTTCTAAAACTGCTGATGAGCTTCACAGGTGTCTGGGTGGCTCTGCAGAATGGCTAGCAGCAAACCGTTTTAGGCAAAATCCTTACAGGTATTCACCTTTAATGTGACATGATGTAAGCCTTTTTTCTATAGTCTTCATTCTGTCATCGTACTCCCCTGAGGAACTTTTGGAGCCTAGTGCTGGTTTTGGAAATGTATAAGGTAGCATTAGAAATAAGATGCATATGGTAGTAGCAGTAATGAAGGAGCGACTATTTCACCACTGTTGGCGATCGTCTGGAGATGAATTTCTGGACGTTAAATTCCCAAAGTGCTAGGAAGTCATCTGATAACATATAACAAAAATGAGCAGTTTGCATCCCTATTATAATTATGATGTTAAATTTGCAGTGCTGCTTTCTCGCCTGAATTCCAATATGTTTGGTCTGAATTGTTTGTAAGGATAGAGTAGTAATCCATCAAGAATGACAAAATGACCATGGTTTGTTTGTGTTGTGTTGTCCAAATAAAAATCCCTTTTCCGTTTGTACCTGCATATATTTAAGACTGCATTTACCTATTTGTATGTCTGTAAATGGTGCTTTACTGTTGTATGAAAAGAGGTACAGTCTTTTCAAGATCTTCTAAAAAATTTTTATGTAATTATGGCTATTTTCTATAGCTTTTCTGGTTTTTTAACACTTAATTAGGACAAATGCACTTAAGTGATTCAATTTTCAGTGCTGTCTGTTTTCCCGTGTTAGAAATTATTCTTTAACTCTGTGTGTTTGCTTTTTTGAGGATATCATGACTCATTATTTACTCGTGGGTAATCGTCTTTAGTAAACAGTACATCTTGTGAGAGCTAATACAGAGCTTTGTGTGTATCAGTTAGAAAGAGACCCTTCGATTCGAAAGTTCCTGCTAGCTGTCACATCCTCAGCTAATATCACCTCATAATATAGAGCCAGTCACAAAATACAGAAGTAATGTTTGTGTTTAGAGAAACAGGAAAGCTTGTGAATAAACCAGAACTCGGTAACATGTATGACTTCAGGGCTGCAGCAAAATATATCTGGGCATATAATACTACAGATTTCAGTTTTGTGTCTGGTATCTTACTGCTGTGTTTAGTTGGTATTCTATACATTTTCAGTTAATGGAAGCAACAAAAAAGGGCATAAAATAGAATAACTTAATCTCGTCCTTTTTCCTGCTGTGGTAAGAAAGCATACTTTGTATCTATTACCAGTTTCTTTCCTTAACATGATATCCTAGGTTTAGATTTTGAATCACTCCCTGGCTGACTAAGTGATGACTCGCTCGTTTTGTCTCCTATTTATAAAAGAAGTGAAAAGATTTAGCTCATGAATTTTTCATACAGGCTACAGATGTACTGGTTGGGGCCAAATGCTGTCCTCAGTTACAAGTCAGTGTCGCCGGTGAGCTGTCAGTGGCAGTGTTGTGAATGTATTTCAGCGTAGTACTGAGATTTAAATGTTTTGTTTCTAGCGTGCATATGGGGGTAAGAATTAAGGAGATGGCAGATAAACTGATTATAAAAATAGATAGGAAATAGAGGTTCATTTTCCAGTCCAACATGCTGCTGCCAGTACTGAAGCAAGAGTAAAACCATTACTCACTGCCCTGCGGGTGCTGCACCCTGCAATGAATGAGTACCATATTTTAAAATATCTAGTAACATTATGAAAAACTGAAGTTGAAGCAGAAGTTCAGATCTTAATTAGTGAAACTGCCTTTCCGCCTTTGGTGCTGCCAGCCAGAAAAAACTGATTATATTTTAAACTCTCCCAAACGGACTTTGCCTTTTCTCTTCTTAGGAACTGCCTGTGAAACCAAGAGCAAGGAAAGGTGTAGCACAGAAGGCAGCTTTACGTGCCTTCATAGCCTGGTTTCAGGTTGGTAATATCCCTCTGAAGTTTTACTGTATTCTTTCAACCTCCGAGTTTTTCTGTACTTTGAAGTTAAAAACCAAGTTAACCTTTGACCAAGAATTTCAAAATCGCCTAGTAGAAAGCCCTTCCCTTTCTGCTGCCTGATAAATGAAAAACTCTCCTCTGCATATAGGACTCAAAAAACCTCTGTAGAAAAGACATGAGGCTTTATTAATTCTGAATTGCAGTTTTTCTGGATAATTCTCTTTAGGAGGAGGCGTCTCTTCTAAGTGTTTGAAGCTCTCCCTTCCTTTTTGACCTGGAGAATAGAATACTGAACAAAAATAATTGGAGGAAAAATGTGAGCACCACCGTCATGGTGTGAAGACCTTACCTGCAGCTGGGGTCTGCCACGTAAATGAAGGTGGCTCTCAGCCTCACCAGCTCGACACCTGTCTGATATAAAAGAAGCAACCAACACAAAGAAAGCTAAATGGAAATACGCCCCTGCCATGTGTTTTTTGTGCTGTAATGAGGAAAAAAATCCCTTTGTGCTGAGCTTGAGGTTGTTTTTTCCCATTGCTTGTCTCATTCAGCATCTATTTTCTGAAAAAGGGTAGCGCATGGGCCATTGCTCATTTCACAGTCTTCTCCAGCTAGTGGGGATAGAAAGTCTTCTCAGCCTCTGTACTAAATTTCAATAGAAAACAAAGAACATTGTCCGGTACGGGGTAGATGATACATTTGATATTTGAAATTCCAGTCACTGCTCCCTGCATGAGCATCTTGAGGTTTCTGAGTGAGTCTGTTAGCAGTTTCATAGATTTCTGTCCTCTTGTAAAGCTTTTCCAAACTTTTTTTCCTGGTCCTGTGTCTGGATGGCTCCCAGGGGTGCTCATGGGCTCTGCTCTGTGTACAGGAGGGTTTTGTGTCGGGGGAGAGCTGGGTATTGGTACCTCCTGGGCACAACACCCCGGGGTGCTCCGTGCGCTAGCGCCGTGCCTGCCGCTGCCTTACATCCCCCTCGGTGCTCCCGGCAGAAGGGTTCATGTGAGGAGGCTTTCTGTCCGATGCTCGGGATAGCATCAGTGGCATGGCTCAGCAGGCGGGCAGTTCTGAGTGAGAGGGGGAGATTTTCAGACTGCATCAGGGTCTGTAGAGCTGGATGAGTGGTCAGCGCCTCTCTTGCATCCATAGGTAGTCCAACAAGCTCTGCAGCATTGTCTGTGCATTTGTGCTGAATGCTCCTGCTTCGGATTGGGGAAGTCAGAGATTCCTGCTCTGAAAGCACTAGGGTAGGACATTTTTAGTACCTTTTCAGGACGTTGTATGTACCTGGAAGGGACATTCTTCTAATGGAGGCAGTGTTGTTTATCGTGAGATACACAGTTTCTGGGACGGCAGGTGGGACATGATCTGGTACTACCAGGATAATGCAAGAGAAGTCTTTTAAGAGAAATCATAAACATGTTTGACACATACACACAATGAAGTGTCTCCTGTAAGACTTATTCTTCCAGTGTTGCCTAATCAATTTGGTACGCTGTTTTTGGAGGTTTGATGTCTTTTATGCCTTGTGTCTCCTGGTATTCAGATGTCTGGCTGGTGAGGCCTTTTGATGCTACATGTTGTATTTATAGCCCTTATGAACTTGTCTTGCAAAATCACTAGATTTTAATCACTTGCTTCTTTGAGAACTGAATCTTAAATATGCAGACTCCTTGGCACTTAGACAGCTTTATTTGTCTATCAAAATACATTAAAGACAAGTCAGTCTGTCGGAGCTGGCTATCTTGAAAGGGTTACTGATTAAGAGATCAGCTTTATCCAGGGGCAGCACAGAGGTGAGTAACAGTAGATAGATGGACAGAAAGATTGGAAAAGCATTATTAATTTGAGTATCTTGGAGTCATAAACTCCTGTTTTAGCAGAGCAAGTCTGTCATTATCCATTTTGCTCTTTCTGCGGGCAGTTCCTGATCTCGCTAAGGCTGCTGCTGAGTGCCATTTTGAAAATCTTGTCAAGGATGATTGCTGTTGTGAAGGTAGATGTTCGCACATTCTGGAAGATGCCTGGGATATAAAAATGGTGATGTCTTTACCCATTTCCTTGCTTTTTCTCTTCTTTTCCTGAAGTTTTGAAAAAGAGGTGTTAGGGAATGATGCTGTTAAAATGGATTGACTGCCCTTGAGTTTTTAAATTCCACCTTTTCTTTTTTTCATCTTTTGATTTCTTCTTTTCTTTGAATTTCCTGGATTTTTCATTACCTTTTAAATTATTTTCTCTGGAGAGTTAAAACTCTCAGAGAGGTTTTAACACATAGAATATGAGCTGTGTTAACTGAACAAAGAACAGTTCCTATTGAAGCCTGTCTGTGTGGCAACATGAACACAGAATGGAAGAAAATAGGATATTAAGAAGGAATCTCAAAGATGTGATAAGTCTTCCCTTCTTTGTTACTAAAATACCTTAAAAAAGGAGAGAAAGCTGATAAGGCAGTGTGTTGAAGACAGGCAATATACTGTATAAAAGCACAAGTTTAGCTTTCAGCTTACATAATAGACAGGGGAAAATGTCACTCCAGATTATACTAGTTGCACTAAATGCCTGTCTATTAAAAGCAATTGAGTTTTTTTCCTGCTGTGCTGGCATATAGAGCTGCTGTCTGCTGTGCTGTAGCATTCAACCAACACAATTTCAGCTATGTTGATTTTTTTTCCCCTGAAACTTTATGTTTGTCAGTCACTTTGCAGAACTCACTTGGAATTACAGATATAAAAGTTGTGTGACAAGGAAGCAGGCTGCTGTTTCATCAGTCTCTGCTTTTCGGTGTCTTTTCTCAGGGCAAAGCAGAATTTTAAGAGTTTTGGAATGTCAATTCTTCACGTGTTGTGCGGGCAAACTGCTACTTATGCTCGTTTTACTAGGTAAATTTTGGGGAATTTTAATTCTTAGCATTTATATTCAGTGGTAGAAATATGATGTGTTTAGTTTAAACTTTCAGAGGCACAGTGCTTGAAATGGGCTGATGTAGCATTATGTACCATGTCAAAAAAGGAGACAAGCTTTTGTTATTGCTATTACGATTTTTCTTCTAAAAACAGGCAGAAGTTGTTTAATTTGTGAGCAACCTAATGTAATTTTTCCTCCATTTAAGAAAGAGGCTTGTTTTTGTGCTTGTTTATTTGTTTTTAACAGGCCGGTTGAAAACCTTGGCTGTTGTGTTTTGTTTTGCTTTGCTTTAGGAAAGAAACCAACCAAAGGGATCTTTAATTTTCTCCAAATTATGGTGCTACTCTGATAACAGTTAAGGAATTTATTTTTTGCTGGGTTTTGATACTAGATACAGGATCTTAAATTTTCAAAAGTGACTCATGATTTGGCATAAGGCCATTTTAGAGTGCGTAACCTAAAACATCTGAAAGATGGTATTCAGTTCTTACTGGAAACAAGGTTCCATTAAAGACATTTCAGTTGGTCAGAGAAATGCCCAGGCATCCAAAATCACCACTTGTATGTGCAAACTGAGCTTATTAGATTTCCTTCCAGACTGTGTTTGAAAGCTTTAAATAGTTTGAAAAAGTTAGAAGATTAAAATCAAACAGATTTTTACATCTATCTGTAATTACATAATACAATGCGATGATATTATAATTTGTGTTCTAATGTAATTTATTACAAAACAATTGTGTTATTATTGCCTGAATTAACGCAAGGGGAAGGCCAGCAGGAATAACTGATGGCTAGACAGCGTGTTAGATTTCACTATTTTGTATACTGCAGTATAGAATCCCCCGTAATTTTGTCTTTACAGCCCTTACAGCACTGATTTTGTGGCTATTTCATAGGATCACAGGATCATAGAATGGTTTGGGTTGGAAGGGGTCTGCCATGGGCAGAGATGCCTTCTACTTGATCAGGTTGTTCAAAGCCTCATCCAGCCTTGCCTTGAATATGTCCAGGGATGGGGCATCCAGAACTTCTCTGGAAAACTTGTTCCAGTGCCTCACCATCCTCATAGTAAAGAATTTCCTCCTAATATCTTACTTAATCCTACTCTGCTTCAGTTTAAAGCCATTCTGCCTTATCCTGTCCCTGCATGTCCTTGTGAAAAGTCCCTCTCCAGCTCTCTTGTAGGCTCCGTTTAGGTGCTGGAAGGTGCTTTGAGGTTGCCCCAGAGCCTCTTCTTCGGACTGAACAACCTCAACTCTCTCAGCCTTGTCTTCATCAGAGAGGTTTTCCAGCCCTCTTACCTTCTTCATGGCCTCCTCTAGACTCACTCCAACAGGAAGTTGCTAAGCAGCCTGACATAAAAGAAATAACTAAATCTTACAGAGCAAAATGTAAAACCTTGCAAGGGTTCTTAAAACAGCAGCATCTGAATCGAGTTTCATCAAATGACAATTTATATATCAATATATAAAGGTGGTGTACTGTGTTTTTTTCCTGCCAGGGAAATATATTTCAGATTTTTGTCATCACTAACTACCTATGAGGATAATCTGAACCAGTACATTGTCACCAAAATGCATCTATGAAGACAGTCCATAAGCATGAGCTTGTTGGTGTGTTTGATTAGCAAACATTGGCCATTTCTCTTAACTGCTAAAACAATGGGGAAAAAAATTTGAACATTATAGATAATATAGATCTGATTTCAAATAGATGAGGCTGTCACAGTCATATTTTAAGTTTACAGCATCATTTTCAGCACAGCATAAAACGGAAATTAAAAAATTATTTAGGAATTCACCATGAATGTGTCCTGTGGGTCAGGTTTTCAGTTCATTACTGTTCTGAGTGAAGAAAGCAGGTACAAAACAGAAGGAAATGTAAAATAGTTCCATGAAACAAGCAGCTGCTCATCAAAATAACCTGATAATAAGTGTCAGCATCCAGTGGAAGATGTGTTCATAGTTAATCATTTTGATTCTTCATCGATGAGGAAACCACAGAATGTTCTGTCCAAGTTTTTAAAGGTGCCATCCAAAATGCCGTCCAAGATTTTGATTAAAACAGAGTATGCGTTTTGCACAATGAGTTGTTGTGGCTGGATCTAATTAACAATGAACAATTGGAACCACGAGAGAACAAAATAAAATAATGATTCAGATAAATTATAGAGCTTTTCCATTACGTAGTCCATATGACTGATCCCAAATACAAAAATCATAGATTGGTTTTTTTTTAATTTCATGATCAAACACCAAAGTTGAAATATTATATGTAGCAAAAGCTCTTCTGGTTTGTAAAATTGAAAATGTGGTTTTCTAATTCATTGTAGCTTGGTTGTAATATTCACTTGTTTTGTCATAGAATCACAGAATATCCTGAGTTGGAATGGATCCACAAGGATCTTGGAGTCCAACTTCTGGCCCTGTACAGGACAGCCCCAAGAATCACATCATGTGCCTGGAAGCATTGTTCAAACATTTCCAGTCAAATTGGGACCACTCGGCCCCCATGTGCCTTGGGTTTGCTCCAACTGCCTCCTACCATTTTATTCCTCCCTGTGCATTCCTGTCGCACTGCCTGCCTGCAGCCCTGACTGGTTCAGGGACCCATGCCAGAACTCAAAGCATTGTAATTAGTATATTAAAAAAAAAAAGGATTATACTTGGGAAACCTATTACTAGTGCAACTGATGTCTTTTGCATGGATCTGGAGTTCCCTTGACCATCTAATTAGTCGTAGTGCCTGTCTCAATAAAAACAATTAATAATAAAGTAGTGGAGGTTTTTTGGTCATACATTGCACTAACAACCGTTCCAGTGTGTTCAGGTGTAACCTTAAAAATCCGATACAGAATTGCATGTTGCTGATACCAAGAATCAATTATTTTAAAAATCTGAACTAGGAAAATGAATCACTGATCTTAAGAGGTTTGGGAAAATAATTCCAATTTTATTGACTATATTTTCTGAATAACAGATTCTCCCATTTTAGTTGACCAATAAGCCAGCAAGGTCAAAACAATCTCAGAATAAATTTATACAAAATGTTTTGACTTTGTGATTCCTAGCTGAATGTTTTACTGTGAGGAGATGTAGAAATCATGCTGACTTAACAAGAGTAGAAACTGTGGTGGACATTACTAAATAAAAAAATGTGCATCTTACAGTAAAATAACTTCTCAGCTACATTCTACTCATGTAATATATTGAAGTGAAACCTAACATCATCTTTAATTCAGACAGTGGGACGCTTGAAGTCATCTCTGCTTTTGTGTTTCCTCACTGTTGGGACAAGCTGGCCGGCAACCAGCTTCAAAGCATCCTCAGGGCACAGCTGTAACTGGAGTGGGTCTCCTGGGGAATGCTGTGCAACCAGCCCCAGGTCTCTGGTGCACTGGGAACACCTGGCCTCGGGAAGCTGCTGGTGAAACAGGAGATCCAAAATACTGGCTGCAACCCCATGGTTTAGAGCATCCCCCTCCTGTGTGTCCAAGTGCCTTTCATGACCGGATGGACCAGCGCAAAGGCGGGAATGTGGTCTTTGTCCTTGGTGGTGTGTGAGTTACCGGGTGCGTTGTCACTCCCGTGCTGGTGTCCTTGCAGGAGCCGGATCTGTAGCGGGGCTGGGCTCCTCGCTCCGTGGTTCTGCTCGTGGCTGCTCGCTGTCGGGGACAGCATGCCTCACCTCTCAGCCTCTGCTCCCCGCTCGCTGCCAAGGCTTGCAGCAGCCGACGTGCTTTGGCTGGTTGCTGGGGTGCATCCCCTGCCTTTAGCGTGGTTTGTTGTGGGCTCAAGGTTCGCTCTGCTCGTTCATCATCATTTGCTAACCATAAAACAGGTATATGCACCCAACTTCAGCCTACGCAGGGGAGCTTGGCAGAGTCTGCGGCATCCTTTAGTGTGACATGCATTTAAAATCCCTTTTATGGTAAAAGAGCCCTTACTATAAGCAGTGATAATGCTCAGAGGATTTCTTTTAAAAAAAGTCAGTTTGCGTATAGTATTTCTTTTAATATATCCTTACGCATAAACCCTCTCAGTATAATTACAGCTTTGTAAATCCCCATTATTTGTTCTCTCTTTATAACAAAGGATTTGTCTGTTGAGTTACAATTGCAAGTACCTCGTAAACCCAGCAGCTGAGTATTATCTGTGATATACTGGAAGAAACAAGCAAATACCACCATCTTTCTAAAAACACAGAAGTGTAAATGAAGCCTTTTTTATGGAGCATCCAAAGCGGGGAAAATACCACTTTCCCCTTGCTGGCTAGTTGTGCGTTCGAAGGTTTTCAACGTGCATGAATCCAGTTTTGAATTTGAATACTTTGATAGATTTTTTTTGTTCTGTTTTCCTTTGGTAGAAATAAACACAAAAGCAATTCCAATGGACTGGGTTTGATACATTACTACATAGCTCCTAAACAAATATCTTACCGTCAGTTTCTCTTAATTGGAGTTTAGCCCTATACCACCCTTCAAAAAAAACCCTGGAGCTTCAGCATGCTTGACCTTAGCTCCAAAAAATAAAGCAAATATAGTTTCTTAAGGCTTTTATCCTGTTAGCTTAGCCAGAAAACCTTGATTCAACAAGATGTTGAATTTAGTCATAGTTGGTTATCAGTAGCAAATGATGCATTGTCACTAACAGTGTTTTCCACCACCTCTCCACAGAAGATGAAGAGAAGTTAGGTGGCTGCAGACACTAATGAAATATAACTCAGTTTCAGTGAAGATTTATATTTACTCTATATGCTGGGCACAGGGAGACTTTTCCAAAGCCCTTTTTTAGAAATACTTGTTTCTATTATCTGTTTCTTATATAGGCAACCAAAACTGCCATTTGAAGGACACTTCCCAGCAGAATTGTGGGCCTGATGATTATACAGCGTTGTTGTACAACACACCTTGAAATCTTTAGAATACCATAAATAAGAAGAAATAACTCTTCTTTTTAAGCCTGCTTTCACTGACTTTCAAATGTCAGATTTCCATTTTGTTTATTCTTTGGGTACTTTTCATAGCTTTCAATATGTATGCAGGGCTTAAGGACATTTCTTGCTCAAATCATGCAGTCTGTGCCACAGTTCTGAACTGCACTGGGACAGTTTACTGGGACAAATGCTATACATAGGGCTTAAATGAGGGCACATGCCATACCGCTAGAAAAAAGTAGAAGAAAGAAATGCAACAAAAAAAAGATCTAAACTCAAAGCAGTTAGTGTGCTACAGACCAGTTCACCATATTTTCCCCTCATTAGATGCATGCATTAAACCTTTGCTTTCATGGAACTTGTGTTAATTTTGGATGGAATTACACTGACAGCTGCATTCCAGTGTGCAGGTGTGATGGTTGTCATCCACCATCCCAAGAAGAACAGAACAGCACCAGTTATTAGAAAAAGCAGTGGGGAAAAAAAACGTGTTCTGGATGTATCATGAGTTGGAGGCAGTCAGGCTTTATTAAGTTCTAGGATGTGTTGGGTTGGTAGTGACACCCTGGAAAAGAAAACATAACAAAGTCTGTCATGTTTTATTCTAGGACTCAATAATGAACTTTACTGGCTGGGGATATTATGCAGCAATACTTACTGTACATTTGTCCTTCAAGATACTAGCTTATTTAATTCGGCCATCTCACAGAAGATAAACCAGGGACAATTAAGAAAATCATAATCATTCATGTGTCACTGGGGTCATTATAAGCAGAAAAGTATATGCTTTCTGAGAAAAAGTATGAAGGTCTGTGTCTCGTCTCTGCAGTACATTCTTTGTGCTTACTCAGACATATGGACAATGATTAAAATCAGGCATCTGGTGTAAAGCAGTCTGAATTTAAGGATGATTGAATGGATGATGAAACCTTGTTTTGGCTGTCTCAGCTTATCTGCTCCCTGGGTTCCTCTTCAGTAAGCTGGTGGAGGAGAGGAGAGAATTCCGGGGTGCTGTTTGTACCATCGGTCTCAGAAGTGGTGACTTCCACTGACAGTTGCAGTGTGTGGTTAAACACACGTGGGATGAATACCCCCGGTTCCCAAAACCTCCCATATCACCAGCGTCATATGTTGCATATAAAGCTTGGAGGTTCCCCTTAGATTTGACTATTAGCTGGTTGGGATTTTTTTTAAGTTTTGATGAATATCAATAATTAAAAAATATGGATGAAGGCTTGTTTTCAACATCCTGATGCTTTTCACGCTTGAGTCTTTGGTCCTACACAAGCTTTTCAAGCCTAGGGGTTTCTCATCAGCTACAGAGTGCATCGTTGTGCTTTCTGTGGCACTGGGTCGGGCCCTATGGAGATGACATCCTTAAATACGTTTCAGAAGAAGAAAATAATTGGATTTAGGGCACATGATTATGTTATGTACAGAGAGAATAGCTGCCCTTTTCTGGGATCTGCTTAGTTCTCTTGAATTCAATTAATTCTTCCATTACAAAAATGCATTAGCTCTTCCTTTCAATGGCATAAATAATGTACTTTTTCTGTAAAGAGTAGTGAAGTAAGTATGAAGATTTTAAACAATTATTTTTGGTACTGTTTTTATTTTAAAAGTAAATTAATTTATTATTGTACTTTGCAAAGTCAAGGAAAATTGTGACATTAACATTTCTAATGTAAATACAATGTACTGTAATAGAACTTGAAGGTCTACTAGCCAAAGTGTATTTAATCTTGTTAATTCTTCATTAAAGCAGAGAATTGTAATGGAAATGCTGGCAAAACAGGACTGCAGACATTACTGTCTGTGGACTCATCATTTACTGGAGAGGATAATAGCTTCTGGACAGCATATTTGTAGCATTTTCAGTAGAGCAGCTTTGAGTTTTTAGCTCTTCAGTATGGTCTCAACAAGCATACAGCAGTAGCAATGGTGATTTTTGTTTCCACAGTATTTCACCTCTGAACAGTTGGGTCAAGCTACCTGGCTGATTTTTAAGACTTATTAGACTCAGGAGGATGACTAGCTTCCAAAAAAATCATTGAAGTCCCTGATTTTTATGACAGCCAGTCATCAAGAGCAATAATAAGTGGTGGCTCGCTCTTGGGGAGCAGGACAGGTGTGAGATGGTGGCTCTTGGCTGGTCAGAGCACAGAGCACATACTCCTCTTGCATTTGGCAGTCCCTACATAGGCAGGTATAGCTGTGGCTGGGGTTACGTGCAGTTTTTTGGCAACTGTGATTAATTTTTAATCTGTATGTATGCTTTAAATGGAACTATTTTATGAGTTTTCTACCTCCCGGCTATGATCTTGTCTTTGCTGTCCAATCTAAACACAGGTTTTCTTCTGCCCTTTTATCCTGCAGAGAGCCTATACCCGCATGCTGATTATGATTAGCCTTGTACTGGTAGTAAACATTCTCAGGATGCATCCCCAGGTCCCAGAGTTAGACTGTGCACACAGGCCTGTCCGCTGCCTCGCTGCACCAAGCCATCCAAGGCACGCCGTGTAGGGTTCCAGAACTGGGAATGCCTGTCACAGATTAGACTTTGGCATGCTGCAGTCATGGCTTTTCACTCTGCAGAGTGCATGGCACAACTTGCTAACTACTGCAAGTACTGGAACTGTGAAATCAAATGGCCTTGAGTCAAGACTGGTGGGGCAGGAAGAATTAAATTAACTTTCTGTGCCAGCAGGCTTCCTTGCATCTTGAGGAAGAGCTTTGCTGAGGGAGGTCAGTGAGATTTTTCCCTGCTGTCTTTTTCTTTCCCCTACATTTTTTGTTCTTTTTTACTCTACCTCCACTGACATGCTTTTAATTCTTACTGGGAGCTGCTAAACAGAAGAACTGAAAGCCAAACTTACTGGAGTAGCTTTAAGAATGAATTTATCTCCTGGTCAGGATTGCTCATCCTCCACCCCTTTCTTTTTCCTTCCTTGTCTCTGATGGAATGAGAACTCTCTGGCTTTTTCAGGCCTGGTTAGCTTTCTGGGATCTTTTGTGAAAAAGGAAATTGTAGTTACTTTGTTCAGTCAGTCTCTTTGCGGACCTCTGAACACCAGAGCATCCTGCAGGGACTAAAAAAGTAAACTGAAAAAAAGTCTGGGGTGGTGGTGAATTTGTCTGGTGGTGAAAAGATTTTCATCTTTTGTCGACTTTGTTTTTTTCTAAATTAAGATGTCTGCGATGGGTGTCAGGAGCTTGAAAGTAAGTTTTAATAGGATGAATGGGCTTTGGTTGGATAAGAAGAAAAGTATAAGAAGAAAAGTACTGCTCTCATCCCTAATCTGATATCTGTTCAAAGACTTAGGCAGAATATGTAGTTTATGTCTAAATTTTCTGAAGAGCACCTGGATGTCTTTTCTCCTGCTGTGTACTAGCTAAGTGTTGGATCATATGGAAGTGAATTGTTTTAGCTAATTGGGTGTATTCCTTATAGGGATCAAACTCGTATTTTAGTTAATGACAAGTTGTGTTTCTGTATTTTCAGTTTTTCAGTTTCTGCTAAACAGCATACGACAAAAAAAGGTGAAATAATAATGACTGAAACAAAAAGAAATATTTTTATTTGTACAACTCCATGCAGTCAGGAATTTTCTGTGTGTTAAAGTAGGAAATTTTCATCTACATCTATTCTGCTGTCTGATCATTTTAGCAGTTTTGGTTTCGTGTAGTTCAACAAGTCAGTAGTGAGTCTTCTTTAAAAAAATCATGAACAGCTTCAGTAGCAAAGTACATTGTTTTAACAGTCTCTATCAGTAGTTTTTCTTAGTGTTAATTATAGTATTTATAAAACTGAGAAGGCTCATAAGTTGTTCTGGAAAAGATGGAACTTGAAAAAAGATTTATGATTTTTTTTTTTCTTTTTTTTCTTTTTTTTTTTTGGTACCTGGATTGGAAGGATAATTGTAAATACTCTGTTGAATTTACAGAGCCTCTTGTCACTGAGTGTGGACAGTTGTCTACTTAGGTGAACTTAATGGTACTGATGTGCCTTTGAGGCAGTCTGGTAGAATCCTCCCAGTCTGTCCAAAGTTAATACATTTGGTGACTGGCAACAAGTATAGTTTTTACTGTAAAGAGGCATATGTTTAGAAAAATGACACATGATATATCCGAATATTGCAATGTAAATGTCCTCACTTTTTTACTTTTTTTTTGGTAGCACTCTCCCCCTCTATCTAAGCAGTAGGCATTAAGCATGAAGGCAGTGCAAGCAGTTAACAGGAGATGTATTTTAATTTGAAATTCTTTGCCAAGGTATCCAAGGCAGATAAGGCAGGAAACCTGGTAAGTCTTCAGCAGGGACCACTGAATGCTTGAACCTCACTTATCCAGTGTTGTTTCAGGCACACTGGAGTGGAGGTTATCTCCACTTGGATAGAAGCCAGATCTTCTGAGGCTAGAAGCTTCCTGCTACCTGATGGAGATAGTAATGGGTCCTCTTGAACAAATGTCTACTGAGACCATCAGGCTAGACAGGCAGCAGGGCCCGTGAGAACCTGTGATAGGAGGTGCTCATGGCCCTCATTATAGCTTGTCCTGTTATCAGCAGCTACATCAGATAAGGAAAACTTATGCAAATTGGTTTTTTTAAGCATGCTAGGGTGGTTTTGTTTTTTTTTCTGAGAGTCATAAACTCTGCCAAAGTAAGCTTTCATTCTTCTTTTAAAAGTATGTAGGATGCGTTAAATATGCTTCAAAGCAGCTTGCGCTGTGAGTGTTTCTAGCATAGAAATACTTTGCTTTAAAACTGTGGATCTTGTCACAAGTCCAGGATGACTTTTAGTCTTCTTCAGACTTGCTTCTGTACCTGCTTTATGGTTAAAACAGGGTAGCCTGTAAGATACTCCTATCCCTTCCCAGAAAGAACCATTCTGGTCCCAGAAACTTTGTGCTGTGGACCGCAGTAGTATTGTGGCAGGTGAGTAATAGAGAATCAGGGGTGTAATATGTCCTCAGTTGCACTCTGGCTAGCTTCAATGGGTGTTTTGCATGAGAAAAGTAAGACGGATTTAGCTCGTGCTGTAATAAATCCCACTCAATCCTATTGAAACCCTGCATAGCATCCAGTGATAAAATACTTAGTGGTTCTGCCCCTTGATCCCTGCATGCGAAATCTTTCTTTTGTGGGTGACCCACACCCGAAGCCAGACAGGTAAATGTGAACTAATCTGGTACTAATGCATGTTTTTAATAGCTGATTATCAGGGGGAGCTATAGAAAAATTAAACCTATGAGGATTTTATGTTTGACTAAGTAATTAAATGACCTTATAGTTATTCTTCTTCCGTGCAGATACTCTGTTGTGGGAAATCAGACTTTGTAAATGTCAGCTCTCATCAGCTGACTCATAAAAATGGGATCTCATGCCTTTTCTCAAAACGGGTGGTTAATCTAATGATTTACTCTGCTCCAGGAATGTCTCTCTTTAAATTTACCTGTTCAGTTTCTGAAATAGTCTCATTTTATAGGTCTCTCAAAAATATCAGATGACCATACCCTGAATTAAGGGAAGGGGCACTTCTGCTATTCACTTAAGCTTTGCTTCCCTCAGATTAACAGATTGATTCCTAGAAGATTCTGTTTTGACCCTGCTGTCCCCCAAATCACAGTATTTTCACTGTAGAGCAAAGAATTCATCTCTTCAACCATTGCATTGATTGCATGCTTTGAGGCCAAGCTTCGAATTTGTCCTTGGCAAAGATGAACAAGCTCTCTCCTTGTTTCCCCTTCATCTGTAAATCTCTAACCATACTGACTGATGGCTAATGAAGTGTACAGAAAGCGCTAGAGGTTGAGACGCTTTGCCTGTGACTCAGCATCATTTTCTTTGCTTTTCAACAAATACTGCTAATAATTATCAGATTTTATTAGACCTGGCTTTTTGTTCCTATTTCATGCTGTATATTATGCTAATTTAGAAAATGAAATACGAATAGGTGTGATTTTGTTCTTGCATGCGTTGGTGACAAAAAGTACCCATTTACTTCAGAGTTACCAGAATCCAATTCCCAGTTGCAGTGCTGATGCTTGCAAATAGGTCTCCCTGGTTGTAAAGGACTGAACAAAACTCACGAAGAAATGAAAGGTTAATTAATATTTTTGCAGGCCTCAATGTTCATTGATTGTTCTGAGTTATGCCTGAACTTTTCCAGAATATTTTTAAAGCTTTTTTGTTTTTTGAGTCTGTGATGTGTGTTGGTAAATTGTTGACAAATGTGTCATACAGAGCGGCAGAGTTGAAGTAGGTGTTTATTGAAATGGCTTGATGCTTTCATTCTTCTAAACTGCCATTGACCCTACCTGTTTGGGGGTTGAACAGAAAATAGCTACTTTTAAAAAAACCTTCCAGGCTGAGAAAAACTCTTCGAATGGGCATCCTGCAATGCAAACCCATCTTATAATAGAAAATATCAAATGTCCAATAAAAATAATGGCAACACAAACATAAACACTGTTCATGAAATACAGCTTGAAGTGAAAATCAGCCTACTAAGTGTGTCTAATCAGCCTGTAGTTTAGGTGGTGAATTGATGAGATCAGTTGTTTGTATTGATATTTCCAAAGCATTTGAAATGTTTGTTCAGAACAGCTAATTAAGATGGCAAATAAATAAAGGCCTCCACTCCAGAGTGTTGAGAATGATTAACCCTGCAAAATAACAGAGACTTACTACAGTTATGTAAAAAGAACCTTTTAGTTTTGGTGTTAATTGAAGTGAAACTAAAATAGTAACTTCAGAAGGTTCTTTTTACCAAATGGATCTTTAATACAGATTTCTTTACTCTTTTCAGTGAAAGAACAGAAAATGAAGCTCTAATAAGGTAAGATTTTTTTTTAATTCCACTTTAGTAATATATTCAAGTTAATTGGAGATAATTTTAACAAATCTACTCAGCATTTTAGGCTAGATCCTAGACCAGTAAGTTTCAGCATTTCACTAGTAGATCCCTGTGTGGGTCAGTATGTCAAAGCACAAAAAAGAAAGAGTACAGTATTGCAGAATGAATCTAACAACATTTAACTTTTTGTTATTGTTGTTGTTACTGAACCACTATTTGGTCTTTAATCAAAATAAGATGCCTTCATAGATTTGGAAACTTCTTTTTGCCTGTCAGGAATTTACAGGTAATTATTTTTCAGCAGATGCTATAGTTTTCACTACGCAGTCAATAAAAATCTTCATTTTCTTGCAGTTTGAAAATGAAATATTAGAGGATATGCTGATAAAATGAGTACCTTGGTCACAGATTTTTGGTTTTTGAGATGTGGTGGTGGGTGTTATGAGTTACGTAGTTAAATAAATAAAGGAGTGAATACTTCCCCTTATGTATAGCATAATTCAGCTGAATTCTGAAAATGGATTCTGCGTCATCTGCTAGATGGGGAAAAGGCAGAAGGTCTTAATACACTACCAACTGCAAGGGATGTTAAAAAAGTGGTTTTATCTTTCCATTTCTTCCATTGCTAGTGAGGATGCTGACATTCATGTGGTGTGTCACCTAGAAAATTAATGTCACCTATGTTGAATAACAAAGCCAGGTATACAATAGCAAGTTGTTCTGACAGGCAGCTGAAGTATGAACCTGTTCAGAGCATTACAAAAATACATAATTACTTTTCTGTCACAGGTAGTGTTTCAATTATTATAGTCATTCTCAAGATTCCAAGGAAGGGAAGTGTTGTTGGTTATTGTTTTCCTTTCCTCCCATATTTGCCTGGTTTGGTTTTTTGTATCAGTGGTTAAAGTAAACTTTTGCAGAGTTCTTATCTGGATTTCTTACACTTATTTCAAGTCAAATGGCTTCCAAATGGAAGAGTTTTCAAAAGAAATTTTTTTAAAAGCTGTTGACATCAGTAGAAGTTGATATGCCTGCATAAACTGTGTTCCCGGTTTGCAGAGGGGCATTCTTGGAATAGGGAAGAGAGAGGCTTAAAAAAAAAAAGGCATTTAAGCTATGCAAAATATAAACTGCTAGAAACCACAAGTGAGTAGAAATGTGAAGTATTAATGGAAAAAACAGTAGTGTTGTGAAAAAGTAATGAGGTGTCATAACAAATGGTGTTGTAAATAGCAGAGTATCTTTGCAATTCTTACTTTGTATTGGTACATGGAGAGTATGTGCATGTGTTTGCAGCTCCAAAGGTGTGTGCTTATATAATACATCTCTGAGACAGCAGGATGCTGCTGTTTTTCACCCAATCAGTGAGAAGGACTGAAAACCCTTCTGGAATAGGGCTAATGAAGCTAAGGAACTTTATAGTGTGTTGAGAACCACATGGGTAGTGCAGGGATTTAGTAAATGCCAGGAGAAATTCTAGTTCTGAGCAGTCTTTGTACGCTGATCTCATCAGCATCCGTGATCCAGGAAGGACACAAGTCCTCCTTCTGTCTCTTTACCAGGATTCAGCCATACAAGCACTGGGCAAACGCTGCAAAAACGAATTAAACTTGCTGTGTCTGTAGTTGATCACCTAACACAAGGGAGCCTTATGTGGAGCCTCTGAATGCTACAGTAATACAAATACCTAAGTAATATGCCTAAGTAATATAGCATGACAGCAGTAGTGGAAATTTACTTATTTTGTTTACCAGAGTCACAGCTGGAAGTATTTGAAGGTATACATTGCTCACTCCTGGATTTCTGCCTTGGCAGCGCCTGCAGAAGTACCAGGTCATTTTTATGGGATTTGACATATGGGCAGTAGAAAACCACCTGCCATCAGCTGTCTTTTTCTTTCTAAGTTAACTGTAGCGTTTAGTAACTACTGATCCGGTTTGAGGTGGAATTTATCAGTTAGGTTGAAAATGAAGCTATGCAGGTCTCAGTGCTGTTCGTTCCAAATTTCCAGGTCATACAAATGGGTGCTACGGAAGCTGGAAAAGCTTGTTAAAGAAGCTGTTTGGTGCCTTCCCCTCGTGTTTGAATTGACTTTTCTCTTTTAGTCTCTTTAGTCAAAAGCTATCTCTAATACACCACCGCAGATGCTGTGCGATTGACTCAGGAATCCCTGTTTTGGTTTGCCAAGCAGGCAAACTATTTATCTCAGGTAAGAGAGTTTTGAGGTGTGATGTGGTTAGTATCTAAAAATATCAGTGTAGGGAGATGGGATAGGGCTCCAACAGACAAAAACATGGCAAGATAAGGAAGAGGAGTTCACGTTGGAATTATGATACCGTGGGTGTAATTAACCATTGGAAGCACTTAGAAAGGAATGTGGTAGATCACTTGGAGTAATTAAATCAAGATTAGATCTGCTTCTGAAATATCTTCTAGTAGAGTTACAAGTTCTTGTGCTTTGTAAAGAAATTGCTGCATGAGGTATTACAGGCTGTGCCAGGCAGGAAGTCAGACCAGATTATCGTAAGAGTTCCTTCAGGCCTTTTAAATCCACATCTCCACCAACAAAGGCTCTTATGTGGTACAGGCCGCCACAGAATTTCCAAAATCTGAGGTGGAGCAGGTCACTCTTGTTTCAGTGGTGAAAGGTTGAAAAGTCTCTGAGCAGATCCTTGCAGAGACGCGGTGGTGGGTACTCGGTGCCGCTGAGCTTGTGCATTTTGTGTGCTTCAGTCCTGCCGACCAATACTGACCCAGTTCCTGCTCTTGTCTGATCAGCCCGTAAACACGTCCTTCTGCATAATCTTCTAATATTTTACCTGAACTATTTAGTAGCTTGCATTTTTTATTAAGTTCAATGAAAAATAATAATTATTCTATCATGCTTATTGAATCCCTTCTGTGATACAAGTATTGGATGAGTTCAGAATTTTCTTCAGTTACTCAGTGAGCATAATTCCATTGTCTTTAACACAGGATCTTCTATAGCCACTCTTAATATTCCTGTGAGCAGAAAGGGCAGGGGACATTTTTAGCAGATTATGTAGAATTCCTAGGATAAAATAATCTGCTTTCCCCCAAACTGAAAAAGTAATAACTTGTATGTTTGCTCTGGGACCTGCATGGAATACTGAGAGAGAGTGGAGGACACTCGTCTTTCAGTTCTCTTCAGCTTCAGGGAAGTATTCTTGTCTTACTGGGTAAGAGGCAGCAGATTCTTTTTAATAGAAATAGATTAAAATAGTTGGTCAAAAAGTAATTTTATACTAGAAGAAACACAAAACACTGTGGTGAACAAGAATAGCCCAGGCTCCTTCTTGTTACTTTGATAAGCTCATTAATTTCAACATTCAGAATTAATCAGGAATTACTGTGCAAGATCTCACAAATGGAAAAATCCATCAACTTGAGCTCAGAATTATCTCACCCTACTGTACTTAGAGTGCATAGCTTTTGTTACAGGAATGTTCAATGTAATTCCACAGCAGCATGACAGGAAGAACAGCTAAGAGTTGTCCTGGCCATATGTGGGCATAAAAACTTATTCAGGAAAGTTTTCATGTAATTCTGGCCCTGTAGAAAGATCTGTGAAAAAGCTTTTCTGTAAAATTATCCAGGGTAAATTCAAGAGTGAGCCCAGGAATATTAGAAGATTTTTTTTTCCCAGAATACCTGATACCCAGCCTGACAGCAGGTAGTGTGCACTTCGTATCTGACCATCCCTACTGCTCTCCCTCCCTGGACCAAGGTGTACTTGTGGTTTACACGTGACAGCCTAGATCTGAATTGGAAAAAATATTGGGCTAAAACAATAGGAGGACTAAAGTAGAGAAGAGAAATACCATTGTGTTTGATAAACCAAAGTAAGGTGGTTGAGGTAAGTAAGTCTGTGTCCCTCCATGCGGAGGCTCCACCTGCTTTCACAGACATCCAAGAAAGAGAGAAAGGAGAAAGAGGACAAGATGCTGGAAAAAGATAAAAAAAGGTTAATTACCCTTGCTAGTAGGTTAGGGATTCATGGCTGTGGTGAAAGGAGAGAAGACTCTGGTTAGTCAGGAATCAAACGTTTGCTCGGTTGCTATGCAATAATAGTTGTGATTTTTTAGCATGAAGTTTCTTCTGCACCATGTCTCTTGAAAATATATTACATACCTATGGTTTTCCCAAATTCCTGATAGCCATAATACTGACTGTGGAGAGTATTTAAAAACAAACTTCAGGATGTCTCTTTTTCACATGTTTTTGCAACCAGTGAGTCACTCTTAATGGATACTTCAGTTCTGAAAAGGAGTGGAGGAGGCAGTGCCATGGAAGAAAATTGCCCTCTACATTAGTAATGTATTTGAGACATCATATTGCTGCTGTTTCCTTCCATGCGAAAGCTCATGGCTAAGTCATTTAATTTAAAGGAGAACACTCTTTTCTACCACAGAAGTGCCTCTACTGGACAGTGGCACACAAGCCTGCAAAATGGACTTTGGTTATCACTGAGGGTTTCCTTGGCATTTCTTTCTGTTCAGGCAATTAATGCTGTGAAAGCATTCCAGATGACAGAAAAGAGCAGTTGTGTTGAGGTCTGGAGAGTTCCTTTGACACATCTCCAGTGCACTGCTAGTCCCAAATTCACTGTTCGTATCGAAGAACTGCACTTGCTTTAAAAGCTCAGTTTTACTGCTTTTGAAAGCTATTCAATCTTGTTTCCTGCATTTTGTTTACTTAATAACCCCTATACAAGAATCCATGATTTTGCCTCGGTAACTTGCTGCTCTCTTCCAAGAAACAAATACACTGTTTTTTAAATTTTTTAAATCCACATGCTAGGTTGGAGCACAGTTTGGTGTAAAGAAGTACCCTGGTGCTTACACTGTGCTTGCAGTGTCTGCTCAGATGAGAGTCAAGCGTGCTGTGCTCACTGTTACATAACTCTGCAAAAAGTGTCGATTCAGGGAAATTCTGCTGCCGTGAGAGAATGGGAGCATCAGGAATGTTCTCTCCCGCTTAATGGAAATGTGGCTTCTGGTGACTCGTACATTTAAAAAATAGCAGATTGCGTGTATGCACTCATTGACAGAGTCCAACTTGAACATCACAGTGATGTTCAGCACAGCAGATCCTGCTGTTTGCTGCAGCCCTGGGAGACTGGGTGAGGCTCTGGTAGCAGCAGGCTGGTACAGCATATGTCTGGCTGCTACCAGACGGGATTTGCAGCTGTACAATTTCTGGTTTTGAGTAACCTTCAGAAGAGCGCATCTGAAAAATTTCCAGGTTGGCCAAACAGATTAATTCCCATCAGCAGAAGAGACAGCTGTTCATTTGACTACATCTGCTTCATTTGACTGTGTGGGTTGTCTTACTGGATGGAATGGGCTCCAGAGACCTGCCTGTGGAGAAGAGAGGCAGGTAGGACAATGTGCACTGTGTCAGAAATTCTCTTCATCTTTGACATTACAGAAATGATCTAGCCTTGTGGATATGGTGGAGGGGTAGGTTGCTAGCCTAATTGTTTGACCTTTGCTCTTTTGCACATAGCCCCTCTATTTCAGACCTGATGGATCCTGTTAACTACAGAATATTTCAGATGGCTGCGCCCTGCTGATAGCACTACTCAAAGCCTCTCCATGCTCCGATATATTACCATGAAAATATGGATAAGAAAATAAATTAAAGGTTGGGAAAATTAATGTTGCCTGAATATTATTAGTCCTAATCTCTTTAAGCAGTATGTATTCTCTGCCTTTTTGCTCACTTTAAGGGTCAAAAGCCTGTCTAGAAGCTGCTAGAGATCTAGATGGTGTTAGCTAGATTTGCTTCTAGGTCATTCTCATTCAGCACCATCCTCAGAGCAAGCTTTGGTTCTATTGTTTCAGTTTCCCCATCTGTGGCTTTAATCCAGTTCTCTTTCTTTAATCATATCCTATATAGACTTGTCTTTTTAGTCCCACAGCTCTTCTCCACTCCAAGTTTAAGGTCTCAGTTGTTGTGCGGGAGACCCTGTGAATGATTTTATTTTGTCAACTGAGGTAAACAGACAGTAAAAACATACACCACAGCACAAAATGTTCTCTAATCGGTTATTCGACAAGTGCAGTTTAATTATTTAGCATAGCTTGTAAAAGTAATGAAGTCCTTGTAACGTGAGATTTAACACTCTCCTATTAATTTTTCCCTCAGAGGTGGGAAAAGACTGCTATATTTTTGTGTGCAAACTGAGAGCATGAAGCTAATGAGATTTGACTGAGAATACGTAAAAGGGGCTGGAACCTTTCCGTGCTTCTTAAGAGTTTTGCTAATAGGTAGTAAATCCAAGCACATCCCACAGTTAGATAAGATTCTGCCTGTGTTGGCAAACCAGAAGGTGCTGTCTGATGCTTTGCCAAAGCAAAACAGAGTTTTCTTGGACCAGCTGTATTTTTTTTTGAATGTTTAGCTTAGTAAAAAGAAAAGCTGTAAGTCGCAGTCTTGCTCAAGAGGTATCATTCAAAATAGTTTTTTGATAGATTTCATGTTGCTACAAAATAAATATTTAATCAGCGCTAATATTTTTGGTTCCCTCAGGCAGGGAGAGAAGTTCTAACTTTTTACTCAGGTAAGTGCAAATGGAATCTAGCAGGAAGTTCAAAGTAAAATGCATGTATGTCCTAGAGATTTTTTTAATGAATTTTAGGTCCAGCCAGCCAGGTCTGATGGCTGATTTTGTTACTGACAGAGAACATTTTATCTCAAAGTTAAAAAGCCCCTATCCCCAAAAAAGGAAAAGAACCCAAAAAGAATCTGTGTTTGATCGATTTGAGTTGTATGGTGAACTAGATCAGTTACAATTACATTGAAGAAAGAAAAAAAAAATAAGAAGAAAGGCAGCCTGAAATGCTTTGTTTACAGTCACAAAGCTGCCTCAACCATGCCAGCCCAACTGCATGACTGAAGGGAACAGTCTAGTGACTCCGTAGAGTTGCACTTACTGGTTAGTTTCTAATTCCTTGATCTTATGTCATCTACTGGGCTCTTTATTCAGGGGCTTCACTTTGTAGTACAAAAGAATGTCGTGTGCAGGGAATATTTCTTATCTTGACAGCTGCTCTGTCAAGCACAGTAGCAGAGTTTGGCCCTTGGAGGACATGAGCTCTCTGTGGGCTTCCTCTGAAAGCTCTGGCTCCCATGATCCTCATCAGACAGGAGGATGGGAGACAAGCACTTGAATTTCGTGCTCCTCCTGTGTCTGCAGAGGGAGCAAGGACTAAATGGAGCCCACTTTATTTTTTCTTCAAATGTGAACCACTGACTGAGGCTCCTTCTGCTGTTTTCCCTTTCTGCTCAAGAGTCAGACCTCCTCCCTGGTACCATGATGGGCAGACCTCTATTTGTAATGGATCAGTCTTGAGACAGTCATCATGCTTGCATTTAAGAAAGTCTTTCAGGACACTTCTGCTCATTAGTGCTCTCTCTCTTTCGATCTGTTAGGAGCTCATTCCCATCCTTCTAGCCATCAGCATCTTTCATTGTCCTTTCACAAATTGATTTAAAAACCAATCATCCCTTATTTGATTTAATAATCACAGAAAAGAACAAACAGAGGTAAAGCTGAAATAATACAATTTCAGGAGGGAAATTGTGTGTTCTGAACTGAAACTTGAATGCACATCCACCTCACAGAAAAGCAGCAGGTTTCTCTAATGGTCACCCAGAAATTAAGGAGAATATTCCCTGCCATGTCTGACTGTCACCAAGGAAAAGTAGTACTGAATTTTTGCTGACTCTGAGGATGTCAGGTTAAAATTTGTCATAGTCCTTTAGTTGTAGTAGATATATAGTACAGAGAGAGAATACTATTGAGCAGTTATGACAAGTTTTGACATTTCTGATTTCCTTTATATTAAGATGCTAACCATAGACACTATTAGTCTCACCCCCTGATTGGGGCTAATTCAGAGAGCCTTAGTTTTCAGATACAGAGTGGGTTTGTAAAACGTTAAGACATACAGGATAGTAAATTTTTCAGTGTAGAGCTGCTCTAAAATACAGTGACAGTACTAACCCATCAAGATTTCCAGGTAAGTAGCCACAGTGCAGACGTTCACCAGCTCTGATTTTCTTGAGATAGAGGATGTTGGGCTTTTTATGGCCTGAAATTCCATTTCTGAAAACAAATTGATTGGAAAATACTTAGATTTATAGGAGGAGCTCCTGCTTTGCTGGCAGCAAAAGCTAAGTGAAAATGACAGGGAGTGCTCACTTCTTTCTGCAGGTTCTGTCTTCAGTAGGAGAATGGCAGGCTGACCCTGGTGTGTTCCCATTCTGCGTGGGAGGATTTGGTGTACTTTGCTTCCAAAAGTTGGTTGTAGTTGCAGCTTTCACATATGGAAAGAGACAGAGGTTAAACACGAGACTGCTGTAAAAATGTACTAGCATTCATAATGATGTTTAAATTTTATTATTCCTTGCTTCCTTGAAATAAAATAATTAACAGAACATAAAATAATAACAGAAGAGAAAAAAGTAATTTCTTGTTCTTATAGGATCGCAAAATCATAGAATGGCTTGAGTTGGAAGGGACCTTACAGGTCATCTAGTTCCAACCCCCCTGCCTTAGCTATGGACACCTTCCACTTGACCAGGTGGCTCAAGGCCCCATCCAACCTGGCCTTGAACACTTCCAGGGTTGAGGCATCCACAGCTTCTCTGGGCAACCTGTTCCAGTGCCTCACCACCCTCTCAGAAAAGAATCCTAACCAGGTTCCTAAATCCTGGTTCGGATAATATTTCAGTCATCGTATCAAAACCTTTTAGAGCCTCTTAACTTTTTCTGCCTTCCTTAAATTGCCAGTACAGTTGCTCCAACTAATTCTTAAATGGAGTGGAAATTACACAAATAGGAGTTATTTGAAGCTGCAGAATGATTTTACACTCATTCTTATGTAATGAGCTAGAACTGCACAGCTGACCAAAAAACAGTCCTTAATTCACAATTCCAGCCTGTTTTTCACTTCGGTGGCTTTGTAAACTTCCCTCTAGTCTTTATGCACCATTTTATGTGGTTTAACTGAAATTCTGAGAAAATGAAGGAAAATGAACCATGGACATGGAGAAATGTGGAAGGACAGATGAAGTGAGAGATTTCACATCGGAATGGGGCATAGAGAAAGCAGTTCTGTAAAAATGGTTTGATCAAAATGTTTGGGATGCTAAAGTGACATAGAGAAATAAATTGATTAATTGAGAAAGAATGCATGACAGGAAAGGTGTGATTTATTGGACTGGAAAAGTCTTCCTCGATGACAGCAAATGGCATAGTTTTCCAAAGAAAGTGTCTGTCTTATTTGGGAACTGAAAACTTGGTTGAATAAACACTAGAAAACACCACTGCAGAACCTGTGCTTCTGTAGGTGAGCACTCTTCAAGCAGAAAACCTTTTCTACATCCGTATTCTGACTTGCTTGAGAGAGCTCCATGAGTCTGGTTCAGGCTTGGGATAAAACCATAAGGTATGTTTTCTCTGCTCGCTCCCTTTTTCCCCTAAATGTTGTTATACTGCAGCTTGGCTCTGTCCACACACTCTGGAGCAGACTGTGTTGTAACTTGCTTTAGCCGCCGCTGAATTTAACAGCTTTTGGCTTTGTAAGTAATGCCTTAGGAGAACTCTTGCTCATCTGTTCCCTGAGCCAAAGGAAAACTCCTCCAGTAGCTTTCCCAGTGTTTTCTCTGGCTGGAGCACATAGTTACCGATTGCTAGGTGAAGATACACTATCTTTAATCTTATTTTTGTATTTTCGGTTTGTCCAGCTGACATATTCTAAGATATCCACTTTGACTAAAGCAGTGAAAGAGGACTTTCACTATGGATTTTCTTCTCCCGGTAGCCCATGTAATTAAATTCTTCCACTGGTGGGAAAAATGCTTTTCCTTGATGTAAATGTGTGGCAAGTGGTTGAATACTGAGCCAGTCACATTTCCCTGCTAAGCATACTATTTCCAATATTTTCCATAACAGTAGGATTTACCTTTGTTTCCTAGCCCTTTACGGTTGGCTTTCTGATCCTTTTGTCATTTAATCTGTTGCAAGAAATGCATCCATCGGGAAATGGTTAAATAGGATCTCAATAAACATTTGGATTATATTTAGCAAGTACAAATCACTAGGAGATATCTGCATATTTATTTGTTGAATCTCAGCTTCCACTTCAGGTTAGATGAGACATAAACAATTATACAGCACCTCTGGCAAAGAATTAGTCTTCAAAGCAAGTCAAAGCAACACTGGGAATTCAGAGGAAGATTTCTGAAGTTTTAGAAGGAACTGTGGAAGGCTTGTGTTTTAGCTCCATACAGTTTCTGTCAAGTATGGAATTAAAGTTGTAGACTTTTACTCTGATACATCTTGTTTGTTTTACCCTAATACATCTTTCTAAAAAAATATTTATAGCAGCACTGGTCAGAGACAGAGACTGCACCTTTGCCTGCATCATTAATGGAAGAAATTACCCTAATTTAAAGCCAGCTAAAATATTTTGGGCTTGGTGGTTTGTTTGTTTGTTTGTTTATTTGGTTTGGGTTGGTGTTTTTTGGTTTTTTGGGGTTTTTTTTGCCAGGGTCTATGGATCAGACCCTGCGTTGTACTTTGTAACAGAGGCCACAGATAACTGTGATCTGCCAGAAAGGTTTTAATAGTTTTTTTTTTGCAAGATCCAGGATCAGGAGGCCAGGTACCACAGCATGCTTTTGTGCCCTAGCAGAGGAAATAACCTCTTTGGATGTGTTCTTGGCCTGCTTCATTTTAGGAGAATCTCTGTGTAAATTATAAGTGAAAATTAACGTAATTAATTGTAATTAGTATAGTGTTTATAGTGGATACATGTTCCAAAATCTTTAACAACAGTGGAGGAGATTTCATAGTTTTTAGGAACTGTAGATTTACAGCAGCAATTAGATCATTTAGGCCAACCCTGAATACCTTTTGAACTCTGCATTTACTGTCCGTTTGCATCTTTGAAAATCCTCCCATTTATTGACAATTAAATTTGATGCCTCGTTGCTTTTTTACATGAAAGCAATTGGCATACTCTTTCTGTTTGTGTCTCAGTGTGCCTTATTTATTTAGCAGCATTGCTGGATTTTGAGTTCTGGAGATAAACCAAAGCATTAAGGGCACAAGGCTTACCTGCTGTTCATTGCTTGTCCTTTCTTGCATGCCTGGATCTGCCGGAAAGACTTGCACTGAAAGTGAGACTGATAAGCTTCCCATTCTCAAAACAAAGTGCTATTTTTGTTATATAGTAAAAGACTTGAGATGACACTTTGCTTGGTACTCTGTTCCTACGCATCCACATGTTCTTTGAAGCTCTGTCCTTAATATTTGTCCTATAAAATCTGTGTTGTTTAAAGGGGAAAAAACTATAAAGCGCATTTCAGAATGTGTGATCCAACTCCTTAATATTATTTCATGCTTTGATGAGAATAATCAAGGGTTGGAGTCTGTACTTTGATTTGCATCTCAGCATAGAAAGATATCCTTGTTACATCCTTGAACTGTATTTTCTTTTTAACCACATGCTTTTGCAATTATTTCCAGTTTTTGCAGAATATTATGTTCAAAATACTATGTTCTGTATGAGGTTCATGTGAACTCATTTTTCCTATTTCACGAGCATGAGGAATCATTTGTTAGTACCTAGCCTCTTCTCAGAAAATTAAGATTACTCAAACTGGATTTGTGATCTCTGACATGAAATTCCTCCCACTACTTTTTTCATTTTCTTCCACTTAGGTAGGCATCCATTTTTCTTCAAGTTCCAGTAAAGCTTCATGTACAAGAATCCCTGCCCTACATTGTAATTACTCTTTCTCTCTCTCTCCCCCCTTTTTTTTTTTTTTTTCCTGGTGTTTGCAAGACCAATTTGGAGGATTCAGTGGATTAAACTTGTAGCTGAAAGAGATGAGGGAGTTTTTCTGCCTTTGATCACAACTAGAACTTTCCACCTAAGAGAGCTTAGTTCAGGCAGACGACTGCCTTTCAGTCAGTGGCCAGAGGAAGCCAGCATTTAATGAAAATTTAGAGTCTGGATGTGTTTTGTCTGAACTATTTATTTTTCCTTGAAGGCAGAGATGAGGAAGGATGTGCAGTGATGCAGCACTGAATGAAGGATAGCAGAGAAGACACCAAGACTGGATGCAGGAACAGAAGGAGATTTACTTTCTTCAACATTACCTGAGAGGATCTATTTTTATACAGAAATATCACCTGATAGAAGTCAGGAGAGAGAATATCCAAGCAGTTTGGATGCAGCTAGAGGCAGGGAGTTAAAGACACGAGGGAATAGAAGAGGCAGCTGAGGTGATCTGAATACACAGCTGTATATAAAAATAGTAGTTGGAAGGGAGAGGTCTTTGAGGAAGCTGACCACAGCTGCATGTGGCTGTAATCACAGCATAGAGGCTGGCACTAACTGGTAGTGGAGAAATCAAGTGAAAGACTGATGTGTTATGGTGAAGAACTCAGGAGGAAAAAGTCAGAAACAGATGACTGAAAAAAGAGTGGCACCAGAAAAAAAGGAGGATAAGATGGAGATAAGTAGAGATTTGAGGCTGAGAAGGAAGAAGGATATGATTAAAGAACTGGGGACAGCAAATATAAGATAGTTGGGCATCATAAGGGAGAAAAGGAAAAAAAACCCTGAACCCCACGAGAATCTGGGTTTCCTAGTGGCATGAGGAAGATGCAAGTGTGTGAGTCTGAAGACTCATTTTCTTTAGGTGGAAAGACACATCTGTCAGCAGAGTTTATCTGGGGGAAAGAGCAGTGTTTTGTTTTCCAAGACCAAAGAAACACTATGGAAAGATAAAACTAAAAACAGTCCTGGAGAAGAAACTTGAGACAAAGATTTCAGAATCCCTTTTGGAGCAAAACAAAGATTAATATATCCAGCCAGAGAAAACTCTCCTAAAATCTGTGGCTGGTGTGGTTTTAATAGAATTACCTTGGTCTCTGAGAAGGAAGGTGGGTGAATGACAAGCTAGTGAAGATGTACCAAGAGGCGTGAAGAACTCAGGGTCATGCAGGCATAGAGAGGTCTTCATGCAATGGACATGTCTGTCCTAGTAAATTAAATGGAGTCTAGAAGCAGTCCCTGGCCCTTGAAATTAAATGTATCTACTGTTGACTGTCCCTGGCCTAGTTTTGGTTTGTACTTACGGGAACTCACCTGAACTATTCCCAGGTAAGGTTTGAAAGTTATCTTGGGATTGTTCCCAGTAGGCAGTTTGAAAGCAACCACCCTGTTTTGGAGGGTGATAGACTTTATTAGCATGGCACCTTTCTGTGCCAGTTGGCCTCAACATTCCTGGACATGTTTATTTTGCTTGTAGAAATTGAGCTGTAAATGGCTCAGTAGATGCAATCCCTTAGAAACTTAGGCCATCGACAGTCTTTGATGCAAGCTGTGACAGGCAGTGAATATGATTTCTTCTTTAAAATGTTGCTGAACTGAGGTGTTGATGTGCTCTCAGATTTTGTTTTCATGGGGCATGATGACATTGTAGAAGAGTTGGTTATACAAAGTAAGTTTGTATGAAGCATGCATTTACTGATTTCCATTTAAATGTTATACAAGCATAAGCAAACACAGGTAATAAATAACACTCCATCTCAAAGAAGGACAGGCTGTGAAATTAAGGAAACAAGGTTATGAGGTTGGTAGGTAATTCAGTTGGCTGGACTAAAAAGCCCAAACATTTAAAAGTAGAGAAAATATTTTTAAAAGTTCTTGAAACTTGTGTAGAAACAAGGCAAATCTCCAGACCTAAGCAGATAAGATAAATATGGATCTAGAATGGAATAGGTGTAATGTGAAGGTGATGGAGACATGGAAACTTTGCAGTCAGTGTAGAAAAAGGTGCAAAATGAAATTTCATGTGTTGTTCTGGATTTTGAATTCTGGAATGATTCAAGCTAAAATAAGCACAGCAAGAAAAGCATCGCTGAGAGCCTTTATCTTAGCAGAACAGGCTAGCAAAGTGAAACCTGGAGCCTGATAAGATAATTCCTTGATAAATACATCAGGGAAGGGGCTGGTACAGAAGAAAGCTGGTTAATTAAGCTAAACAGTGTTGACCCATGAACAAAGTTAGTAAGAGATGTCAATTTTAGCAGAAAGCAGCCAATTGACTCTGAAACTAAAGTTAGATCATCCATGTTACTAGAAGCAGCGTGCATCTCAGCTAGCATTTTCTGGATGGGTTCATGAATGTGACCTGTTCCTAACCAGGTGCAGCGCTGGTTTTGTGAGGCGCGTCAGAGATGAGAAGGAGGATTTGCACTTTCCTTTGAAATGCCTTAGCTTCTGAAGAGCCAAATGCAACATTTTTGGAAAGGACTGTGCAGGGTATTTGGCAGTTCTCCTCCAGCATATCATCAGTCTTTCGGCAGTCATCCTACACTCACGGATCCTTTCCTCTTCAGTTACAGAATTATAGAACCACAGAACGGGTTTGGGTTGGGTCTTTCACTAGACCGAGTTGCTCAAAACCTCATCCAACCTGGCCTTGAACAGTTCCAGGGATGGGGCATCCATAACTTCTCTGGACAACCTGTTCCAGTGTCTCAGCACCCTCACAGTAAAGAATGTCTTCCTAATCTAAACCTACCTTCTTTCAGTTTAAAGCCATCACTTGTCCTTACACTGCATGTCATTGTAAAAAGTCCCTCTCCAGCTCTCTTGTAGGCCCCCTCTCAGTACTGGAAGGTGCTCTAAGGTGTCCCCTGAGCCTTCTCCAGTTCTGCCCTTTAGATTTGCTCTGTTGAGAGTTGATGTTGTATAGGTTCTCCATGGCCCTGCCATCACAGGCACTGTGCTGCTTTCCTGGTTCAGCTCTATGGGAAATCAAGCCCACAAAGCAAATTCACCTGAAGGAGCTTGTCTCCAGGGGGACTTAAGTTGTGTCAGACTGTGTCAAACTGTTGCACTAATTTTTTTACACTGTGCCCTGTTGCTGGAGCAGGATTTTGTGGAGAGCATTCAGAATATGTATCAGTGTAATATTGGGAAATGTTTTGTTTATGTGTGACTGAATGTGAATTCAGAACCCCAAATTATGACAGAAGTTAATGTCTTTTATATTGTTTTTGTTGGCCTTTACATATTTCTATAAATACTGTGTAGTTGAATGAATACCAGACTGATGAATGTGGAAGCCCTCAGTGTCTCCAAATGAAAACTTTCGAATATAAATAGCTTTAAAACTATAAATAGAAAAATCTCTATACTATATTTATCACTGACCACTTTTTTTTTCCCTTTCATTGCATCTCCCATTTTATTTTTAGTGATGCTTACTTAAAATAGCTTCCCTGCTTTCCTGTTGGCCATTAGATGGCCACTGTGGAATCCAAGTGAGTTCTAAGCCAGATGGTAAGGAAAGTGTTCCTTACTCGAGCAGTGTGAGCCTGAAGTCTTGTCTGTTCAGAGCTTCTTCCCTGATGCATCAGCTTTGTCTGTTCGGTTGATTTCATGTACATACTCCTTAGTTGGTTTCAAAATGTGATTCCAGCATTGTTCAGCACCTCCTGTTCTTCTTACATTGATGTTATTCTATGTCCCCATCATAAGGTGGTAGCTCTGGTTTTGCTGACTTACTAAAGTCCATACTCTTCACAAAAGTCAGTTTGTTGGCAGCCATAACAATTTTTGATTTTTTAAAATTCTTATTTAATTAGTTTTACAATATTGACGTGTTGGTGATCACCTCAGCTGCACACAAAGTAATAGGAACAGCTTTAAGTTTTGATGGCCCTCGGGCCTTAGCTTGACTTCACTGTTGAAACTGCAGCTTCCTGTCCACTTTTAATTTGTGCCGTTACATCCTTTTCCCCCTCTGTGTGTGTGTTAATAAATACGTAATTTAAAGTAGGGTTGAATGTAGTGTAAGCAACATTACTGTTTGCTAGGGTTTGCAGGCCACAGTTGTCTTCCAACACTACTTGTTTGAAGAGGCTGCAAGGGCATCACACGGTTCTTTTCTCCTGAACTGTCTCAAGAAAGGGAAGTAAGTGTCTGCAAGGACCGGCGGGTTATCTGTACACTGCTCAAAATGGCAGATGAAGTGTAGAATTGCAGCTATTTAAGGCAAATAAGATCACGGTTGGTTCCTTGTAACTCTGACTGCAGGCTTTGGTCTCAGCCTGAAACACTGCTGTGGGAAGGAAGAGGAAGGAAGCAAGATACGAATTCTTATGGCAAAGAAGTAGGAAACAAGTAGGACGAGTGGACAAGTTTTGTGCCCACACCACCAGCAGCGAAAGGCTTCCTGGCACTTCTGAGGCAGCAGTGGTTCCCTGTTGTACCAAGAGAAACGCCTCCTCCCGTGTCGTTTGGCTGCAACCAGGAGATGTGTCTGTGCAGGTGGATGAGCTGGGCCCAGGGAGCACCTGGCCTGTCAAAGCATTTGGTACCATTTCTTGTGGAGTTAGCGGGGCAGAGCAGCAGATCTGGGAGCTGATGTGATGGGATGGGGTGAGAGGTGGCGTTCCTGTCTGCCCAAGCCTGTGCTACTGCAGTCATTGCCATGAGACCGCTTGTACTTTGGGCTTCTTGCAGCTGTGGAGAAGCAAAGACAGGAGCAGAAATGTGTTCTGTCATCTTTGAGAGGTGGAGGAGGCATTGCTGCTTGTCAGATAGGAAATCCCAAAAATGGCCGGCTACTACTCATGGACTATTCCTGTCCTTATCAGGCAGGAATATTTTTTCCTGCCAGTAGGCCATCATGAAGATTCCTTAACTTTGCATCCAGGCAGATTGCTGATGCATCCAGCCAATGACAGGTAAAATGGTCTGTGTTCGTGTGGCTCTGAGACTTTGGGGAATCATGGACTCATTTAACCATCAATCTTTGTGCTTGGAGGCATGCCAACATCCACAAGCTTCTTGTTAGTTTTAAATGCGATTGATGTAGTTTTATTTTTATGCAGTGCCTTGGGATGTCTACTGAGAAGGGCTCTTAAAATAGGTGTAACTTAATGTGCTGTTCAGACTTCTCATTAATCTGCTTGTCTTTACTCTTACCCAGAGGTAAAATACAAAAGCTAGAGAGGGAGGAGTTTGGAATAAAATGATAGAAAAGGGGGCTCTGAAATAAAGACATTTAGTACTGAGGACTAAGACTAGCAGTGGAGGAAACAGAACAGGATGTTCAGAAAGTCCAGGCCCTTTGGCATGAGTTAAGGAGCTTGGAAAATAAGCAGGGCTACAGTGAATTTGTGAAACAATGTTTGTCTTCCTAAACTGAATACTGGAAAGGATCCATTTCACACTTTGCCTTTGCCAGCACCCTGATATCTATTGTAGCACTCATCTTCTGGCTTTTATTTTCAGAGAAAAGTTTGACTTTGTGTTTAGAAGTTATTTGTGCTTCCCGCTTTCTTATGGCATTAACACAGTCGTGTTGTGGCTATGGGGCTAAACTTTGGAGTCTTAATCTTCGGTCCTGCTGTGCCACCCTGTTTCTGATGTTTGTATTTTAACTGCAGCGATGGGCTTGAAAGAATCCACTTCCACTTTGCTTCACCACTGCTTTGTCTGCATGGGTAAATTATTCACGGCCAGGACTTGTATCTTATGATTGTCCATATTGTTTAATTTCTAGCACATTCCATGACATGATTTTGGTCCGTGCCAACTAGCACACTCCCAGATGACAGCTGTGGCAGGATGGCGTGGGAGAGAGACTGTTCTCAACAGGCATTATTGAAGAGGTAACCATGTTTTGCAGGGGAAAACGGTGTAAAGATGTGGATTGGAACTGGCTTTGCCTTTCTCCCCAAGCCTCTGGATTCTGATGTATTTTATACGCTAGGACCTGTCTGTCCCGGTCTTAGCATTTGCGAAGGACACTGAAATACAAACTTCTGCTTCCTCATTGCATTGCTAGGTGCTGTTATCCACAAAATCATCAAGCCACCTCCTCCTCCTCCCTGTGGGCCATCTGCTCAGGCTTACAGCAACACTTCCATAGTGATAAGATCTTTTATCTTGGAATAAGAGTCAGGTTAGGGGCACAACTCGAGTTTTATGTCAAGCCTAGTTCAGGACAGAACCAATCCCTCTGAACCTGAGTGAGCTTTCCAGAGAGTGGTCTTCCATCATGCAGCACATTTGCATGCAGAGGTACAGCAGCAGCTCACAAAGCCAGTGTTGTCACAGGCCCACAACAGCAAGTTAGATAAGTAATTACTGTTCTGGTATGTATGTATTTGCCTATCACACAGGGTCATGATGATTGCACGTACAGATTGTACATTTGCTTGCACACATGGATTTTTTTGAACTTCACACAATTCACTCTTCAGGGTTTGTTTGTTGCACTTTACACAAAAATAGGGAATGTTTACTTTCCCTAAGGGACTTTGGGTTTGTGAAGGCCTCTGCATTTCTCTGTTGTGTGAGGGATCATTGAATTCCAGAGCATTGCTGATGCTTTGGCTGAATGTGTTTTTCCAAAAACTGTTTGTATAAGGTGCACCTCTATATGACATTCTTTATGAACCTTAATTGCTCTCTTTCTGACTTCATTTTTTAGTGTCTGAGTTTTTAGTTGCAACTGGAGATATTATTAAGACCAATAGTCTTCCTCACTCACTGTTGAATATATTTTTTCATTTGGGTAGTACACAGTGTGATGTTTGTAGGACGTACATCAACAGCAGCTATAGGCTGCAAAGACTTGAGTTTTTGTCTTGAAAATGATAGGATTAGCTGCACAGTGAGCATGTATCTGTCATCAAGATTTAAGCTCCTGAGCCTGTTCTTGGTGCTGCTGGAGCAGCAAAGGAAGAAACCACTGCTGAGTCATTGGACTAACCAGTGTAGTTTTCCTCATCGTGACAATCTGTGTACAGCACTGTTATCAAGGGGATTAGAAACACTGAGCAAAAGGGATTTTGTTGTGTCAGTGCTGGGTGAAATGGTGTTTTTACAAACTGCTGTGGTGGGCAGGTTTGGGGCTAGTGAGAGCCATGATGATAACAGAAATTGTTAGGAGAAAGAAAGGCTGCGAGAGGTGCAGGGTCTCCTATGTAAACTCTGTTTACAGTTGTTGCCAGTCTGTGCGCTCCTCTCAGTATTCATTTGCTGAGGAGACTGAAAAGTCGGTCTGGAAGAGATTGTGCTGACTACAAGTTTCTGTAGCCTTTGGTGGTGCCAGCTGCAGAAATAGGCAAATCCGGCTGCAGTGGAAGGGCGTGATGGGGCAGCTCCAGCCCAACTGCTACCCTGGAGGTGTTCTGGAGGCTTTGGCTGGAAGCCCTGAAATGCATCTCCCAGGGGAGGACTGCACTGCAAACAGACCTTGCCCTTCCCTGTCGGTGGATTCCTTTGGCAGTAGGCTGGCATCAGAACACCTAAACATATTTATGATAAACTGCAATGATTTTTTGCCCCTCTTTGAGAGGGATGTGAGGTTTGCATTGTGTTCATTAATTCGTCTCACATATGACCCTTTCAAAAGGTCTCGTTATAGCAGCCACTCATTAGTGGTGGCATTGTGCCTGGCTGAAGGCCAGGTGAAAACATGTTTCTCAATTTCTCACTCTTACATGGCCTAAACCAAACATTAACAGCTCCCCGTTGATTTAAGTGGCTCTTGATTGGATCGAGCCTACTCTGTTGGAGGAAACAAAGGACTGGAGGAGTAGCTCCTCTTTTTCCTTGGAGTTTAGCTTTCTTAAAGAGGAGAACTAAGAGGTCCTCAACACCCCAACCTGAAGGAATACCTTTGAAATAGGATACTTGTTTACATGTATAAAGAGATTAGCATTAGAAGTAACTTAGAGGTAATGAAATAAACCTTTATGAGTGTTTTAGAGGACTTTCTCTTCTCCCGTGGAATTATGGTCCTTGGTAACTTGGTCAACTCTGTGTAGGAAAAATTTTCCTGAGAAGGGGTTAATGTACAGGAAGAAAAGCCCGATGAACAAAGCATGCCTTCTGCATGTTTAAAAAACCATAAAACTGCTTTATCTGTTATCATTTTATGATTTTTTTTTCAGGGGATAATTATTTTTTCTTGTTCGTCTTATTTACTTACTTTTCATAGGAAAGGGAAATTCTTGGGATCACTCAGTAAATAAGAAGTCTCACTAAGAGCCAATCTTTGCTTCAGGCAGCAGTTGGACCACAGCAAATGTAGGTAGACTGGTGTTAGCTCCCAAGAACTGTAATGACACTTAGATTGTTGCTGAACTAAGTATGCAGGTCAATGGGTAGGTCTCTGCATCCCATACTGGAGCTCTTACTGCTCTATGATTCACTGCTTTTAGGACCTGCATTAGTAAGATTAAAGTCAGTGCTGCTTTGCCTACCTAGCTCCTTCCTGCAGGGAATGCAGGGGGAAAATACTTGTGAAGTCCAGAGCACGCAGAAAACAAAGAGAGATCCACACTTACCTTATTGCAGTGATTTTGAGGCTTTTCTACGCTTTCTTGTAGGACAAATTGCTGTGTTGCCTCATTTTCGTTGGTGTTGTTCAGACATCAGTTATTCAGTTCCTACCCTTGCACGAGTGCCAAAAATCACAGATGTGGAAATCTTGGACACTGTGATTTTTCACAGCATTCATGACAAAAAGACAATTGGCTTCAGAGATCAGAGGCGTCTTTGAATATGAAAAAAGCTCCTTTAAGTATATTCTTCCTTTGTAAAGGCAGTTGCTCGTTCAGACCGCAGTCGAGTGTGAGTACCCTCAGCTGGAACTCTCTGCTGCAGTGTGGTCTTGCTCCTGTTCAGAGTCGACGGGGTGGTTTGCGCCACTGCAGCTCATTACCCAGGCTTTTCATCAGCTGCTCAACTTCACTTGTTTTCTGGAGTTTACTCCCTTAAAAATATGGTAGCCATCAGTAGAAAACCAACTGAAATGAGAAGTGCTGGGCTTGTTTTCTATTTTAGGTAGTATGTGGTTCTATAGCAAATAAAAGGTATAGATTATTTATCTTTATTCAAACAAATAATTTGCAACAGCTGGTAAGGAAGGGGAACAGCCATGAGCTGAAAATAAAATTTACAGCACAATTCTGTGTACGTTGTCAGGGAATCATTCCCATGCAACCCAGTAATGGCGCAGAGATTTCAGGGATTATGTTCAGATTAAATGTCATCAAGAGCTGAGCCTTGGCAGTAGGCCAGGAAGGTCATATGAGGAAAGTCCCAAACTTTTACACTCAAATAAAATTGTGTTCTGCTTAATAACCATAGTACGCTGCAAATTTTAGCACAAATAATGACTTAGGTTAGGAAATCTCATCATAATTTGATTTTTAGAAAATTTATTATTTAGTTTAGATTCAGGATTTTTCACTGCTTTTTGGGCTTTGGGCTTATTTGGCTTTTGGGCTGACTATGTCAGCAATTTTATTTGGGGGTTATGCCTCTATTGTATAGGTTTTTTCTTGGTAGCATGACATTAAGAAACTTTAGATCAAAGCTTCTACAAGTTCTAAAATTTGAAATTTTTCATTTTCAAGTTAAACGTGAATGGAACAATAGCCTGCTAATACTTCCACAAGTATTATTATTTCCCAGAAACACCCCTGTTATTTTTAAGAAGTCTAAAATGCTGTAATTCCATGGCATTTATGGAAGATTACTTTATTATTGGGAGGGAATGAGAAAATAGTTACAAATGCATAGTTGAGAATTGCTTTTTCTTTTATTTATCTGTGGTTGGTCTGTACCGTTCCAAAATACCTGTGGAATTATGAAGGAATAAATATGCTGACAGTCTAATACTGCATTGAAAATGTCTCATTTTGGTTTAATCCGATCTGTTTACAGTAGATTGGTTTCAGCTACGGAAGGGAATTCTTTCTCTAAGGGATATCTGTACATGGAATTGGAAAGCCTTAGCTATACCACTTGAAATAAACACTCTTTTAATCTACTTGCCATCTCTGAAAGAAAAGCTGAAACTATTTTAAAAGTGATTTCTTAAATCTCTTAATTGCTCTCAAATGTGATCCCGCTACTGCATATGCCTGAGGGTAGATGATGATTTTTTCTGTATCGTTTTGTTTGCTGCCTGGCACTGACCCCAGCAGTGGTGCGAGCACACCCCTTCCTGCTGCCCCTCGTGGGCATCGGGTGCTACAGACAGAACTGCCACGAGACTTTCTTTTGGGTGCCACCAACCTCCTGAGTCAAACCACAGCTGCTGGATTTGGTCTGCCAGTGAGCTTCAATAAAAAGGGAGCAAAACTTGGAGTCATTAGCCAGAGCAGTGATGAGACGGTGGATTCAGGGCTCCACCTTTATTTTCTAGTTATATATGCTTCCCATATTTGTAAACCTTATTTTAGGTATACTGTATATACTTAAGCATAAAAATATATACCCATGTATGCATGTGTGTGTAAACATATGTGTGTATGTGCATGCTGAAGTTTATTTTCCCCTTTCTCCTCCTCTCCTCTTGGCTCACCTTGCCTGCTGCAGTGAGGCACAAGACAGGGAACAAAATTGTTTTAGCTGACAAAGGCCAGCATTGCAATGGAAGAACCTACAAACTCATCTTCAGTTCGTTGAAGTGAAGAGGTTGGGAGATAACGATTAGAGTTGTCAGATCACAGTGATAACAGTGGGATCAAAAATCAAACTGAAAAGCACCAGGAGATGTGGCTGGGTGCAGCAGCAGGACCCCAGGCTGGGCGCCCAGGCTCCTGAGGCAGAGGTGCAACAGAGTCAATTGGTTTGTTATTTATGAAGGGTATGGTATGCAACCCTCAACATGTCAACAGTTCTTTAAAGTGCAGATGTAAGAAATTCCAGTTAGAAGTCAGTCCTTTAAATACTATGAATAAACAAGGTAAATTCATTAATTATGTCAATAAACTTAAAGACCTCATGTTGTACCATTAATTTGTTCTGAATTATTGATAGGATTTTTTCCATTATGTTTCTCGACCTTTATTTAAACTACAGTCAGTAGAATTTTACCATCCTACAGCCCCAGACACACAGTAATAAATCAACCCTTATTTCCTTATTTGCTTGATGCTAATGTGACAACAAATAGTCTGTTCACATACATTATTTCTTTGTACTACATCACATGCAAATATTTCAATTATTATCCTTTTATCTCTATAATATTTTAACAACATGATACAACATGTTTCTCTGATAAATTGAGTTACATAAAAGCAGTTTCTTATCTACATAATGCTTTAACAAAACATTCCCTCTATTTCAAGTTAAAATGTGTGTTCAGCTTGGGAATATCCTCATAAAGAAATTTAATTTGCCTTGTTAAGAAACACTTGTGTATTCTCATAAGTTTCAATTTTATTTTTTTTTTAAAATAATAATTTTATCACATTCTGGATTCCTGCCTGCCCAGGCTGCCCGGGGCTGGCAAAGGTTTGGTAAGTTGAGTTCTGCAGTTAAATTGAGTTGGTTTCTTGTTTACAAAGGATGTAGCTTGACTTCCTTGTACCTTTTTTTTTCCCCCTTCTGTGAATATTTATGTAACTGGATGTTTATTTTCTAGTATTAATCCTTGGTGGCTTGAGAATGACGGCTTTCCCTCTAAAGCTGGTAAGAACCATGAAAACTGATGTTACCCCAGCAGGGTTCATGCGGCTTCGTACCTGTGCAGCGCTGTGTCAGCAGCATTTTCTGTGAGCAGGATTGTTCCGAGGGCCTGTGGGATCCCTTGGCACGGTGCAGCCTCACCCTGTGTGTGTGTGGGGCTGTGTCCCGGTGCCTGGCTCGGACAGGTGGCAGCTGTGTGGTGGTGACAGGGACGGCGATGGCAGGCGTGCTGCTGGGTGATGCAGGTGGCCCGTGCGTGCTGCCCACCCAGGGTGGCTGCCTCGGTGCCGGCTGAGTATCAGGCACTTAGGGCTGGGTGAGGTTGCACTGGTTGTATCCTGAAGTATTTGAAGTGTTTTGTCATAATGTGTGAAGCAAAATACGCGAGGGAGGAGTAGGTATGTCTCCCCTTTTCCCAAAGAAGGGGAAGAGAAACACACAAAGATAGAAGAATTAAATTCCTCTTAACTCTGGCTGTACTGTCTTGAGGCTTTTTATAAAACTAAATAGCATTACTAAGCATCTATTGGCTGGAGGTGTGTGAAATAGCCAGGTGTGCTTTGTGTATAAGCAAGTGATTGTAGCCTGAAACATCGCTGCAGACGCTTCATGAGTCAGATCATTCATGACTGCAATCACGAGATTATTCATGGTAGGCTCCTCATTGTGACAATGGTCCTTTGTTTGAAGTGCTACACTTCCGATTTGAAGATTCCTTCTCTGCTAGAAAACAGCATTGCAGCAGGGAACTAGAAGTGAAGATCAGTGCTGCTAAGTTCAGGATGTTACTCAGTGCTGGAAAGAATTGGGAAAGTTCATAGTTGAGTTAAAAGCTGTAACCATGACTTTCAGTGGGATGGTACTACTTCCTGTTGGTCCTGAGGTAGGTTTTATATTTGATTTTTAGTGAGTTGTCTTTTGGTTTTGTGGGTTTTTTTAACCTCTATCTTCTGATTAGAACTGGTTAAATATTGCCAAGAGAGTTTTGTTGCTCATGATCATGTAAGAGGTGTTTTGTCTTGATAGTGACAGTCCTTTATGTACACAGCCATTTTGTTTAAGGAAAGGAAGAACAAAACCACAGCATTTCTTTAGTGTTGAGAGTCAAGCTAATTTTAAGTTCACCCATATTCTTAATTTTTTTATGAAATGATTCTTGTCTCCATTTTACAACTTTTACAAGGTCCCTATGGTAAGAGGTGATTATCTCTCACAGCAAGGTGGTTACACTTTTTGGTGGAACCATGACCAGGGTGTTTTAGACTTAGGTGCCATAACGTGGCTTGGATTCGTCTCCTGTACACCTGAGTGGTCAGGCTGAAACCAAGGCATGTTGTGCTCCACATCTTTCCCCCAAGTGGAGCATCCTTGTGTGATCTTCCTCTGCCTGGTGCACAGAGCAGCTGGGGAGTTCATCCGTGGTGGGGCAGGCTGGGGAGCAGCTGCAATCCTCCTGCTCTTCCATCTTGAGGAATCCCACAAAGCTCACAGGCAGCTCTGGTGGCCGCACCGAGAGGAGGCAACCTCTGCCACCACTGGGAGGATGACGGTGGTGAGTCAGGGATGACTTCTGGGAAAATGGAGAGACCATCTCAGTGTGGCAGCAGGACCTCAGAGGGAACCACCAGAGCTGTTTGCCGCAGCAGTAGAGTTGAAAATAACTGTGTTTGCCATGCAGAGTGTCAGCAGCTTGTAAGGAAAACACAGAGTAAACTCGGTTCTTGAAAAGCACATCTGAAACTGAAACACTGCTTTTGTTTTTAATTCTTTGATTCCAGCTTTTATCCTTGAAGCTCAGAGGTTCCCTGGTGTTTTCTTTTGAAACTTTTCATGCTTTTTCATGCAAGGCAAACAAGACTAAAATAAATCCAATGCAAGCATTACAGAGACTCTGTCCTCTATTTGGGCATGTAATTTTTAATTTTTTCCCCCAATTAATTATTATATTCTACAGCAGAAGATTGTTTGAACTCTTACGGATGTTAGTTACGAATTTTGAACTCCAGTGTAAATTTGAATTCCAGGTCATTTTGTTGCAAGTTTGCATAATATTTATATGCTCACTTTCAGAAATAAAAAAGAAGGAGTTAATTGTTTGACAGGAAGAATAAAGCATTTGACTATTCTGTATTGTGTGGGGTTGTTATGACAGACTTCTTTTGGTTGCACAGCATTCAAATTATACATCAGCAGGGTAATGTTACATTATGTCATCTATTGGTACTTCTACAAGCAATTTCATTACTTCATTAAAAATTTACAGTGATCTGAAAGCTGCTTTGTGATAGATACAGTAATAATTATACACATGTGATTTTGTATAGTGTTATACAGATCTACATTTTCTGCATCCTATAGGAAGAAATAAACTGCTATTGCTCTTGAGCTACTTGCCAGGTAATTGAATATAAAACCTGAATTTTTTACTGAAGTATTTGGATTTTAGCCATTTCAGTTGCAGCTGACAAAAATGCTTTCACTGTTATTGGGAAGATAATCAAATTGGGTTTGCTGAAATGGAGATAAATTTTTTGAGACTGATTTATTTACAAATGAGATTAAATGGGAGTGCAATAATACTTTTTGCCCTAAGCAGTTAAAGGGAGCAGTGTTTACTTATTACCTTTTCCACATGTCTAGATCAGGGCTGTTTAAATTGCAGGGTTTGATTTAGGCTTGAACCATGAACGTATTTGACCTTGCTATGATTACATTAACTTTCCCTGATGGTTTTGGAAATGTGGCACATCTTGCTGTTTTTTCCAGTATCTTGGAGAATGGGGTTCACCAATGGGTTCACCATTCCTAGGTTCACCAATCCTAGTGAAGATTGTGCATGACTCTTGGATAGCCATGAAGATGAAGATTGATCTCACAATAAATAGCTGAATGGCCCTTAGTAAATAAACTGAGTAATGCAGATTAATACAGTGTTGTCTTGTTATTTACTGCAAAAGATTATTTTTTTAATGAAAGGAAAATTCTGTTTAATTCTGTTGGATTAGAATTCTGTAGAATTCTGTTGTCAGTGAATTTTGACAGTTTTTTTTTTAAAAATCTGTTTTCTTTGAAAATATATAAATTTCTATGAAAATGTCTAAAACCTTAGTTGTGACCAGAACTTGGTTACCTAGTTTAATAGGTATTAATGTAATTTTTGCTATGCTATGCTTGAGGAAGCCCTAGGATCTTACCTTGGTTGTAAGGATTATGAATGTCAGAAAACAGGTTGGGAGTGAGGGATATGGACTTCTGACATAGTCCTCCATTTGTAAAAGTGCAAAATGAGCAATAATTATATTGTGACTATAATGACATGTGTAAGGTGCAGTTGTTGGGATAGGAAAAGGTCTCCCTGGAGTTGCTAAGTATCAGATTTCAGTTTTCTTATTCCTTTTTATCTTTTGAGAAGTTCACAGATTTGTAGTTGAAGTTTTATAGCAAATACCAGGTTTGAAGCTCTTCAGCAGAACTACTGAAGTGTAGTTACTGGGTGTATACAACAGAGGAAAAATCTTGACAAGAAAATCCTCCCATTTCCAGTTTCCACAAAACTCTTAAAAGGAAGAGTCACGTGAAAATATTTTCTTTAAATGGTTTGACAGTGCCATTCAAAAATGAGATGTTTTGTACTCCTACTTGTTAGCTCAAGCACAACCAGATAATGATAATTTTTAGACCTGTGATTATTCATTGCTAAATATATTAATAATTGTACTGTTTCATTTTTGTATGGTAGCTTTCCAAAGCAATCTATGTAGTGAAAGGCAGCCTGCTCATATTTTCTCTTTTACTACCATAATGGTCTCCTTTTTTTATTTTTCTTCTTTTTCTCTCTTTTTCTCTTTTTCTCTTTTTCTCTTTTTCTCTTTTTCTCTTTTTCCCTTTTCCTTTTTCTTTTTCTTTTCCTTTTTCTTTTCTTTTTCATTTTTTAAAATTAATTTTTCTATAAAAATCGACATGAAATTTTAATATACAGCCTTGCTAGGGAAATAAGATAAATGAGCCTAAAAGCAAATTGAAGTCTAAAATTTAAGTAAAGCTCTTAACTGAACTGAACTTTGAAATATTTATCTAGATCAGTAATGATTTCCTCTGTGAGCACGGTTAAAAAAAAAGGAAATCTGGAAATATTTGCCTAAGGTTGAAGCATATCATTATTAGATATATGTCATTGCTATCTGTGGATTATTCAGTGGTTAATATGTAACAATCATTCTTTTTAGTGGTCAGTTTATTTGTATCAAAATTTGCTCTTTAAGATCTTCACAAAGGTTTAGGAAAGAGGAAGAGAGATTTATTTTCTTAATGTGGTGGAGTTAAAAAAAAAAAAGCACTACCACTAAACCTATTTTAGGACTATTTAGAGGGGATTTCTTACACGTGCTTTCAACAATACTTTATCCAAAAAAACATCTTTTCCACTTCTCTCATTTTTTCTCAGTCTACCATAACTATACCCCAAGGGTGTCTTCACTTCCTTCTGAACTTCTCCTGGGCTTGGGGTTATTCCACCCATACACAGAGACCTCAAAATACTTGTCCACTGAAGTGTTTTTTCTCAAGACCTCTGGAAATCAGTCTTGCCCTGAGACTGAATTGGTCCATTGTTCAGCTCAGCACTAAGTAAACAAAGCATCTTTGTATTTAATAGGAATGGAAATGTATTTTCTTGCTCATGGACTTCTACAGAGAAATCCATTTGCTCAGTCTTTAGTGTAACAGCATTGTTGACACAATTTTTGGATACTTAGCATCCTTTTTTGACATTACCGGAAGAATTTGGAACATGTGTTAAAGGCTAGTGCACCACACCATAATAAGGCTGTATTTCCCTGTTTTCCTCTATCTGAACAATTCTGACTTGGAACAGGTGATGGTACCATATGAGTGAAATATTTAAAGTTACAAATGTGAAGATGTGCTCTTTTAACTAGTTTGTCCATGAGACAACGTTATTAACTCTTCTGCATGTACACACCCTTCTTAATCACTGAAAATTTCTTAAGGAATTTCTGGGTTAGTGCAAGAGCTTGGCTGCAGAGCTGGAGTAACTGAACTTCAAAGCTGGAGAAGACCTGAAATTTATCTGGTAGATTGTCATCTGTACACCACAGAGATGACCTGGATCAAAACTTTACCTGTCATAAGGGTTTCAGAACAGGTAAAAGCAAACTGAATGCAGTTTTTGAACTTTGATTAATTTTATTAGACTGTTGTGCTTGGAAAGATCCTGGCCAGCCCATTTACAACAGCACCAAAGCGGGCAATGATCAGGACAAATCTCTTGGTAGGCAGAGTCACAGAAACCTTTTGGAAGCATCCTTTAATCTGGTGGTGTGGCATGTGTGGAATCCCCCAGGGGTTACTGTCATTAACTACTCCCACGAGACTCCTGACAGAGAAGGTTTTTCAACACCAAGTGTGAATCATGAAGCGTGCCTTTGATTGATTGCAGCCTCTTGTTTGGGAATGTAGTTAATGCCTCGGTTCAGCTGCCAGCACGCTGATGCCCAGTGATACCTGAGATGTCACAGAGGGTGTCCCCCTTGGCCTCTAGCAGTGGCCCTCGAAGGAGGGGTATCTCTGTGGGAGATACCCCATAATGTTGGAGTGGTACTTGGGAATAGGCAGTGGAAAAAAAAGCCCTTCTGTCGGGAGAGCCTTGTGTTATTTGAATTCGCGTGAGAATTCGGGATTTTTTCCCTTTTCATCCTTTTGCCTTTCACTTTTTCCTCTGTTATAAATAAAACTTAAATGTTTTTGTGAAGAGGACTAGATTGACAGCAAAGATACCAGCCACTTCTCACAAGGAAAGAATTGTTAGTCTTGGTCTTCATGTTGTGTAATAATGGCCAAATGATAAAAATGTAGCATTTTTTCTTTAGTCTTTTTGACATGGAGATTAGCAAATCATAAATTATTTTCTACTTTGGCTGCTGAGATCCTCATTATAAAATTGAAGGCTTCTTAGGGCAGTTCAGCGACGCTTTCAAAGCGTTTCCTCTTGGATGAGATCCAGAGGATTCCAGCATGGTCGTTTTGGCACAGTTGGTTGGTTTTATAAAACAGGTGTCTACATGCATGTAATAAATCCAGTTATGCTGATAAATCTGAACAGATAATTGAAAAGTGTGTGTTACAGTGAACAAGGCTGGTAATTTACCATGTCAGTAAAGCAAAATATAAGCAGTATTTCTGTAATGTGTGTAATGTTCAGTAATTCTGTAATTTTACGGCTCCATTGTGTGAGCCATTTTTAATTCCTGTTCAAGATGTTCTTGATCCAGATGTTCATATATTTTATTTTATTTCTAGCTGCCTTTCAGTTGAAATCTGCAAAACTGATTCTCTTCTTGCTTTACGGTGGTACCAGCCAGTCAGGCTAACCAGCAACAGTCCATGACAAAGGATATAAAATTAATGAGGAAGTGGAGAACTGAATCATACACATTAAAAATGTATGTAGTAAATGAAAATCATCAGTAGGCTTGTATTACCAAAGAGCCACTTTTCCAGGTGATGCTCCAGTCTACTCTTTGAAACCAAAAAAGCTTTTTAATCCTGCTCATATGACTGTTGCTAGTTAAGTTGCTAAGATTCAGCAATATCTCAGGTGTTCTGGAAATCTTAGAAAAGCAGACTGGTCATTTTACTGTAATGAATTTCATCATTAGCATTGTGATGTTTTGAGCTCTTTTTATGCATTTCCTTCCAAAGTTTTGAAGTCTCAGTCCTTATTTCAGATTAATGCATTGTAGTATTGACCTAATTATCACCATATTCATGTGGAGTCCCATGACCTTCAGAGAAAGGTAGAGGATCTTCAATGTTTTGTAAAGCTCATAAACAGCTGGAAAAAAATTAAGCTCAAAGGCTATAACTTCCATGAATACCATTACTGAATTAAAAAAAAGGAAGCATTGCAAGGAGACAGTTACATTGCATTTACTAGTTAGCAAAAGTTCTTCTAAGACCCAAAGGATATGCTGTAGTTTGGTCTTTGTTCCTCAAGTGTGTGGTGGATTTCAGGGGTTGCCTCCAGGTCTGGGGAGAACTAGGACCTGTGACCAAAGATTTCAGATATGCAGAGAGAACTGCCAAAGAAAGTCCTGGATTCTGCAGTGATTTGGGATGTGTGCTGGAGCTGAGGATCGGTCAGTCAGGATCAGTAGATGAGTATCTGTGTAGTGTAACTGTACCTTTAAAGTGTATCTATATTGTATCTGTACATTCAGGATCTATGCATGAGTTGATTATTTAAGGGGTGTGGCCTCCATAACTCATCAAATGATAATCCAATCCCTCATTCCTTTAAATGCTCTGTAAAAACCCAGCATTCTTAAGAGGCCACCTGGATGAGAGCTGATAAATGGGTTTGTAACAGACTGTTTTCCCTTCTTTAAGGTGGTTTTTTCTTTGCACAAGCTCTGAGAATAGGTCTGATCCTGAGGAGACTTATCCTAAATCCCTTTGTTCGAGGAAGTGCATATATTGCTCCTGTTGCCTCCCTTCCTCCTGCTCAGGATATCCAGCTAGAGCTAAGGGTAGCTTTGGTGAATTAACAGCTTTTTCCCTGTGTTTTGAGAATATTTTCATCATCATGAGTTTAGGAGCACAAATTCCTTTTAGGATCTCTCTGAGCTGCTGGATAAGAGTGAGGGAGCAGTTCAGTACATTGTCTGAAAAAGTAGGTATATGAATCCTCTTCAAACTGGGAATATAATTTTAAGTAAAGAACTTATTTTACGTGCCCTGATGCAGTGAGAGTCAGTTAATCTAGTTCTCTTAGCTGAGTATTATGGGGGCTCTTCAGACCTAAACTCAAATATCTGAGGAGAGTTAGGATCTGTAGATTAAAGGCTTGATGTCCACGCAAAACACTGTGAGAAAAATTTGTGTGTTGTGCTTAGATTCAGCTGTAATTACGTTTTGTGACCAAGAGGAGGAAGGAAGTTGGATTTACAGTGTTGAGATTTGTGATGCTTTCAATTAGTTTTGACGCTGTAAACAGTATTGGAGCTCTTGTATTTTGTGCTGCAAATCTCCCCTAGATGAAAGTAATATGGAGAAAGCAAGAAAACCATAATATTGATGACCATGCTTATAAGAGTGTTGTGTGATAATCCATTCTAAATCAAGTAACGATGTACAAGTTTGTGAGTATGTTCTTGCTTTGGTTTTGGTTTTGTTTGTTTCTCTGTTTGTTTGTTTGTTTGTTTGTTTTTGTGAAATCTACAGTTCCAAGATATACAATTATTGATGGGTTTTTTTGAGGAATTAATGTTAAACTCTATACTTAATGCCAGGTCAACACATACAATAAAAATAAATGAAACACTCATACAAACATTCTGCTTACCATTTCTGTGTTCAGAAAGGTTTGAGTTTTTATTGCCTCTCTCAGCCAATATGTAATGACCCAGCATTTCTACTGCTGAACAAGATTGATTTGTTGTGCAAAATTGATGATACTGATTATTCTACCTGAGCTGTTTTCTTGTGTCTCTGCCCAGTACATTGGTGGTGATGTGGGGGTAGGGTTCCAAGCCTTAGGTGCCTGAACTGCTTGCAGTAAATCTCACAAAATCACAGAATACGCTGAGTTGGAATAGACCCACAAGATCCAACTCTTAGCCCTGTGGAGGACCACCCACGAGAGTCACCCATGTGCCTGGGAGCGTTGTCCAAATGCTTCTTAAACTCTGTGTCAGGCTTGATGCTGTGATCCCTTTACTGGGGAGCCTGTTCCAGTGCCCAGCCACCCTCTGGGTGAAGAACCTTTTCCTAATATCCGACCTAAACCTCCCCTGACACAACTTCAGGCCCTTCCCTCGAGTCTTGTCACTGGTCACCACAGGAAAGAGATCAGTGCCTGCACCTCCTCTTCCCCTCATGAGCCTCTTCATCTCAAGAGTATGCACAGAGTGCGTCAGAACATGAGTGTACGTTATGGTTGTTATGCCTGTAATATCTTGGACCTTATTTGTATAAGCATATTGGAGGGTTTATGCCCTACAGATTGAATATGAGTGGAATGAATGAAGAATTGGATGGGAGTTGAATTCCTTATTCCAACACCAGCTTTCAAATGTAACTGGATTGAAATTACTCTGCTTCTGGTTTAGAACTAGAGAAGGTTTTAGAAATCTTAATTAAAGAGAAACAAGGTCTAGATTTGTCATCTGGTGAATGGAGAACAGTCCTATGCTTTTGGCTCATCCACTGCATATATTCTCCACAGTAATATGACCAATGCAAAAGTAGTTTATACCATATATTGATGTCTTGTTCTTGCATGGATTCAACCCCAAGGTTACATATTATCTTTAAAACAGTGACTGGAGATGGACAGCAAATATGAGACAGACCAGATTTAGGGAGGACAATGCAGGTTTTATTGATGATACCTCCAGTACTCAGAAAGAATTGCACTGGTTTTTGTCAGTGTGAAGTACATACAATACTTGCAAGACCGTTCATGTCAGCCTTGCCTCGTGATTTTTGTCAGTGATGATGCACACCCTTTTGTACTAGAAGGGAAAGTTAATTAAGTCCTTCACAAATACATGTGAAATGCGCAATAAATAAAATCTTGTAAGAGTGCTGCTTAAGGTTATAGTATTCATATGTCAAGCTCGGAAGAAAAGTCCAATTACAATCCCCACACAATGAGCAGTTTATGTTATGTGTGCAGTACAGGTATCATAATAGTTTTCTTCTCTTGATATATTGGTAATTTACTGAATAGTGGCATGAGGTAGTGATTTCTTTTATGGCTGTCTAAGATCATGGTATAGTGTTAATGCTTCATATTCTTCAGACTGAAATGGTTTGGATGCCTTCTTCATTTTATTGAGGTCTAGTGCTATACATAAATGTATTTTACCTTACTGATTTATCAGCTTTTCATAACTGTATCTGAATTGTCTCAAATACCCTCCTATCCCAAATCATTCAGCTTGTGTTATAGTCACTCAGACACCGTCCTCACAGCTGCTTGTCCTGTATGATCATCTGTGCTTTCATTCTCTGACAGAAAGTGTAATTAGAGAATCAGATTTAGCTTTTGGGTTGACATACACTTAAAACTTAGTACAGTACTCTTTCATCTGCTGCTGATGTCTTATCCAAGTATTACAAGTATCGCTTGGTTTTCTCCAGTTAACTTCCCAGCTCTCTCAAAGGTGAAATGCTCTGTCCATTAGCCATATAAAACATTGTTGTCTAGGCGGGGAAGAGAAGAGTTATTTCTCTTAGTCAGCCTAGTGTGGGAATTTGGAGAGACAGAATGTAATTAATTATCAAGCTTGAATTTTGGCCAAGGTTCTATTAGAGATGAGAGTCACAGTTTATGAATTTCTTTCATTCTTGTGATGATAGGATGAGCAGGAGGGAGACAAGAGTGGGGTTTTATGCAAACATGGAAGTTTGGAATCTTGCTGTGGCGACGTGTTTCAGTTGTCATCATGTTAAACTGGACTGTTTTATGTGGCTGTGGCAGGAGAATGGGGGGTAAAAATGATAGCACAGCTTTGAATGAAATTGTTTGCAGGGCGAAAAATGGTTAATTATACGTAAATCAAGCTCACAAAAACCAACCAGAGCATGAAAGAGCTACAGTGCATGCCCTCTGCCTTTCACAGACTCTTTCCAATTCACTTGGTGCTTTGTGTTGCTTTTCTGAGGCAATTCTTTTCTCTTTATGTGCACCAACACACATTTTGTCATAGTTTGTTGATGGTAATTTTGGGGCCAGATCTAGCAAGTCTCTAGGAGGCTGTTTAGCAATTAGATCAAATATAAATCAAGAAGCTGCTGTATAAGTTATATTTTAATTCCTCTACCATGTCTACAGTTAATTTTGTAGGGAAGGAATAATCCCAGAGACAAATATTAAGACTGAACACATCCAGAACTGGAGGTGAGGAGAAGCTGTGTGTCCACCAAGGCCATTTTTCTGCCACGTTATTGGAAGCACATGCCACATCAGCCAGCACTAAAGGAAATAGTCTTATGCAATGGAGAAACAGGACTGGAGAGTAGATGATCTGTCTTCGACAAATACCTCTCTTGTGAATTTTCAGCTGTGTTCCTTTTTATCATTAAAATTCTTCAAATGTTATCTAATAGTTTATATTAAAATGATGGAAGAAAGTAATTAAAGGTTCTAACTTTTCAGAATCTCTTGCTTTTATGAATTTTTCTTCTTAAAGGCATGGTATGCGAAGTCCCAATATACCTCTATTCTTAAATAATAAGAAAATAATAATTCACAGGGAATGAGATCTGGTTTTTTTCTAAGGAAATGCTTGCATTCTGAAAAGGTGGTAGTGGTGTGCTGTGTAATGGTTCCATCATCCATGTAAAACAAGATGTACTTTGTCCTGTTAAAATTAGAACTACTTAAGAGATGCCACACTTACTATGAAATTGCAAATCGTCTCTCCTGGGAGAAGGTGATTTTCCTTGCTGAAGGAAAGTTGGCATTAATAAGCACATAATCCATGAAAATAATGTTGTCATAAATGGATGTTGAAGTTTCTATCTGTGGGGATAAATAATACTGTAGGAGGTAGGAAGAAAAGCAGGGTGCAACTGCACAGCCAGCGTTCCTCCCCATCTTCTGCCTTCAGGACTAATTCGTCACATAATGAACTAGTTGTGCAAAGTGGAATTCAGTGTTGAAAGGAGAACAGGTGAACGAGATAGAAAGTGAGCCGAAAATTGAAAGAAGAAAATCTGCGTATCTTTCAAAGACTAATCACTGGGTACAACCTTGAACCTCCAGTCACAGGAAGTTTTCTGCCTTACTTTGTTCCATTTCAGCTCTGGACTGTGGTGTAGTTGCACATGCAGTGCTCTCTCTCTGTTGAGCAACCAACACAAGAAGGGTCAATAATTAACCAACACTTGGCTACTGATCAAAAATCACGGCAGAAATCAGTGAAAACCATCACAAATTCTCCTGTGCTGAGGCAGATTACCCATCCCACTCTCTTGCCCACAGAGCACAGCCGTTCAGGACTGCCCTGTCCTTGCCACTGCCTCCTGACCCTGGGCGTGCTGGCATGGTGCAGCTGTGGTGGGGCAAACTCGCCAGGGCAGCGTCCGAGCTGTGGCTGCTCCGAAGGCAGAGGCTCGGGGGTTTTGCCCGCACGGACTCTCTGCTGCTGCTGTGGCTGAGTAAAAGGTGGTGCGTGCCAGGCTACCCAGTAGCTCCAGAGTAAACACACAGTTTGACCCTCCAAAGGGTTTTGTTTAATCTTTTGTTCTCAGGAGCGATGAGTAGCTCCTGTGTTCTCTCCACAGGACTGATGAAACGAAGTTCTATATAGCTGGATTTGTAAGGAAATGGGGAAGATTTTCAAAGGCATATTTCCTTAAAAAGCTCTGTCAGAACTATCCACCTGATTGCTGTAAGAGGTACTTCAGACCATGTTTCTCATTTTTTATATGTAATCATGGAAACAGGGGGGTATTTTTACATATGCGTTAAAAAGAGGGATCTTTTCTGGATAAACAGCGGTTTATTTCTGACTGCAGTTTTGGGAATGTTTCAAGTCTCAGTAACAGGATACCTGCATGGAGTGGCCTAAATATTTAGGAGCAGCATGTTTTAGTCAGTATCATTACTGACTTTAGCTTTGACTTACATTAGCTTTGAGTTGTACATTTCTGTCTTATAAAGTTATTATATCCTTTTAAGTGCATTTTATTCTTACTTAAGTGCTGCACACGCACAAACCACAGAGTTTGCAAAGTCAAGTGCTGTACCTCACCCATAATCCTGTCTGTTTCTTTTCATCATAAACTCATTATCAGTCAGCTAAATCCTCTTCTTTTTAATCTCTTCTTCAGGGGATGCTATTCTCTTCTTCTGCCTAAGTGGTCTGTATGGGCCAGATATACCTTCTTTCTCCTCCTCTTTCCAGCAGTTTTTCCCTGCCGGAGTGTGGGTCAGCCTGGTCCCACTCTCTGTACTGCCTGACCTCCATCCTGGGCTGTGGCACAGGCAGCAGCAATGGCAGGGAAGGCACCTCACTTTCCTGTCTTCAGATGAGGATAATGCTTGCCAGTGGAACCCAGCATTGAACTCAATATCCAGCACCTCTCAAAAGTTTGCAGACTTTTGGAGTGTCATCACATTTGAACTGATTTTAACTGGCCTGGCAAGAACCACTTCCCTGATTAAAATGCGCTCTCTGCTATTTAAAACAAGAGGGGTATTTGAATTCGTGAAGGAGGATGTACCAGATCATAGTTTCTCATTGTAAAACAATGTCTTTTTTCTTTCCTGGCTTTTATCTTGGAAATAATTGAACCATTTTGGTTAATGTAAGAAAAAAATAGCCTGGAGCACGCATCCAATGTGGAAAGTCTCAGCCCAAACAATTAGTCTGGCAAAATTATAAGCAAGAGAAAATCAGATTTATGGGAAGCATTGGATAATCCTTAGTAACAGTCTGTCACAGCTCCCACCTCTGTGTGTTGAATTCACAAGACCACTTTCTTTTCAACATGCATGCAACTTGCACACACTCTTACCCAGTGTATTCTGCTGAAATGCATATCACTTAATTTAATAATCCACTTTACATGCATAAGAATCACTCTAAATATGACTGCAGCTAATCGCATGTGTTGTTAAACCTGTTAATTGCTTATCATCTGTTTGCGTAGATTGTGTTTTATAACAGCAAATGGAGGACCAAATGCTCAGTTGTCCTTTATATTGTTCCTGTTAGACATGTTTTAATAATTATAAAATTTTTGTCCATCCTCAAAAACATACAGGAAATTTATCATATAAATGCTCAGTAACAGAAATGCTATTGTGACACAGAAAGCTGTCTAGCAATTAATGGTTCAGGAAAACAATAAGTTAGTGCAAAGCCTTCAGTCTTCATTCTCCTAATACATCATTTTGTTTATTTCCATACTGTGTTGTTCGCAGTGGGAGTCAGAGGAAGCCTTTGGCTGAATATTCTCTACCCCTAGCTAAGAGACTCTGTTGTGTTTTCATTACATTTGACTCACATAATCACTCACTGTTAATTTCAAAAAGCCTTTGATATTTCTGCATGTGTGTGTCCTAAACAATAAGCTGATCCATAATGCAGCGTGATTTATTGCCTTCTGACCTTACACACAGCTTTTCCTTGTGGAAAACAGCTTATGAATCTGGGTGTTAACTGCAGCTTGAGCAGCACAGAAAACTTTCTTGCTGTGTGCAGCACCTAGGCAAGGTCAGTGATCTGGTCAAGTGAGGCTTTTTTGTTTGGATGGCCTCTCTTGCCCACATTCCTTATAATAATTTTTTTCCTATATTCAAGTATGCTTCCCAAACCAACTCTGTCCGTGTGGAGAAGTGTCAGTATTTACCATGACTGCAGCTTGGCAATGCAGTGCATCTAGGCTGAGAACTCCTAGGACCAGATGGAAAATGCCAGTGTGCTATGGAAAAACAGCAGCAAGCATGAACACCTTTCCTTCAGCTTGTTTGTTCCGATGGGTTCACCTTGTGCCACCAGAACAAGTCTGATGTAAGGGATGCTGGGGCAGGAAGGCTGAAACTTGCCAGGGAGACGTGGAGAAGGAAGGTGGTGTGCAGAGAACATTGCCTTGAAGCTTATAATTTTCAGAGAAGCTGTCTGCAGGAATGCTGTAGGCGTGGAGGAATGATGATCTCAGGAGGTTGCACTGGGGCTGTACCCTGGGATATACACCCATTTGTGGGAGGAGTCTTCTCACAGCGTTGTAGGTAGAACTGTATAAATTTAAGTGGCCTAACTGAACCCAGAAAATCATTGCCCAGCATTAAAAAGTTGGAGTTAGGAATTTGAGTCCAGGAATCTCTGCTACTTAGTTCTCTGGTGGATAGAGTAGATACTTGTTGCTTTAGGCACGCAGGAGGGAAAGGGTTAGAAGAAAAAAAGTAAGCAAAGTATTTGGAAATTCAGTATCTTTGCACAGGACATATGATCAAAGTCTGCTAGAAACCTTTTGTGAGAGAAAGAATGTGCAGTTAAAATAGTAATTGGTTGTTCAGGCAAGTTTTTTTGGAAGAAGGTGGCTGACTGAATCTCCAGGGGCTAATGGTGGGAGTGGCAGTGGTTACTTTTCTGGTTCTACTCACTGTCATGGCTTGGCCAGTTTTTCCTCTGTCAGTCTTTTCAAGGTGGGCAGAGCTGAGGAGGATGTTGCTCTAGTACGACGGCACCATGCCTTGCAGTCAGTTCCAGAGTAAATGGAAATCATGGCAAAAGTAATGAGAAGGCAGCAGCTGTGGGACGGGGAGAGGAAAAAAGAGAGTACGGTGGTACTGCCCTGTTCTGCGGGAGTGAAGGATCACACGTTACGGGAGAAGCTGGCTCTCATATGTGTGGAGATCTGCCACACACAGCTCGTCTGCTCATCATGGTCAGTGACCTCATCCATATGCAGGCCTGGATATCACAGTGGTTAAGGCTTGCCAGCCAAGGACTGACTCTCTGGAGGAAGTGAAGACTGGCTGGTTTTGGCAGAGAATCCCCACTCTTTGTGGAGTCATTTGGAATCTTGTGAAGGCCATGAATCTTAGAGTCTTTTCTTTGCAGGGCTTTAAAGGTGGTTGGCAGATGAAATAAGTTCATCTACTGGTTATTTTATTCCTCAACTAAATCTGCTTTCTGTTTGTACCTGCATGAGCTCACTGATTTGCATTCCTGTAATGCGCTCTTTCTCTTTTGTTTTTTCGGGCTGTCTTACTGTAGAGTCCCCAGAATCCAAAACCCTACTAAGTCCATTGAGACACTGAGGAATGGTGATACCTGTTCTGTGTGCAGGCCGATGGGAATGTCAGCAGTCCCTTGGAAAGGATTATATCAGTCTGGATCAGCAATATAAGTCTAAGCTGAAGCTTCTGTCCCTGCAGGTGCTTTCAGTTGCGTGCGGGGTCATCAAGCTGTTTTATGTGAGCTGGGGCTTGGTCTGTAACTCAGCGTTTCCAGGCAGGGAAAGGCATGCTAACAGGACTGCTCTTTCCCAGCAGTGCTGCTCAGCCCTGTCCAGGACGTGCCAAGTCCTCATTAACATATTTTGCCCACTCTTGACATAGTTCTGGGATGGCAGTGGTTGGTATTTCCATTTAGAGGAGCTGATTTTTAGGTTTCTTTCATAGTTCTGCATCTAGCAGTCCTTGCTAAAGCATACTGTAAGTATATATGAAACTTTCCTATTGTCCCCACAGCTCTGCAGTAAAGGTTGAACTGCAGATCCTAAGAGACAGAGATTTTCCCATAAATTCTTTGCCCTGTCTGCTTTCAAATTAACTGGTGATGGATGAGGGGGAAGAGGAAGAGAAAGAATAGCATAATAAAACTCCCCCATTGCATCACTTAAAATTCTCAAGGAATGTTTGTAAAAATCAATGTTGCTTCTCTTCAAGCTGCTGGGGGGCACAAGTCTTTAATCAATTAAATTCTCATTTTTTCATTTATTTTTTTAGCAAGGCTTCTTAAATGTCTTTGTGCTGTTATGTGTGCCTGGTGTTACTTTTCTAGCTAAAATAACTGGATAAGTTTTGCATATTTTAGGTATATACTAGATAGGCAAATAATAATGGGAAACATGAAAGTATGGTTCACATTAGGAATTAAAAGTTGATGTAATCTGAATGGGAGCCACATGAATTGGAATTGTTTGGCAAGTTTAGTTCATGCAATTGGGAAAATAATGGAAAGGAAATATAAGTATGTGTGGTACATTTGGTTATTGTGGATAAAGCAGAACATAATCTAAAATTGCATATTTCTTTTTGTGATTATCCTTTCCAGTCTTAGGAGGGCAATCAAGATAAAATAAGATCTGTGAACTGCCATTTTCCCTGTAAGCTGTAAAAAACTTACGGTAATTTGTTCATGAGTAGGTGAACATGGCTGTTCTTATTGTAGCCCTAATTTTTATTCTGAATAAGGATATTAATCTGGCAGGCTGTACTTGATTTCTGTTTCAAAAAAACCCAAACTGGTGGGATATGTATAGGCCAGATAGGAATAATTTTATCTGAAGATACTAGCTTCTTTAATAACAAGTCATCCCTTCTTCTCAGTGTAGTTTATCCTACTACTTTTTTCACCCATTTCAGCTCCACCAAGGGCTGGTATCCTGAGAAGACCTCCATTCCTTGCGTTTTGTGTCTGACCTCCCAACAGCAGTACTTGTTTACCTAGGGAGATAATTGTTTTCTGGAGAGCATCCAGCTGATAACTTACTTTTTCATTAGGTCCCTTTTCCCTATTAGTTATCTCCTGTTAGTTGATCTGTGTCATTTGATAAAACTAATTAGGTAATAAAAGACTGTTTCTGAGCTCCTCCCTTTAATTTTGGCATGGTGAAATGTGCTTCTTGGCACCTTGCTCTTTCCACATAAAGACAGCCTTCAGTTGACAAACAACACTAATCCAAAAGAAAACAAGCCAGTTCACGCATCCTCTCTTGATATATCCTTGTGCCAGAACAAAATAGTTCCTAACAAATTATTTGTACCAAAGATAGTGACATAACTCTGGCTCTGTTTTAGAGTTTTGCAAATGTTTGCAGAGCTTCTCAAGAGGCCAGGCTAAAAATACTCAATGAAACCATTCAGAATTCTACTAAAAGCATTTTGTTTCCTAGGACTTTCCTCCCTTCTGAAAATGCCCTCCCACAGCTACATGGCATTTATTAGAAGGTGATGAAGGTATAAGGTAGGAAATCACATTTTATATTTTATTTTAAAATTTAGGCTAATTTTCAGGCTTCCTTTTCAGATTACATAAATTTTTGTTTAAAAAAATGGATATCTCAATGGAAGGTAAGCTTATTATTAGCTTCAAATTGAAGTGTACTCATCCAATGAAAAAGGCTCATCAGATTGTCCTTCATGAAAGTTTTCGGTATGAAGGTTTGAGGTGTCATGGTATGAAGCATTTCAAAGACACATAGCCAAGAATTGCTATCCATATTATGCTGTCCATAACTTCTTTATGGACAATGGCCTCTGCTGCACCCTAATGATGTAGGAATTTCCCAAGGACGCTGGTGGATTTTTTTCTTGATTGCTGCACCCCAGAATATAGTTCTTCTTCAAAGTTTACTTTGAGAAGAGTAGAGAACATGCTATGCCCAGATGTTAGATCTGAAGAAATCACTGTAGTTATTTTCCATTCAGCCCAGAAAAAATCTATCAGAGCCAGTGAAATTAGACTTACGAAAGGATATCCACAGTAGCTGTTCTGTGTTTTACTCTCAGAAATGTCATCTCTCTTAAAAGAATGGCTTCTACCTGTTTAGTGTTAAATGCAGGCAGTGCTTTGGTCAGGACTGAAGAACTGTTTAGGTATTAATTGCATATTTACTGTGTCTTGTATTTTCTTTCATCTCAGAAAGATCTACCGTGGGGATGTTCACATTGTGCTTGCAGAAATTTAGATTATTACATCTTCTGGGATGCAAGAGCCCCAAAATAGCAGCATATGAAATTTTAAAATTGGTGGTATGATAAACTTGGGTAGTACCACAGTGTGTTTGTAAGTGACTCATGTAATAAATAAATGATGGAAGTGATAGTGAGAAGCAGTTACAGCAATAAGAAGTGACTGTTTTAAAAATGAAGGGGAAATTGAAGTTTGTGCTTTCATTTGTCCTAATTAGATTCGGAAAAGTTTGTACTTTCATTTGTCCTAATTAGATTCGGAAAAGGTTTTGACTTGGCTTTCTGCCCCTGAACATTTTTTCTTATCTTCTCTGGATGCACTTATAGCCAATAGTGACTCATGGACATTCAGCTAAGATGCCTGAGATGGTTATTATCCTCTGGAGCTGTCGCTTTTCCTAACAGGAACTGTCCTGAGATACTGCAGTTTATAACCTACCATAACTTTAACTACAACTTTTGTCTGTTTTGACTATCATACTTTGTATCTCAGGCAGAGTTGATTCTGCATTTCTAGCATTAAACAGAAAAGCTTTTCAAGCAAATGGCAGTTACCACTGCAAGGGAATTGAAAGCATGGACCAGCCTGCCATTGTGTCAAATCTGATAATTGCTTTTCACACATAAGCAGCTCTAGAAATCCAAACTACCAAGCCTGTTTGTCCTGTGTTCTTTCCTTTAATGTACTGCTCATTTTCACTTCAGATAGTTTCTTAGCCGTCCTGGCTGAAATTCAGTGCCACAGGAAGCCCCTATCAAAGCCTTGCACAAATTGTTCCAGTGCTGTGCTTAGTGGTGCATCAGTGAATTGTCTCCTGCGTGGCGTGATTTACAGCTTGCTGTGAACAAATTCTCCAGGATTACAGATTTGCTAAGAGGTAGAGTTGAGAGTCTCTGTATTTATAGGCTGCCCTGTGGTGCCCAGCAGCGTGACACTCATTTTCCCACAGGATCCTTTCCCTGTCTGGACTCTGTGCTGTCCGTCCCTGTTGTAAGTGAAGATGTGGAGGAGTGCCAGGGGTGCTCTTGCCAGCAGGGTTATGGGCTTGTTTTAGCTTGACCCCAGAAGAAGGGCAACAGATAAGGAACAGAGGAGGCTACAGCCCAGTTTTGAATGGAGTTGCTGTTGGTTTCTCTGCCTCGGCTCAATGTTTAGCTGTAGTCTCTGCACAGCTGTCAAGATCTGATCCACGGGAAGGGAGAGAGACTGCTTGGCTCACACTGCTGCAGTCCTGTCCTAGGCACTGCAGAAATAAATGAGGAAGTGCTGTTGAGCAGAAGCACTGCTCTGGATGTCCTGGCAGGAGACCTCTACTGCTTTCTTGGCTGGACAGGGTGAGAGAGCTCACCTGCCTGCTGCTCGTTTGTGCTGCTGACAGATGCTCCTTGTACGACTGATGGGAGAAGCAAACCTTTCGATCCCCACCCTTGCACATGAAGGCAATGCAGTTTAATATAAACGTGTCCTTTTCACTGCTTAGTAAAACAAAGCTGTGTTAACATATTGTGGATTAAACCATTAATATTCACGTTTTCACTCATACGGGGTCCCACAAATGCCATCTGTATGTGGAATTAAGAGTGCATAGCTGTAGAACTGTGTCTTTAGTAGCTAACTACTGTGCAGCATTTTCTGAATTCATGAGAAATCCTACAATGCAGGATTGTTTTTTCAAGTAGGGATTGCTGTTGTGACACTAGATTCTTTTCAGGTTCAACCACATTGTGCTTAGATGAGACAATTATTGTTTTGTTGTATATTTTTTTTTTGGATGAGCACATCGGAGGAATTCCTAAACTCATCTGAAAATTGTAACAGGAAAAACCCACCCTATTTTACTGCCATGGTAGTGTAAGCTCTACTGACAGTTCAGCAATCGATGGTGTTTTACAGTGTTTTTGTTTGGTGCTAAAAGAAAATGTTTTCTGATTTATGCCAAAGTTACATGGAATACATATAAGAGCTAAAATTGAGTATATCTCTTGCAAAGGAGAATTAAAATTGGAAGGAAAATACACTAAATTGTGGTGTGAGTGGGTTGTGGCAGTGACTTTCTTCTATGCAAAATTTAAGATAAAAGATGAAAAATGCTAAAAGCTAAGTAACAGCTGGTGCTGGTAAACAGTATTTGTCTTCAAAGAGCCATAGGGATTTTCATGAATTTCAAAAGATCCGTAAGTAAAAGAGATGATTTGGCTTGGCTTGACTTGCAGATACTGCTGCCGAAACGAACGTAAGTAACTGTCCATAGCAGAGCCAAAATGATATCTGACTCAGGTATTGCTGATCTCTCCCCTTGTTGTCCACTTGCTTGGCTGCCAAGGCAGCCTGACACAAAATTGTCAGCAGGTCGTTCCTGTTTTTTGTTTTGTTTTGTTCTGTTTTTTAGCAGCTAGAAACTTTGGTTCTCTGCAACAGACGTTTGTACTACAGATGCATGAAAGTGATTTGAGCATGTCTGCTTCTGAATATATTTTATTTTTAGAAACTGCAGAATTTTCCCCTGTTCTTACCATTTCCTGTGGTTTTACTCTGGAGCGTGAGGGATGAAGAAGGCTATTTGTGTCATTAAGGTATGAGAATGGAAACTTTAGGTCCTGGGTTTACAGTCACAAGTCAGATGTGATGGTCAGTCCCTGAAGTGTAGTAGCAACAAGTGAACTTCTTCATCTATAAAAGAATATTTGTCTTATTAGAAGTGCGTAGGAGAAGTGAGGCTGCATTAATATTTTAAAAGCCCTGTGAGATCCATGTAGGAAAGTGCCTGTAGAAGTGATATTAAATCAGTGAGAGTGTAGAAACAATACATTCACCTGTAGGAAGCAGTGAGAGAATTAAGCTAAACAGGAACACGACGCACTGGAAGAAGTGTTGACACATGGAGTTAATTGAGAACAATTAGGTCTGTGTGTAGACAAGATCTACATAGCCCGTTTGATGCATGGCATTATGTGAGTAAAGGGTGCAGGATTAGACCTTTTGTTTACAGATTTACCTAATGCTTTAAACTATTTGGATGAATGGTGTTACACAAATGTTAGTCATAATTATTATTTAATTATGACCGCATGTTTACTTTGAACGTAGTCCTGTGCTTAATATGTAGGAAAGCCAGGATAATGTTGCAGCTTAGTGTGTGAGCTACTGTTTGCCAAGCAGTGTTTCCCTAATGGCTTCTCCTTCCACGGGATGAAAATGCCTCCCTGGATGATGAAGTTGCACCAGTTGTGGTATGTCATAGGCAAATAGCTTTCATAAGAATACCTTCAGCTAGAACATTTTGAAATATGCATCTGAGATAGAATGCTAACTTATTAAAATTGATGCTATTAGATGTGCTGCTTGTATATAATTTCAAAATACCTGAGATGCCAGTATTTCATTGTTTCCATTGAGAGTGCAGAAAGCAAATTTCATAGTATGATTCATAATATAGGAGCTCTACAAAATTTCTATAATTCATGTGTTGCTACTTTAATTTGCATTTAAATGTTTAAACTGTTATAAAATTGAAGATTCTTTAAATTTTAATCTCTTTTCTTTCACTCTTAAGAAGTACAAAGTTGTTCCTTGTTTAACTCTATTTTGAGGGGTTCCTTGGCTCAGATCTTCCATTTCAGATACTGTGGAGATCTTAAGATAATTTTATGAGTGGCTACGCATATAAGCAAGAAAGAGCTAAGTGGGGTTTTTTTGGTTGTTTTTTGTTTTGGTTTGGTTTTTTGTTGTTGTTGTTTGGTGGGTTTTTTTATCTTTTTACTTTTGTTCTTTTTTTAAAGACCCTTATAAGAAATGTAATTCTGAGGGATGTATAGTATATCCTAGGTTGGAAGAGATGGGATGCTTTCTGTCCTGTGCTTTTCGCTAAGTTAATGTGGGTGTTTTTTTCAAGTGACCAAAGGTGATGGAGAATATGAACCCTTTCTTTAGAACGTTTTTAGTGCTTTGAATGGAGATACCTCAGTTCCTCTGTACCTGGCATTTTACAATGATTGTTGGTGCTACTGAGAGGGGGAAAAAGACCTCTCTTGTGCACAGGCTGTGCACATGGACTTGTGTGCAGGATCAACCTCATTAATTCAACAAATATCTGTCTTTCCTTTAACCCAATACAGGAATCTTCCAATTCCTGACTGAGTTACTGAATCCCATATAGCAATTGCAGCTCATATTTTTCTCATTGTTTAAGGCACTTGATCTTCCCTGTGGGCCTCCCCTGACGTGCTTGCCCGTGCTCACCAGTCTGTAGAAGAAGATTTGTGAGTCTCCTGGTGGTGACAGGCTTAAGGTGACATGGCACTTCCCACATGCACCAAAAAAGCATGTATTTCTGTACGTCAGTTTTTCCTGAGCACCTGTTTGCTTTGGTGTGAAATGACTTATCCAGTACATTTAAAAAGAAAATTAAAATATTCAATCATTTAGAATAAGTGTATGTTTTCTAAAGGGAAAAGGAGAGACATGCTGATTCTTGCAGGAGAGAAGAAACTTTTTTTAAAGTCTAGGTGTTCAACGTTTACTTAAACTTTCTTTCACACGAAAGATATTCTGTTCTACATGACTGTGTCTACCTTTAAACAAAGTATTTTGGTAGAAGTAATTTATGTTTGGTTTGAAAAGATTTCTGAAAGGAAATTTGGTTTAAAAAATTATTTCACCCCTTCAATTTATTATTTTGGTGTACAAATGAAGGTAAAAATAATTTGTGTATGCAGTTTCCTTGAGAAGGCTTGAGTTTCTGCATGCCTTTGCTTTTCTCTGTGTTTTTCCAGCCTGGCCGTACGATTGAATGTTTGAATATTGTAGTGTCAACAGCTCCTTGTATTTTCACTTGATACAGTTGAGCAAAAATTTTGACATTCAGCTGAAATGTTTGAGGAGCCATTACCAGCATAATTCTGCTTCTTAAGTAAATCTCATCTCAGTGCTTGAAATCTAAATGGATTAATATTTTTAATGTCTTGTTTACAATGCTGCCTATGAAAGCCTGTATTTGTCTAGTTGCCAACCTTCCTTCTTGGCCAGGAACCATTCTGGCGTGAATCTCAACGCTGGGCTCCCATCCATTTTCCTTGAGTCTCTCTTTGGTTCCCTCCCTTTTCCTCAGGGGCTCTCTGGAAGATTGTCAGAAGGGCTTTAATATCTTGAGCAAGTCAGCTTTTTTTGACTCCTGAATATTTCTGCCCCAGCCCTGAATTTCAGAGTTTGCCAGCCAACCACAGATGGCTTGCCCTGGTGGTGTTACAAAAAAATACATACATTCTCAGGTTCTGCTGAAAACAAACCTAAAAACAAACCAGTGTTAGCTTTGTAAGTGGGCAGAAAAAGATGCTTAAGAAGAAAGAATCATACAGTATGTGTGTGTGTGTGACTTGACAGGGTGCCCAGCAGTCATGGTGGAGCAGAGGTGAGCTAGCAGGTAACTCCTAATATAGATTGTATCCATTATAGCATCCTGCACCATTTATATATTTTACCAGCAGAGCCATACTAGCTGGGAATGCCCCAGAAATTACTAAAATTAGGAAAAAACCCACATATGACCAGTATGGTGGCACTGGTTTAGCTGTGATTGCTGAGCGTCTTCAGGGGTAGGGGGGCTCCTAGAGGAGAGTCTGGGGACTTGGTAAGTGTGGCACAAGCTAAAGCAGCAAGCAGGTTATTAGAGAGCAGAAACCAGGGGGGTATGATATCAGACTACATTACAGCAAAATTATGCAGCTGTAGGTATGGTGAACCCTCTCTCCTGAGCAGGCCAGCAAATCCTCGCTAGTGGTTATTTTGATATGTGATACCCTGATGCTAATCTGAGGAGTCGAATGCGAAACCAAAGGAACCCCAGCAACAATGAGAGCCCTTAGCCGGGCGAGGAGCACTTGGCAGTTCCCTCTGCCTTCCTAGAAACAGGGAGCGAGCGCGGGCTCTCGCAGGGACAGGGTGCAAGGTTCGTGGGGAGGCACGGACGGGTCCCTGCGTGCTCCCCCGAGTCGGGAACGTGTGGAAGGAAGGGGTGGTGTCCCCACATCGCAAGACTGAGCCTGGTAATCAAAGAGCCCCCCAAAGCAACAGCAATTTCTGCTTGGTCTGGCTTGAGGTGGCGGCTTTCTGCCCGGTCTGGCGTTAGACGGGAGCGCAGCGGGGCGGCAGCCCTGGAGCGCGGCCTGGCCAGAGACGCGTTTTGCCAGCCCTTGGAAAAGTGGGAGCCGCTGCGGCCCCGTGGTGGAGGAGAACCCACGTTGCCCCCTGGCACCGGGACAGCGCTGCTCTGCCTGCTGGCCGCGCTCCCCTCAGGAGCTGGGCTCCAGCCTCCCGGGCAGGTGCCCTGCGCTGGGGGTGAAGATGGAGGCACGGGGGAGAGGAGACAGCCGAAGCCCTGCGAGCCTGCCCGCCAGACACGGGCGGGGGCCAGCTGCACCCCGGGAGTGAGCCAGTGAGTGAGCGGATGCATGGGTGTGCACGGAAGATGCTGATTTCCAAGGAGATTTTAATTTCTGGTTCTTAGCACGCCGCTTATTTTTGAAAACACGGTATTAATCAAAATGAGATAGATCGATGAGACACAATAATCTTGACAGTCTTTCATTACGGATATCTGAAGGAATATGAGCATTCTTAATGTTTTATAGACTAGTGTGTCTGGCTCTAAGAAATTATAAAAATAGCAGGGATAAAGAAAAGGGAAATATGGATTTAATATGTGAAGCAGCCAAGTATTTGGCTACCCTTTATCATTTATTGATGATTCTTTCTGCTGTTCAGAAATTATCTGGAGTCAAGGATTCTCAGATTTTTTTTTTTTTTAAATCTCCGTATCTGTCTCAGACACCAGGCTTAAAAGATAAAAATACAAACATGAGTGTGTGAGTCAGGAAACATGTCACTGGAGGTGGCTGTGTGAGCAAGGCTGTAGGTAAACAGAAGTAAAGTTAATTGGCAGTTTTCTTGTATGCACGGGCAGCTGAAGTCCTTTTTGCTGGAAGAAATTTTCTTTTCCCATTATCCTTCAACATTCTCTTGGAGGGATTGTCTCAAGGGAAGTGAGTGAGTCAGAAAATATGCCAAGTTCATGTCATGGCTGTTTCGGCGTTTCTTTCTCTTACTGGCCTCCAGGAGCTTTATTGGCAAGTGTTTTTAAAGGAAATATTGGCACAGGAAGGCCTTATTGTTTATGTCATGAAAGTCTCTTGGCTTCTTCTGCCTTGTTATTTTCTCCCTTAAATGGGGAATTTAGGAGTGGGGGGGACTGAGAAAGGAAAAGAGGAGAGAAGCAGAAACTATTGACGGTTGCTACCAAAACTCTTCCCCCTACATCAGGATGTATCTTGGTGAGTCCTCTCTTTTCTTTTTCTCTGTTGCTGCTTTTCTGGCTCTGCTACAGCCAGTAGATGGGTTTCTAAATGTGTAAGTTTCCTCTTTATGCTTTTCAAGATGTGGCACTTAGAGAGCTTTTTGAAAGAAGCCAGCAGTTTTCTGCTGGGCTCTCCTCTGCCAGAACAGGGCAGGGAGAGGCAAACGCAGAGCCCAGCCAGGGCCAGATCACTGCCACCTTCTCACATGCAGATCAGAGCTCTGTGATGGGCTGTGGAGGACATTTCATTAATTTTTTTCAGTTCTGTGTAAGGTTTGCATACAAAATACAATGTGATTTACAGGAAAAAAATAAAATTGAGAAGTTCTGCAGAGCAGATGCAGCGGGTACAGGGAGAAACAATAGTGAGATGGTGCATGGTCAGAAATATTGCTTGTTAAAAACCAAAGCAGAAAGCAAAAGCATTCCTTCAAATGTGTATACATTCTTAAAAAAAATTACCAAACCAACAAACCAACCCCCTCCCTCTACCTAAACTTACTCATATGCACTCAGGCAATTTTGGCATAACATAAAAGCACACAAAAAAAGAATTATGTCCAGTGCAGCAATAAAAATTGCTGTAACCTATTACCCTCAAATTAGGTGAGAGTTGGAAAGTCTCTGAGGATGCTATTAAAGAATTAAATATTAACATTTCAAAGAATGTTTCAGTATTTAATTTTTTTTATTTGGAAAGTAAAAAGTTAACTCTCCTTGTGATACATCATGGCAGAAAGTCTGCTTCTAAAGAAGGTTCATTTTATCTATGATATTTGTCTCTCTGATATTTGTGTATGCAGCTCAAAGATATAGGATAAAAAATTCTTTCAGGTTAGTGTAACAAAGGTATGCATTGATGTACAAAAAAAGCATAACCCTATTTCTTCTGGATTTGTTACCACAGAAAAAGAAATTTAAAGCAAATGCCTGTTTTTTGTGAGTTAAACAGAGAAAATGACATCTAAACCACTTTTCTTTGTACTCAGTTAAACTGAGGATTGTCTGTGGAATTAAATATCTATTTCAAGGCTGTGATGCAGTTTTTGTGATGTCTCTTCAAACGCTAAGTATTTGTTGGTACATAATACATCTTTTTATTGTGGCATCTTACTTGCATTTTGGTGATGCCTTTTTGGAATGCTCTTTTTCAAAGGAAAGAGAGATGATTAATCTTGGCTTTTTAAACCTATATTGTTTTACTTTTCAACTCTTTCATGTTCTTTTGTTTTCTAACCTACCTATTTGCGGTGTCTGTGCAAAATTCTGTAGTGCATAACAGTTTAATTTCTGGAAGCTTTTCCCTTCTCCCTCTAGTTCCAATTTTGTACTTTGATTCCCTCAGACTTTTACTTTCTTTAAAAATGTATATACAATTGAAGAAGGTTAGTTTAAAGTTCTCATGGAACATGCATTTCTAGACCTGAATATTCTTAGAGCTTGCTATTTTTTCAGATTTGGGATCTTGTTCAGCCTGTTACAGGAAAAGTAATTGCCTGCCAACATCAGAATCCAGGGAACAGGAACCTGGATTTGCTTGGAAAACATCTTTAGGAAAGGTGGCTGTGGCTTTTATATTCCTTCTTTCAAGTGTTTTTAGCAAGACTGAGCCATAAGAATTATAGTGTAAAATGATAGTTATAAAACCAGGAAAAACACCCCTTCTAGCAGCACTATCATATTTGTTTATAATTTATTTGTATGAATATGGATCTGTAACAATGTAATCACTTAAAAGGATATCATAGTTCCATATAGGCTGTTGCAAGTGAGCTGTTTTCACTGTGTTGCAGTTGTTATTTAGAGGGAAACATAAGCTTTTTCTGGTTTTCTCTGTGTCTGCATATACCTGTATCTATGAATATGTTTGAATGGTTATATCAAAAGCACGGTGATACTTATGGGAATATCACCATGGATTTTTATTCTATGTTAGGGATCCTACATTTGTCAGTTCAAGCAGACAGAAACCTTGTGCCGTGTTCTTTGTGTCTCGTGTCATAACATGAGAAAAAACAAACCATAAAATTGGGTGTGAGTAACTGTACTTTGGCCTGTGTCTGCTAGCCACTTTACCAGACAGCCAGAATTCTTTGGACATGGCAGTAAAAGCTCAATATTAAATCATCAGCCCACACATACTGCTCCAGTGTCAGGTACACTGTGACAATATTGCTTTATCACCATGCTGGAGCACCAAGTGAAATCACCTGTTTCCTTAGGGACTTCCATTGGAGATGTCTTTCTCCTCTGTCCTCTGAAGCTTTGAGGTCTCTTCTGAGCTAGGAAGCCCTCAATTTGGGCCACTCCATTGGGATTAGGCTTGTTGGTTTCCTTAGCAATGAACTCTGGGAAAGCTACCTTCTCCTTTTCAAGAGCTTTCTCCTCTCTCCCACAGCTCCATTCATTTTTATTGCATTGGAGAAATAAAAGAAAATAAAAATTGGATGTGGTTAATAACAGTCTTGTAAAAAAATTTCCATAATTCAGAACTTTTCATTTTCTGACAGCCAGACTGTCACATGTGCATAGAGAGCTGATCGGGATGAGTGCTCTCAAACCACAGCTACAGTTCAATGCTTCAGCATGAAATGAATGGGAGCAGGGGGTCAATTATAATTTAGGATTGTGTTGTTCATCATGCAGGCTAAACAGCCTGGCTTAACAGGAAGAAGTCAAAATTCACAAGTCTCCCCAGTTCTTCAGGGGAGGCAATGATTTGGGTAAAAATTATGATCCAGTTATAATCTACTTGAATTTCCAGAAGTTATTAATAGGGTTCTTTCCCGAAGGCTTATAAAGAATTAAAGCTGCTGTGCAATGAAAGGGAAACTCTTGTAGTGAATTAATAGCAGGTTAAAAGTTAGGAAGCAACAGGGAGTAAATCATCGAGTTTTACAAGGGGGAATCCTGTAAGGCATCAATCCAACATAAGGAAAAAGGGGTTAATATTGAAGTAATGAAGCCGGATGGTAGTGCTTGAGTCAACTGGGAAGAATTGTACAAGGATTTGACAGTATTGAGTGTTACTGAGCAATAAGATGGCAGAGGAAATTCAGTCAAAACAGATGTTAATATTTTTAAAAGGAGAAGAATTACAGTCATAGTGGACTTATGGCCACTTAGGAAAAAAGTGCTGGTGTCTAATGGATTTTTTATAAAGGTGACAGCTGAATGTCCATCGTATTTCAAAAGCAAACATTGGGAATTTATTTTTAGGATGGGGACAGAGAAAAATGCCATGTTCTCCATGTTTCACTTGACATAGGACTGCATCCAAGTAACAGGGTCTTTGTTCTGACATGTCAGATTTTCATGTCTGTAGTGTTAAAACATGTATAATAGCACAGTATTTTCCATCCTCAGATGCGTGTTTTTCAGACGTGATCTGAAAACCCTATAATATGAGGGACAAATGAAGATAGACTAATGCCTACCAAGGTTGTAACACTTTGATGGAAGCATCTAGCAGTTTCTTACTGGTAATTAAGAAAGAAAACCCTGAAGAGCATATCTGAAAAATAAAAGGAGTGAAGCCTGTATGAAATTTCAAGCTGGGATAAATTACGAATGTAGAAAGCTTTATGCCGAACAGAAGCCCACCTTAATAAATAACGACAGTTCATCTGGGGACTTTGCTGTTACATGCCTGTCTTCCAAAATGTTTTATTCTAGAATGGGTTAGTCCCAAAGGACTTTATGAATGTGTGGATTCAGGTGTATGTACATATAACTGCTGTACCTATCAAATCCTCTGTTTATTCCAGAGCAATTTTACCCAGCAAAACTTATGCCTGTTAGGTACTAAGCATCAGTATCATGGCCATAAATATGCAAAATTAACCAGTTTGCCAGGTACTTTCCACGTACAATAACTGCTACATATTTTGTATATATTTCAATTGTTCTCTTGGTTACAAACTTGCACATGAAGTATGGGACCCACACTGCACATAATGATTTCTGCCTTTCCCTCCCCATCCATCTGAAGATATCAGATATTAAAGAGAAGAAAAATATTCTAATAATACATTCCTGAAAGTCATTGGTCTTCCGATCATTTTACTTACGGTTTTATATGATGTTAAAATTTCCCAATTTCTGACTAAAAAAATTTGCTAAATTATTTGTCACCTACAAACAGCTTGAAATCATAGTGACCAGACATCCCTTCAGAATTATATAGGTGTATTCAAACAGCTTAAAAGATTATTATCGTGGCTTCCCCGATTAAAAAAAAAAAAATTATGCTACTGTTGTTCTAAGGTACATCTAATATGTATATAGGAGTAATCAGTAATTTTATGATTTACACAAATTTAAATAGAAAAAGATTGCAGTTAAAGAGAAGCAGAAAAACTGATAGAAAATCAAATGTGTTTTCTCACAGAAAAAGTAATGCGAAGATTTCTACAGTATAAATAGATAGTGCATAATGGCAGAAAATGTTCTTTCTACATTGCTTAATTTCTCATTTTTTTCCCTGACATTTTGAATCCCGCATTAGTCTGTAGAACAAATTCAAAATATCAGAGGTAAAACAAAAAGCCAAACTTTGTCTTCAGGATGTAGTTTCACTAACTTGATTGGGCATTACTCAGAGCGGATCCATTTTTAGCATATTGCAATTTGCATATTGACCTTTTCTGCACTATGAATGAAAATTGGTGCTGTGGTGTGTTGATTAGTCCCATAAAATAACGTTTAAGATTTCATTTAAATATATTGTTTGGTGAACAATAATGACACCTACTCTACTACAATAATAAAAATGTCCATTACAATAATAAAATAAATCTAGATTGCTTCCAGATAGCTGAAAAAGATGGTCTTACAAAGCTAAGTTTTATTTTCAGAAATGCTCACTGACATTCTCTGCCTTTGGTAGCTCTCAGTAAAGTGCAGAACTGTTGAAAGTTTAACAATCTGATGCAGGATGGATGTAGACATCAGGTCTGTAATCGGGGAATGCATATATTTGCATGTGTGCATATGCTGACAATAATAGTTTTGAAAAATGTCACCTCAAAACTTGAGACAGAGCAGCTGCTCCAGGTGAGCTATGTAAATGGAGGCTTTTATTTCTCTTCCAGTGTGATCGGTGCATAGCTTGATATAAACTGAAAGCAGACTTACTTCAGGGAAAATATTCTGGAGTAGTTAATTTGTAGATTACCCTAAGTAATGACTGCAAAATATGTGCATAATTACTTTGGCCTGCTGAGGTCCCAGGTGGAGCACCTGCTCCAGTTTAGTATTGTAGCAGAAAGAGTGAGCAACAGGAGACAGTCTAGACAGGAGTATCAAGAAATTCCCAAAGGCATGGGAAGCTTGAGTTCTAAGTAAGGTTTTAGCAAAGCAGAGCTGCTTAGTTTTGCAAAAAAAGGTGATTGGGAAGACCATGATAACAGTTCTCATGAAATGGATTTAAGTTATCTGTGAAGAAGGGCCAGCATTGCTTGTGGATGTAGCAGGACACTGACAGTTGTGTCTAAAGTAAGAGAACCCTGTATTGGGAAAAACACTCGAAAGAAAGGAAGAGATGAGCAATATAAGATGTTGCCTGGGGTAGGTGTGATGTTTGAAGCTAGCAAAAATGAGGCTGGGTTTGCAGGAGAGATACACCAACTGGCAGATCTCCCTTAGTCACAACTGGTGAGGTGCTCACTTTGTCTCAGGTGAGACATGCTATAGTAGTCCCAATAGGTAGCCTTAAGTATACCAGAATTTATAATTTATACCCCTGTGAAATGAAACCCCTTTCAATCGTTGCTGTCCTTCACTACTTTACCCTGCACTTACTGCAAATCCTGCTCACAAATTACAGCAGCCTGTCTGTATGGACAGATGAAGTAAATCCTCTGCTGGACTGGAGCTGATTCTGCACTGAAAGAACAAACTTGTTGAAATGCTGAAAGCCTGTTGAACACTGCAGTTAATTTCTTAGTGCAAGGCTTAAGGATGTTTCATTACTACACAGAAATTGGGAAAATGGATGCAGATTGCACTGTTTCAGAGAGGTCATTCGGTGTTTAACTTTCAGCTATGTGTCTTGGAAAAAGGAAGCAAGCTTTCCATCCTTCACACTCCAGTGTTCATTCTGAACGACGTTTAATGTATAGCCTACTGTGGCACCTCCTTTAATTAGCACTTGCTGCTTTTCGTCTTCTGAAGACAATTGTGATAGTGGCAGACTTCATGTCTTTATTACCAGCAAGATGGGAAAGGCTCCTGTAACTTCTGTGGCTGATGGGCTGAGACAGTCTGGGTGCCCGTCGCTCCTAATGAGCAGCGCATGACACGGTGCAGAGTATTGGCAAGATTAATGAGCCCAGATTTCCTTACCAGCATACTGCCTTGTCTCAGCAGCATAGGGAAGGAGTGAGAGCATTAGCACAAAGTCTGCAATCTACCTTTGTACTGGTAGGAAAATCCCTTGCAGCCAGCCACAGGAATAGACATGAAAAAAACTTCAGGTTTCTATTTGCAAGTCAGGATTCGTGCAAATGGTTGGGGACTGATCACTGTTATCAGACCGAAGCCCTGAAGGGGGAATCTGTCATTGACCTTGTTTTGGGAAAATATTCCCATATAGGAAAACAGATCAGAATATGCTCCCCTCCACAGCTGTTCCCTGTTCTCTTGGCAATATCAAAGGGTATTTTTTCTTTGTTGAAGTCCCTGTCAGTAATTTCCTGACATCTTTAACAACCTGCCTCATTTTAACAAGAAAACATTATCACATAAGCCCCCTGAACTAAATAATACTAATTCGGATGTTTTCTAATCAACAGATTCCTGCTAAGTTTTCCTCTGTACTGGTGAAATTATTTTCTAAATGCTTTAGTTTGGAAAGCTAGTGACACTTGCAATAGTTTCTGACTAAGAATTTGCAAATACCTGATTTTCATCTGAAGTTTCTGATTTGGTGATACAGACAGCTCTAAGGAAGTGTAATCTTTTGGGTAATCTTGAAAGTGTGAGGACACGGAGATACTCATTTGAATTGAATCACATATTGTAACCATTCAACTCATAATTTGGCATCTAAAGTGCTTAAAAACACACACTGATTTCTTATATTTCCTGACTTTTAAGGAAGACCAGAAAGATGAAATGTTAGGAGTCTGTATGAAGTGGGATGAAAGAAGACTAACAAACTGAGTATGTGCTTTAACCTACCTTCCTTCAAGGAGATGAACACCTGCACACTGGAGAAACCAGTGACTTCATTTGAGATCAAAAAGCTAAGTGCAGTACAGGACTCCTGTGTAGGTAAAGACATGAAGGTTTTGCTTTGTGACACCTATTTCTCAGTGTCTGAAGGTTATTTCAGGCTCAATTCTTTGTGTTTCTTATTGCACTTACTCACGAACCCCATCCAGCTGCCCATAATGAGAGATGCCTTGGAGAGGAATGGAAGCAGTGTCTTACCCCTAAGCTGGTGAGTTGGGGCTGACAGTGCTCAGTTCTAGAGCCAGGCAAGTTGTGTCCCTCCCTGTCTCCCAAAACCAAGAGCAAATGCCCGATGCACAACAGAGCAGGCTGGCAACACTGAGGCTTTCCTATTTCCATCTCTCTTGTCTGATTTGATCTCTGACTGAGCTTCCTTGATAGGTAGGTAGAATTAGCCAGAGTGTTGGGCTCTTGGCATCCCTGCTGAAGCTGTTTCTCTTTTTATATAAAATATTTAAATATTCCCTGAAAACACAGAAAGAAAATTATCCGTCTTTTCTGGGAGAAATCTGTGCAGCATGGAACTGAAATCAGTCTGGAGTTGTTTTACATGGGTTTAGAAAACAAAACAAGACAAAAACAAAATATCACCAGCTGTGAAAAAGTACTGAGAGAAGCAAGCATTGCCCAGCATCAAGTGAGTATGTATGAGTATGCAAAAACGTAGATTTCTTCAGATGATTTACATGCTAGTGCTAATTTTGTAAGACAGAAGAATGTTTCAGAAATCGGCTGTCCAGCTCCAGAGCAGCTGATACTTATAAACAATGGGTACTGATATACTGGTGAAATTTCATCTGAAAGCCTTGATCTCAGGCAGTGCATCTGAGTTGTGAGACAGTGCACCAGTGAGGGCTGTGGAATTGCAAATGAGCACTGTGCTCCTCTTCTCCTGGGTGGTGTAGGCAGCGCTCTGCTCCAGGCTGCTGCCTACCTTGCCTGCTGCCTTGAGCTATCTCTGCTTTTCTGTGAAAGAATATCAGCAGTGGGTAGAGCAAAATTCTCTCGAGTGAAATGGGAACAGGATCAGGATCAGACTGCTTGTTTTTTTGGTTTTGCAAAGTCAAAGTATTTCAGGTGAATGTCATCTTTATTCAACCACCTGAAACAGGGAACTGACGATCATTGCAAAGAAGGTTTCACTTGAGATCATTCTTGTGTACAGCTGCCAAATGTTATATCTGGGCCTCAAATAAAATCTGACTGTTATATGAAAGACCAGGAGAACTGTGATTACCGCTGCCTAAGAATTATGGAAAGTCATCCGTCCATATAGTCATCATGATTTTTTAAAAATAAAATTAATGCAAGTTCTTTCCATCTGGTTTAATTATTTTAAAATTTCTTGGGAATTTCAATAGCTTGTAATTAAGAAAAAAAAAAGTTTTACCTGCACGTCAGAAGTTTTCCCCACTGAGCAGTAACAACAAGAAAAAAGGCATACAGGTTATTTTGTTACTTACCTTATAAATGTGATTTTTGACACGGCATGTAGGTTGATCTACTTCCAAGGTCTTGGCTATTTCAGTGATGAACAAATCCTAACAAGTAGAACTTTTTGTTTAGCAGCTTAAAATCTTCTTCCTGTTAACAAATGCCCTATATATAAAATACCGGTCTCACTGAGAGAACATTAATAAAGAATGTATGGTACTGTTAAATATTCTGGTAGCTGAACCAAGCAAGAAATATGCAGGCAATGACTAACATCCCAAATCTCAGATTCCTCCTAGGAGTGCCTGGATTCTCCAGTATTATGCTGCTTTGTGCAATTGTTTGCATTTTGTAGCATTGAACATTTCTTTTGCTCAGTTGCAAATGTGCTGTGGATGCAAGTGGACATTTTTCAGTGGTTATTCAGTAGACATTCAGTCACTGTCTCTGAAAAATGAAACAGATTTTAATAAAAAAAACTTTTTAATTAATAAGAGTTAATATATTTAGTGATGTTTCTGGTTTTATATCTACTGTAGGTGTCTTGGTGTGGAGGCAATCAGATTTCTTTCTGCAGGCTGGTCTCTGAATTTTAAGTCTTTTCCTTGATGAACAAGCCCCTTTTTCTTCTTTTTGTCTAGCTCTCTTTGAGAGTTGTAGAACTCCCTTTTGTTTTTGAGGATAATGACTCTCATATATGATTTCTTTTTGCTCTGTGGCATCTCACTTCAGAACCAAACTTCAGAAGCACAGCTGGCACCCAAAGACAGCACATCTGTCTGCTGAAAAACTAAGCCTTAGTTATTTCAACATCAGTAGTTTACAGTCTGAGTGGGGATACTTGGATTTGATATCTGTGAGGATAATACACTGTATAGTCCTTTTAAGGATAATTTGTGCAGTATCTAAAGGCAGTAATCTTTATAGGAAAATTTTGTCTGTGTGAAACAAACTGAAAAGAGATATAAGGGTTATTTTAGAAAAGCTCAAGTGAAAAAAACAATTTGGAAGGAAGAGACTTTTGCCTAGTTTTCTCGCTAAGTCCCTATTGTCCCCAAAATAATGCTTTCAATTTAAGAATGCAATAATTTCATGTAGCATTTTTGTGAAGAAATGGGCAATTTAGTTTCATTACCTGCTCTTCCACTTACTGAATTTGAAGACATTAACTCCTTCTTTGAGACTAGGCAAGCAGTGAAATGACTTCAGATGATTTTCCCAGCATACATATGTTGTGTAGAGACATCTAAAAATAATCATCCCCTCCTAGCTAGTGAAATTATCCTGGCAAAGCCCCTAATACATACGAAGCTATGCCAATGGAAAAGTGCCGCTGCCTTTATCAATTTAGCTGATGCCATTTCGGGGAGATGACGCAGTGTTGGTGGGAGAGGGTTTCCTTCTGCTGGTGTGCATGTGAGGAGAAGGTCAGGAAGAGGCTGATGCTGTCAGGCTTGGTACATGCACCACCACGACAGCAACGAGTGCTCGATCCATCCGCCTTGGATGTTCCCCCTGTGCCCGTCCCACTCAGTCCTCCCGGGTGCGCCAGCCGGTCAGCACACATGATGGGCTCAGAACAACAAGCTTGGTTGGTTGTTCCAATTTAGGACAACAGGCTGCAATACTCAAGTGCACCCCCACCTTGTCGTTACCCCCAAGCAGCCCTGGTTAGCGTCATTTGCATCTGCTGTTACTACTTCTCCCATTTCTTGACCCTCCTTTTTTCCGCCCTTGTACCTCTTTGCTCCGCTCCAGTCTCCTCCCTAGTAAACAACCCACCCTTAATTGCTTTTTTACCACCTTGATCGCATTTTTTCCACATCCATCTCAAGCTTGTAAACCTGGCCTCAGCTGGCAGGATGGGTCCTGCTGGCCCTGTGTGGCTGTACTCCCCAGCAGATCCTCTGCCCTCCCCTTTCCCCGTCTGTGGCACTTGTCCATCTCTTGCCAGGCTCCCTTTCACCCGTCAGTGAAATCATTGAAACTTGGATAAAGGGTGCAGGAGTGACAGTCCCAGTAGACTTTATTGAGCCTGCTCAATGGAAATGAGTGCAAATGAAGAAGTACAGAATTTGGCATAAGAAGCTCCTCTTTGTGTCCTAATCCCTTGCTAGAGGAACATGGTACAGAATAGCTGACGTCAGTAGAAAGACACCCTTGGCTTCATGGGCCTTCCAGCAGACCCTTATCTTTTCTCTTGCTATCTTAATGCTGGCAGGATGACTAATACAGGCAGATATCCTAAAGCTGACAATGACATCTTAAATCTGTCATGAAGGATAGAACAGAATACTTATTTCTACAGCTGAGCAGATTTTTCATGAATTATAGCCCATTTTTCTACAAAAAAAAGTGTAAGGATGAATAAAATCAAATTGAAGAAATACTTGTAAAATGTAGCAAAAGGATGTATGATTGAAAAAAAAAGATAACTGGAAGAGAGACACATATTTTGGCTATAGCTGTTGACCACAATACCTGAGAAATAAAGCCTAGTGTGGTTATGAAATTCCAGCAAATTGATGGATTGTAGCGGTGTCAGTTTGTTCAGGAGAGATGTCTGTGTTACTAAGGCATTTCTAATGATCCAGTACTGTCAAATTCCAGCGCTCAGGAACTCTGAATCAGGTCATTACTGCCAACTCTGCTATTTCATTCTGAATTTTTAAGACTTTTTTTTTCATTTTATTGTCTGTATATCATCAAGGACAGCATTTTATAGTCCACTATCCCCTGTAGCTTCTGTGCCAGTTCAGAAAATGCTGATAGTATACCAATCTCCTTTTTGAGAGACCTACAAAGATGTTAAAAAAAAAAAAAAAAGCCTGGTTTAAAAACATATCTCATCCTGTTTCTCAAGTCTTTTTTTTTCCTATAATTTGGATAGGATACCTCAAAGAAAATTCTATTTTTAAGTCATTATAAATAACTTCTTATGTAAGGTTCTCCAACAACTTCACAGATACTAAAAAATAAGCCCTCTCTAGAAGCTAGTACATTCTGTGCTTCCCATATAAGCAAACTGCTTTGTCATTTAGACCAAAGTCTCTCAGTGGATGGCAGAGCATGAAAATAAATCTGGGGATCCTGGTCTGATAAAGTTTTCCTGCAGCTGGTTGCAGATACCTTCCACAAACAATATGAGGTGTTCTGTCATTCTGTCAATATCTTTGTGTTTTTTCTAATTAGTCTGTTTTTCATAGTAGAGATACTCTGTTTTGAATTGCACAAAATAACAGAAACCTCCATGCTGTATTTTTTTTTCCACAGAAATTTCACTGTGAGCTTTTGCAATCTCCACATATTGTATCTTGGCACAAAACAGTACCTCTGCTTATGGTTTGCATCATTAACTATCAGATTGGCTGCTCACTGTGTTTATAGGATACAACAAGAAATAGCCTGTTAAATCTGGTAAAACTGGTGTTAGTTGAATCATTGCGCTCCTGTGTTCCCACATCGTACAGAGAACAAAATCCCATAAAACTAATAAGCTGTAAAATAGAATTAAAGTAAATGGCAAAGAATATGCCCAAGTGTTGTAAATAAATTGAGAATAACTTCTCTGAAGTCTAAAACAGTGGTTCCCTATACACTGAGAGTAGACCAGAAATGCATTCTGTAAAACTGTTTTGAAGTAGAAAATGCATGCCAAGCATATATAATATTAATAATAGCAGTTCTGATGGCTTATCTGTAGATCTTACTGGCATACTGTTCGAACTGAAGAGTATATTATCATCTCCACCTTATGGATGAGGAAGCTGGGTAACTGTAACAATAAATTTTCAACACGGAACATGAGGCAGTGCTGACTCCAATTCCCGTTGCAACTCCCCAACTTTAATTATTTTTCTGTGAGCTTCGTTTGTTTCTCTTCATTATACAGAACTTGTTCTTTCAGCACAAGGTAATTTGGATAACATTGAATGTAGATTAGATCCATCTATTAATACTTATGAAACTTATTAATTCTAAAATTGCTCTCATAGATTAGCTCCTTCCCATCACTGGATGGGAAAATGCCCACATCCTTAATTTAGATTGGTGTGTTGCTCTTCACACTTAGTATTTTTCTGCTTGAGACACTATGAAAAGCAACAGGAAAGAATGTCTCTGATGCTTATTTTAGCATGTTTCCAGATAAGCCTGGTGGGAAGTATGTGGAATATCACTTCTAAGATCATGTATTTTCGCTGTCCTTTTCAATATCCATGTGATGCTGCTGAGATAAATCATGGGAAGCCTCAGTATCAGCAATACAAGGATGATTTCCCATTCTGCTTCTCCTGATTGATGTGAGTGGCATAAAAGCTGCCTCTGAGTGTCTGGCTAAAATCAGACTACATATTAGTTAAATAGAAATGGTGCTAAATGGAGGACTGAAATCTACTGAAAAAGTAGCAATTTCCATCTTGTCTTGTGCTTGGGACTCGTTTTGCTTGTGGCTTCTCCCTTGACTCTCTTTGCCTTCCTTATTGTCTTTATTTTCTGCACAATCTTTCCTGAGATAAGCAGAGAAAATTAATCTGGTAACTTGGCTTGGGTAATTCCCCCATTTGTATCTTCCATCCCTTACCAGTGCAGCATGTTTATGTAGAGCTTTAACCAGAAAACTCTTCGGTTCCTTGGAACTGTTCAGTGTGCTGCACCTCTGGGAGCACTCCCTGCTTTATCACTGTCTTGCCCCTGGCACTCCATACCGGGTGGGATTCAGCATCTTCCTGCTAACCTTGGAAGTCATATCTGCTGGGTTTTCCTTGAATGGTGATTGCGCCTGCTTGCAGCTATGTTCTTCAAGGATCTGTTTGTTTGTCAGGCAGCAGATGCACAGGAGCAGCTCACAGAGATGGAGTCATCAGGGCCATGGTTTTGGCATTTGGCAGTGAAACCCCTATATCTGAGTTCCTCAGGAACTAAATGCAATATCCAGTTTTCCTGTTGCACAGTCACACAAACAAGATTTGAAATTAGAACAGAAAGGGAGGTTAATTGGAAAATTGAAAAGGAGGAGAAAGGAGAGAGGGGAGAATTATGTATTAAAAGAAAAGCCTGGCCCATCCCACTCACTCAGGAGAGCAGAGAAATTTGGATTGGTACCTTGGTGTTGCCTCAGTCATACAGCCATCATGAAACACTGTAGTATTGAGAGTTTAATGAACTTAATAAAAGGGGTGGATAAGATTTCTGCGTGTGATTTTTGGTATGCTTTCTGGGGAAACTGTATCTGCTCATGTGAAAGTTTTACTTCAGACACTGGGAGGATGCTGCTTCCATGCTGACCTCCCTCTGCTCTTTCAAGACCCTTAATTTTACTGCTTTGGTAAATGCCCTAAGTCCTAAATAGGGGTTGAATGCAGGCAATAGTGAAACTGGAAAGATCTGAGCCAGCTGCTGACAAACCCGGGAAAGCAAAAGAGCTTCAGATGTGCAACTCACAACTCAGGGGAAGCAGGTGGTGCTTAACCGGGCCTTACAATTGTATTTCCCCTGCTTGATTTTTCCATACTGTCCTTCCAGAGGCTTGGACTCTTTGTGTGCTGTCTCCAGCATGGACCTATGCCTCTGTGCACCTGCAAGCAGGCCACCCTTAAAGCTGTTGTTTCTTTCATTTGTTTGGCTTTCTCTATGAGTCTAAGCTTCTAAACACCTGACCAAAGCCTCATCATCTCAGGACAGGTCAATACGGATCATATTATGATGGGTCATATAATATTAAAGCATATTCAGAATCAGCTGTTAGAAATATTTTTCTGAGTCTTACTGCAGTTCCATTGCCGCATCTTTGCATCTTTAATAAGCTAATGTAAGCTTTCTGATTGTATTCTCACTCTCTGTACAGCAGATACATCTATTTGTGGAGCTTTTCATGGCTTCTCTCTGACAGGCTGTGCAATCCCTGAAGGCCATCCGAAAGCTCCTTGTTAAAAATTTAAAAGTCTCCCGTTCTTGTTTACATCATTCTGCAGCCCCTCATGTTCCTCTGCACCTGTGAGCTGTCTCACAGTGGAAGTGCTATCACAGCGAATGCAGGGACGGGGTGTTCTGCCGAGGAGTGGCACAAAGGCTGGGGGGTGGCGAGGTGAGCTTCCCAGGCGTGCTGCCTGTGGAGGTGTGGAGCTACTGAGATCAGCCAGGAAGGCGTCAGGGTGAATGCAGTAGTAGAAATCCGGCAGCAACAAAATGCTGCAGCAGAATCTTCCAGCCGTGCCTTGGTAGCCTGTAGCCGAAGGTAAAATACATAGAGGACAGAGCAAGCTGAAGAGGTCAATCGCAGCTTCCTCACTGCTCAGAAAGATAGTCTTTTGGATGGGTTATTGTAGGTCCTGTTCAGGTGTGCTCCATGAACTATTCTGTTTGTTTATTCATGTTACTCCTAATTTCACATGCTTACTTTTTTCTGGTAGGAACGGGGAAGAAAGTATTTAACATCTAGGCTAATCTTGGATTTTCATGTTGTTCACAAAGTTTGTGGGGGAAGTTCAACTTGCTAAATCTGTCAGCTTTCATGTGTGTGGTCTTTATTATTTATTTGACCCACTGTTACGTTTAGGTAACTTAGCAATGATGTGGACTTGGGTTCCTGCTGGAAATTTATTCTCGTGTCTCCATAGTACTAGATTCATGACTTTATTAGTGCTCAAGGGAAGACTGACCTTACGAATTCATATTGTCATTCTCCAGAAGATACAACTAGCACTTTCTAGTGCCTTTCTTCAGTATATAAGGATCTAAACACAAGAAAAGATATAATTAATTACGTTGTCTTTTAAAAAATTTTTCCCACGGTGCAGAGGTTATTTTCAAAGGTGTTTCAGAAAACTTCAGAAACAATTTAACAATTGAAAAGTAGTTTCAATGCATGGAGTCATAAATACCCTAGTTTATTACATAAAACATCAACCCATCCTCTGGCGTGCCATTTTATGAGACAGGGTGAACCTCATCTCTCTCTCCTTGCCTCCGAGCAGCTGTGGTCTTCTGCCACTTGGTGCCAGCTGTGGTGCTCACCAGCCACCTCACAGGGATAATTCAACTCACTAACCCAGCACGAAACTAACGCAGCAAAAAAGTGGGTATTTTCTGCAGGGTCAGCGAAGCGAGTCAGGTCATGAAAGGGGTAGAAGGGGGCTGTGCTACAGAGAACAAAATCTTTTATGTCTGTCCTCATTAAACATTACGTCTATCCTTAAAGCTATCACCAGTTTTTATAGGGTTTTGCATGTAGATTTTCAATGGTTTGACTGTTAGCCTCATACTTAAAACTCCCTGTGTCCCATGTGTTAGGTCTTCTTTATTCTCTTTATTTTGAAATTCAGCTGTTAATATGTGGTTGTGTTGCATTTCAGAGAGTTCTGCTATACAGCAAAGTAAGCATTGTGGTATTGGCATTTTATAGAACTATTAGCATAATTATTCCTTTATTAAAAATTATTTCAAGCAACAAATTAATGCCTGATGTGATCTACATACTAGGAATTAAAAATGCCCTCCTGTATTTGCAGTAAACTTTCATCCATTAGAAATATGCCACTAGACATTAAAATCAAATCACCTAAGGAAAGCAGCTTAACTCCTCTTTATCTTCAGCAACTTCAGCAGTTTTGCAGAGCCACCTGTAACTCAGAGTGGTTCAACAGCTCCCCACTCATGACCCCGTACAGCCATACCAGGAACTAAATAAACCCTACTTACTAGCAATTAAAGTGATTTAATTTAAAACACACTGACAGATGCATAATGGGTTAATTAGAAAATAAGTAATTAGCAAATAGGATGGAAAAGGTTAAAAGGTTGTGGACTTTTGTTGTTTGCTTGGGAGAGATAGCGAAATCATCAGCGATTAAACTTTTTCTTTTAATTTCTGGGCTTAATTCTATTATTGTTAGCTGTAAATGAGGCAGCAAACAAGAAGAGAGGTCTAAAAAAATAAGAAGAAATCACTGTTTTATCAGACATACTGAAAGGCCATTGTTAACACTTAGGCTATGTGATTTATTTCCAGTCTGCACACAAAAGCAGGCACACATCTATAATGTTTGTACTTAATATCAGGATATATTCATCTTCTGAGAAGAAGTAGTTGTCCTCTCCTCTCTGCACCGGGCCCCCAGTGAGGTCAGGAAAATGGGTATAAGAAGTGATAGAGATTAGAACACACCTCTTAGGAAACTGCCTGCCTTAAAGGTAAAAAACAGTGAATTATTTAGTTGGGAATATGCCATAATTCGTTTGCCCTCAAAAAAGAAAATGTTAAAAAGGAATAGGACTTTCAATACAGTAACTTCTGAGCTGTGAAAATCCTCAGCTGAAATCCAGTTGACTTCATGCAGTGCTGGTTATACAGACAAAGCCATTACAGGCTTTGTACCAGAGGGTACAGGCAATTTTCTGTTTAAAAAAAAAAAGTGAAATAAGAGCTTCTACTTCATTTTCACAAGTATTATTCCTTCTCTCCATGACTCTTGTCTGCCCACAACCAGAAGCAAATGGTCATTTAGAAAGTTTTAATACAGTCATATTTTATGACCACTAGCTTATTGCCAGGTAACTTGAAACTCTTTATTTATTTATAATAATTATAAATGTATTTATGTATCTATGAAACATGTGGTTTGTATTTTGAAATTTCAGAGAGAATGCTTGCAGAAAGCTTTCTCCAATTTGAGCCTAATTTTTACTGAAGTCATTGACTTTTTTCTTTTGAAAAATAAGCTTTTGGTGGGTGAACCTCAGAAATAGCAATATCAAGTTTTCCATTTCAAAATATCAATTAAAACCAGGCGTGATTTTTTCTTTTTAAATATAGCTGCCTTCTAACCTAATTACAGGCCCACCAGTAACCATTAGGATAATTTGACCAAATTTCCCGTAGCAGTCACATTCTTCCATCACTCCTTGCTCTCTTTTGAGCATGGCTATGCCGTGCTCACTTCCTTGTCACTTCACCAAGCCAGAGTTAACTCCCAACAGATATATGTCAGTCTAGCCCCACAATCATTTAACTTTACGTTTGTCCCTCCCTTTCTATCAGTCATACTTTTTTGTGTCTCTGGTGTGTTTTCAAAGTGCCTTCAGGGATGTTTTCTGCTTTACTGCTTGATGTAAAGCCTGAACCTACACATCCAGAGATGCACTGTCCTCTTTTGGTGTGTGCCACACTGTCATCAGCCCTCTGATGCCCTTTTCCCTTGAGTCACTTCTGCAGTGGCACTTTTGCAGTGCAAAGGCTCCAAGTCTGCCAGTTTGGCTTGTGGAAAGGATCTTGCACAGATTTTAGCTAGTCTTAATTCACCCACCATAGTTCTTGCTGGCTAGGGATATAGATTTCAGAAAACAACTAACTTCTTGTTCTGGTCCGTTACTTTGAATTTTTTGAAAATCAACTCCTTTAAAATTTTTCCCCAATTATAATTGAGTTTGAGCCATATATTTCAGGTCTGGAATCTGTGTCGAACATTTCAGAATTCAGTGGTTTGGCAATTCAGCTATCAGTTTTTAGGAAAAATAGAATCAAATTTGGAGACTCATCAAGTTGCACAATAGACAAAACCCATGAGGCTAAATCCATAGCTGTAAAAGCATCTCTTGTTTTGTTTTCCAAGATTTTCTGCAAAGTTCTATATATTTGCACACTGTAACTCAAAGCCTGCAATACAGATAAAATATTTTCATTTAGAATTTTTTTTCATTTTAGAATTTATTTTTTCAACTAAGTGGTGACTTTTTGAGGCTCTGGTTAAGAAAAGCAGAAAGCCTAAAAGCTGAATTGATTCTGCTGTTCATATCTGAATCCCTGAAAATAGCTCAAACAAATGCCAGTACCAATCTTTAGGGTAATACTTATCCCTATTCAGAGTGACATTTGTAGATTAGAACATACTCATTTCTGCTTCACTGATTTTTAGGCACAGCATATATAAGATGCATTGACAAAATGCATTCATGTTAACAAGTTTCATCCAGGTACCTCCCCTCCTGACATTTAGAAAATATTTTCATAATCTATTCCATCATAAGGGGGGAAATCCACCAGTTTCAAGGAAAGTCTTTGAAATTTATTATCTTTGGGATTAACTAACATTAGTCAGTTGCAGAGTAGGTAGATAATTCAAGACAGCCTTCATCTAACACACACTTCTAAGTGAGTAATAAGAGAAATTAGCATCGAAGATAAACTGTCCCTTGTTGAAATTTCAGGGAGCTTATGCTTCCTGAGTCGACAGAACAAAACAGACAAACAAGAAGTTTTATGTCAAAGCTGTTGCCTGAATGGAACACCCGTGTGCTGGAGAAAGAACACATAAGCCATGAAGTGTCTCAAAAAACCACAAAAATAATCACTCAAATTAGAGATCTTTAGTATTACCCCCCTTTGCTTTTCTATCATTCTCAGCCCTTCAGGATCCTTGCTCAACTGGGTATTTATTCAGGTTGGTAGAGGTCTTTGTGAATTAAGGCTTAAATCTTTAATGATATAAACATCACTTAATTCTTAAACAGTTACACATCAGCTACTCTTTGGCAAACCTGGCTAGCTCGCACAGTAACGCTTCATGTTAAGAAAGTCACTCACAGGCAATAGAGCCCTGGTTATCAAAATAGTGGCTAAACAGGGCTGTCTCCAGTTCTGTGCTCCTCTCATGCCCTCCTGTGTACACACGTAGTAGGCCAAAGCAAAGAGCTAGAGAGCTGACATTTCTGCTAGGGGATGAACTAAAGCGAAGAGAAGGCTGCAGCCCATTATGCTGACAGAGTGTTAAGCTGAATGTAAGTAGATTTCTTAGAGCCTTTACATCTTAGGGGCAGTCAGCAGCTCTAGATCCTGATAATAAGTGATTTGAGATACTCTGGAAATGAGATAACATTACTCATTTCTGTAAGTACAGGGCGAGAGGAGAATTACATATTCCATTTTCTGCTTGATGCCCAGGTGGTTTAAAGGTAATATTACAGTCTCCCTCTGTGTTCTTTCAATGATACTTACGAAACTGCCTTTCTAATCTGTTCAGGCTGCTGGAAAACCAAAAGACACACTAAAATTCTGTTTCTTTTGGCCTATGAAGAAATGCATTATTATAGTTTCCATGCATAATATTGCATTATTATATTTTCCACTTATAAAAAGATATATTTACCCCAATACAGTAAGCCATTAAGTTTTGGTGAAACCATAAAAACAACTTCTGTCTTGCTTTTGTCTTGCATTACTTTATTTTGTGGTGCTGGGTCTCTTTTTTTTTTTTGTAGCTATGTTCAAATCAAGAGCTTTATCATTCAGGCTGTCCTGCAAACCATATGCCAGATCCAAAGCCTTACCACAATGAGACTTTAGGAAGAATTAGTTTTTCTGTCTAATTCAGTAGTGTTTATCCTGCAGATCTGCTTATTGAAACAGAAGAGCTTTCAAAAACCTGTAAAACAGTGAAGTTACCGTTATCTTTTATGAGACTTATTGTCTGCATGTAATAATTTTCTGGCTTTCGTGCTGTAAAAAATCTGCTGATGCCTGCACAGAGCTAAGCACGAGTTGAGTCTGTGCGAGGAGGATATTGCACAGAACTACTGGACATTCCAATTAGAAAGTTCAATAGCTGTTTGCCTTTTTGTTCTTATGTTTCAGGATGGACTGCAAATGTTTATACAGATAGTGCACTGTGGTTTTGATTTTATGCTTTATTGCATGTTTTTGTGTCCTCGTGAGTTGAGCTATACTAGCAATAAAAAGCATGAGTCAAAGCCCACTTCTGAGCTTGTGCCTACAAGCTAGTTCTTATGGGTGCTTTTCATTAAACATGTTCGGAAAACTAGATAGATTTTTGTTTCTCATGCAATGCACAGTTGTTCATTATATTTTGCAAGGGAGGAAATACTGCTAGCTCGTGATAAATGTATCATGTACCATAAGCCATGGTCTAGTACATTTTATACTGAATGTGTATAACTTGCAAAATCCTTTCTATAACTTGCTCCAAAATACTAATTTTGCTTTGCTGTTAAATATTGAAATATTAAGTATTGAAACAAATTTTAAAATTCAGTTAGGCATCAATACAGCCTATGGGCTACCTTGTAATTTTTCCTGATGTGGAGTTGCTACTCTGGATTTTTCATTGAAGACAAACTTAAAAGTGAGAGCAACTTTCACAGAGGGAGTTTACAGAACAAAATATTCAGATGATACATCCCATAATTCATCACCCCCAAGCCAAGATAGCCCCTAAGAAAAAAAAGAGGTGCCATAACATGTGGAATGGCAGGGCATGAGGGGCTGGTGTCCTGGGGTGCTCGCTCTGACAGTGATGGAGCTTCCCCCTGCGCTCGGTTCCAACACCTACAACACTGAGCTATCCCGCTCAGTGCCCTTGCCAGCTCCCTGCTGTGTCCCAGGACCTGGACAGGCTCCCTCCCATCCCCAGATCTGCCAGCAGCCTGCCCCTCTTCTCGGCACAAGGCTCCTCTCCACAAGGCAGCCCAGCTGCTGGCAAGCGTTGCATAAGAGTGTTGTGTAAGAGTGCCAGGGATAAGCCAGAGACATCGGGAGTTGCAGGTAGGGTTACCGGAGGGACTTGCGCCAATGAGCCAGGTTGCCCCAAGGCCCTTCGTCTGGCTTTTAGAAGGGGATGTCAAGGAGCAGTCCAGCAAGGAGCCGGGCAGCTTGTCAGTGCTTCTGAAAGGTGCAAAACCCCTTTTCCCACCTGTTCCTGCCTTAAGAAGAGACAGGAGGCAGCAGTGCTTGTCCACCCTGTGCAGCTGCTTGATGAGTGGGGCGGGAAGCCTGAGGCCTGCCAGAAGGTGTGTGGTTCATGGTATGGACAGGAACCAGGATTCAAACTGCAAAATTACCCTGGCCCTGGCCTAGAAGAGACTGGCAGCCACCACTTAAATCAGAAGCACCAGAATACGGTCAAAAACACCCTCATCCCCTGGGCAGCAAACTCCTTTTATACAGTCATTGGTTAATCTGATGCATTCATGTGAAGGAGGAGGCACTTGGTGAAAGTGGGAAAACACCTAACTACACTGATTAATGCTAATTGGTTAATCGCCTTTCATTATGGAAAAAGTAAGGATGTGCAGTAACTGGCAATATGGCTAGACAGTGCTTCTGTATTGGAGACCAAAGACTGAGAATTAATTCCAAATATCACCTATTCAGGCCAGAGGAACTGAAGATTCCAAAGATGTCTCTTTTTTAAAATTTATTTTGGGGCTGTATAAGAATATTCTTTTCCTGGTGCAAGGCTGTAGATCTGAAACTGTAGTCAGTATCAGGATGCAGTGTGCATTTTGCTGCTTTCATTTGAGGTATCCAATATGATCATGATGACTACCCTGCTAAAANGAAGAGGAGAAGGAGCACAGTGCCCAGTCTGCCGCGGCAGCTCTCGAGCAGAGAGGTCATGCGGGATGTGAGATAGCAGCCTCTGAACTGGTGCTGCCTGCTCAGGGACTGTGACTCAGAGCCATGAGACCTCGGGTAGCTCTTTTGTGGGCAAGTAAGTGCTCAACACACAAAAGATAATCTAAGAAAGCCTGCTCCCTGTTCCCTGTGACGTTAGCAAAGCTTAGCCATAAAAATTGTGTCACTTCTGGCAAGAAAGAAACTTACTCTGCAGTGTCTGTAAAGACCCCCAGACATTACTGGCCTGATGTAGTGGAGCCTCGTCTGTGACTCATCTGCATCCTTCCCGTTCGTGCCTGCTCACGTACTTTTTAGCTGTAGACTCTTAAAAAGAACCCGATTTCCTCCAACATCTTGCACAACTATGCCTTCAAGAGGAGCTGGCTGTAATTAATGTAGACACCACTTCATATTCTTGCTCATGTGAAGTAGAAGCTGTGTTGTGCCTTCAGAAGACTGTGCTATGTATATGTCAGAATGGATAAATAGTTCTGTATTTCCACAGTGTTTCCATCTATGGGCCACATTCCTCGGAAAGAAAAATAGGAAATTACTTCTGGCATATAAAATGCGGTGTAAAAGCATTCTTTAGAAAAGATCCCAGGACATTTGGGAAGATTATTAAAATCATAAAAGATTTGAATTATCATTATTTTAATTATTATTTATTATGATGTTAATTAATGGTTTAAATAATCATCATAATGGTGATTAAAATCATCATCACAAGGCAGGTATTACAAATGAGCTCAGCTACAGTGTGTCTTTTGGCAGTTGCTAAATTGACCTGGTGGAGATGCCAGATGGGCAAGATGCTGTACATTTACAGCATCATCAAGACCTGCTCCAAGAAACTTTGTCTCTAGGCAGGTATGAGGAGAAAAAGAGGATGCACACTCTCCATTTTGAACTGTGGCACACAAAAACACCGGGAAAGCCAGATATGTTAGTGTAATGCTTTAAACAAAAGACCAGCTTTTCTTACAGTCATTTCGTAATTAGTTTTTTTGCACAAGTGACAGCTGCTTTTATGCCAAGTCCTAGTCTCATCAGGGAAAATGGCAAAACTCCCAGGATAACTGGAATTTTTCTCTTTACACATAATTCATTGAAGAACATTGTATTTATCCCTTTTTTATCGTCCTTTTTAATAGATTGGTGCAAAAACAATAATTTTAGGTTTAGTAAGTAATTATTTACAGGAGGGGCAAGATTTCTGTTTAAAACACTCAATTGTTCGCTTCAAGTATGGCTGTATGTTGCTGAGTCACCAAACCACAATTAAATTCTGGGAAATGGCTTATTGTTGAGGTTCACGACATCCCATGACGTGGTGGGATGGGTCAGAGTCTGATTTTAATTGGAGGCCTGATCTAAATTTGTATCCTTTCAAATCAGGATTGACAAACTGTGAAGGATTTTGAAGTTCCACAAGATGTCAGTAGCAAAAAGAAAGACCTTGCATTGTCGCCTCTGGTTATGTGGGTTGTACATGGCAAATATCAAGCAAATATTTCCTCTTCTCTTGTAAGATTAAAGAGATTCTGTCTTTTTTACGAGCCCAGATGAAGTCTTGGGTGACTTGCTTGGGAGAAAAGACAAGGAGGTAGAAACATGTTGTCACGCATGTGCTGGAGGATATTTTACCAGTTTATGGACTTCCTAAGGTTGGAAGGAACTTCTGGAGATGCTCCAGTCCAACCCCCTGCCAGGGCAGGGTCACCTAGGGCAGGTTACAAGTGACACAGGAACGTGTCCAGGTGTGTTTTAAATGTCTCCAGAGAGGGAGACTCCATGACTTCCCAGGGTAGTGTGTTCCAGTGCTTTGCATCCCTCGTGTGTGGAAATTCTTCCTCATGTTGAGGTTCCTGCTGTAAAACTTTAGGTAGGTTTTGCACTGTGCTTGTTTTGCAAATAGAATGAACATCATATCCTGAAATCAGTAGTTTTCTATTTAATATAATATACTACAGGGAGAAATAATTTCAGATGATTAGGAAATTAGAAAGGAAAAAATATTTTTTTCTTTTTCCTATCTGGTGACCAGTGGGGGGGACCCAAGGGCATGGCATGAAGAGATTTATGTTGGATATCAGGAAAAGGTTCTTCACTCAGAGGGTGGTCAGACACTGGAACAGTCTTCCCAGGGAACTGGTCACGGTCCCAAGCCTGCCTGAGCTCCAGGAGCCTGAGGCAACACCCTCAGGCACATGGTGCCATCCACAGAATCATAGAGTCTGCTAGGTTGGAAGGGACCCATCAGGATCACATTCCTGGACTTGTCTTGTGCAGGGCCAGGAGCAGGACTTCGATGATCCTTCTGGGTCCCTTCCAGCTCAGGATGTTCTATGACTATGGGTTTGTTTGGGTTTTTTCCTACTTTTTTATTTGGGAGAGGGGGTGTATGTGCGTTTGTGTCTTGTGGGGTTTCTTTGTGCGTTGTTGTTTGCTTGTTTTTTTGGTTCTTTGTTTTTTAATCATGAACAATTCCGACCTGTGGAGCAGCAATTAATTTAATTGAAAGCTGCATGCAGACGTGCCCGGTTAAGGCAAGGAGGCGCGGGGTGATGGAAAAGCGCGGGAATGGCGCTCCGGGCGGGCCGCCAGGGGGCGCTGCCGCGCCGCGCCGCGGGCGGCTTCTGCCGCCGTGAGGGCGGGGAGGCGGCTGCTGCTCCCGGGGCTTCTTCGCTTCCCTGCCGCCCTTCTTCCCTGCCGCCCTTCTTCCCTGCCGCCCTTCTTCCCTGCCGCGCTTCCCTGCGGCGCTACCCAGTGCCTCCCGGGCCGGCAGCCGGCCCTCGGTGGGCGGCGGGCATGGCCCTGCCTCACACCCCGTCTGGAGTAGCGGGGCGCGCCGCCCGCACGGCGTGTAGCTGAGCAGAGCCGCGGGTGTGGGAGCGCCCCGGAGGCCGATGGGCTGAGGTGAAGCAGCGGGGCCGCGTCCCAGATACATTAATTACCCGGCACTGCGGCTCACCCGCGCTCTCGTTGTGACCCCTGCCTAAACAGAGCAGATGCGCTCGATGTTCAGCCTGCTGCTAGGGAAGGATGTTTATTTCAAGGGAAAGGCTCCCTGTGTGAGAAGACGGTGGCCAGGAGGAAATGCGGACAGGGCTGTGGCACTGGATGGATGGATGGAGAGAAATAAAATCCACAAGTTTTTTGACAAAGACCAGTTTCTTACCATAAGACGATGATCAGGACAATTTTAAGAGAGGTTCTACTTCCTCTATAAAATGTCACTTCCACACTAACATTAAAAGATAGGTATTTTCTGATCACAGAATCACAGAATCATTAGGTTGAAAGAGGCCTTTTAGATGATCCAGTCCAAACATCGACCCAGAACTACCACTGTAAGCCCTAAACCACATCACCAGGGCCAGATCCAGATGCCTCTTAAACACTTCCAGGGATGGTGAGTCCATAACCTCCCTGGGCAACCTGCTCAAGCCTGACTGCCCTAACAGTGAAAAATTTTTTGTAATAACTTATCTGAGTCTCCCCTGTCTCAGCTGAAGGCCATTTCCTCTGGTCCTCTCACTGCAGTCACAGTAGAAGAGACCGACCCCCACCTCACTACATTCTCCTTTCAGAGACTTATGAGGACGGATGGGGTTCCCCCCGAGCCTCCTCCAGGCTAAACAACCCCAGGTCCCTCAGCCCTTCCTCACAGGACATGTTTTCTTCATGAGCCTTGTTGTCCTTCTCTGGACACACTCCAGTACCTCAATGTTCTCTTTAAAGTGAGGGGTCCAAAATTGAACACAGTACTTGGAGTGTGGCCTCACCAGTGCTGAGTGCAGGGGGATATTCCAGATTCTCTGGCTGGTTTTCCACAGGCATTAGTGGGGTCACTTGTAGGCCTGGGATTTCTTACTTAAAAATTCTAATGAGATCTTGTCTCTATTCTGGAGTAATGCCTTTAGGATTGTCTCTGCTCGGGTTGGATTGTTGGCGCTTAAACTAGGGAGCGAGCTGGGATCATCCAGCTGGGCACTGCATTTTGGGCAGGGATGGCTGAACAAGGACAGGCTGCCTGTGATGCCTCTGTGTGAAAAACGTGAGGGCTGGTATAAATACCAACACGGCTGAAGGATGTTGTCGTAACTGGTATCCATGAGTTTTTCTCCTGGCACTAAATTAGCTTGCAGGGCTTTGATCTTTGCTACCAAACAGAAAAAGAGTATAGTTAGTATGTCAGTGTATGTGTGTGTGTGTATGGACATACGAAAGGGGGACACAATCTAAATATTAAAACCAAGACTTTAAAATGCCAGATTCGGTTCTTCACAGCTGCAGATGTCTCATTAATAAAATAGAAGATGTCATTGTTCAAAAGTGAAGTATTAAGCACGTATAAATTAGTTTTCTACCAAATGAGTAAGATTACTATTTACATCTCAGAACTTCGTAAAAGTCAGTAGACTTTTGGGTTTCAAATGACTGAGTGAGAATCGGTGTAACTGTAACAGAGAATTTCTAATTCCTTTGAATCCTCTGTTTTTACTGAACCTGCGAGTAGTGGGCATATATCATTAGAAACTGTAAAGTAGAAACCAGTTAGCTCCTATAGTCACGTATTAGACTTAGAGGAACTTCTGCAAAAAAAACACCCATGGAAAATGTTCCATGAACTGGGCAGAAACTTTTTTTTTTCCTGCATCAGTAGGCACAAGCTTCTAGACCTTGTTTCGAAATCCCTGTTAGCCACAGCTCCTCCAGTCCACCACGCTTTGGACCTGATTTACATTTGTTAGCTCATGCAGCAAAGTGCTTTGAATTGAATGTGTTAAGCCATCAGACATGGACCGTGCTGTTCAAGATCCAGAAGGTTCCGTCTTGGTTAAATGTTAATGATGATCTGCAGATGTGCATTTATGGACATATTACATGGGGTTTTTTTCCTTTTATTTGGCAGGTGACATTGGTGACGGAAGAAGGACAAGAATGATTACATATCCATAACTCCCAGCAGTATGTCAGGTAATCATATTTTGTAAGAACATCTGTGCAATATTTCTTGCCTTTCTGGAGTGAGTGTTGCTAAATATTTACCGAAAAATACTTCTTTAACAATTTCTGAATTCATTGGTGCTGGGAATGGAAATTTTTCCTCCATCCAGAGCATAGAGGTGTGGGAAACATAGTAATCTTCCCCAACATTTTTGAAACTCTCATTTTCCCAGGTTTGCCTTTTGGAACCTAGTTATGTTGTGTTCTAAATGCACCTTCCGACTTCAGCACTCCTGCTGAAGCTGCCAGTACAGGAGCAGTTTCTGCTGAGTACCCTGCCTAAGTTATTTTTTAACATGGACATATCCCCTGAGCTTCAAAGTGAGACAGTCAAACTCATTTTACATAGATTTCCAAGGACACTTCAGAGAATTATTGACTAGGTCTGCAGGTGGACTGAAGAGCCAGAGTTGACATGACCATTAACCATTTTAAGCCTGCTTAACCATCTTATCCCTGCCGGTTGCAAAGCATCTGAAGGCTGCACATATATTAGCTGTGTCAAAACCCCCATGTACCTAATCCCAGAACAGGGTGTCTAGAAAGACGTGCTTATTATGTGGCGATCATGTAGAAGGCCAGAGAATTTCAGACTTCCAGATTTTGTTTTAGTATTCATCAATTTGCCTAAGAAAATGTTCTACTGATACTGTTTGTCAATGTGCATTTCAAGAGCCTAACACATAAATGGGACCTTTTAAAAACCTGTTTGCAAAATGCAGCATGTGCTGCATAGGAAAAATCATTATTAACAAGACTGTATTCCTGGTGTTCTGCCCAAAGGACAGTTTATTTTTACTGACTATGCAGATCAAATATCCTTTCCTTTTCCCTAGAAGGCTCCCATCCATTTCTACTGGCCAGCAAGGGGTAACAGCTGCATTCACCAGCAAAGATGGTCTTCTGACTTCTGGTTTCTAGATAAGAGGTAGAGGGTAAAATTCATAGGAAGAAACAGTATTATTTGAATACATGCTTTCATAGTAAAACGTATTACTTGATAGTATGACAAGGTGTGTCTTTTTATGGCTACTTTGCTTCCCATTGAAGCAGAGATGAATATAAGAAGGAAGCAGAGAGCATTGAGGCATTCTGTGGAATGAAGTGGAATACTGACCCTTGGTTGGTGTGTCAGGCTCTGACTTAGCATCACTGCCACATGAGGATCGGGAAGGAGTTAGTGTCCTTGGGCTGCATTGGCAGGCCCTGCTGGAGTGGTTTTGCATTGTCCTGCAGGCATTCTGGGCATGGTGATTTCATTTGGCACATAACCTGTTTGCGAAGAATTTAAAGCACTGGCATGTAACTTGGTCTCTTCAAACTCTCTGTTTCATGTTAAACTGTGTTTTATGGCATTTTACTACAGGGCTTGACGTTGCTGTGGTTTTGGAGGGAGCAGTTAATAGCTTCTGCTGTGTGATGGAAAGAGATGAGGAAGGAAATGCCGTATACCCACTTTATCCTCACCTTATCAGCTGGGTCTGTGGCTTCCTGTGGAGAGCGGGTTTATGGAGATTTTCCACTAGCACTCTAACCACTCCTGTCTCCCTGGACTTGCCCCTGGCAGGGCAGCTCTACTGAGCTCCGAGAAACACAAAGCCTGATTGGAAGGACTGATATTTTCTGCATTTCTTTTGACAGAAGTCAGCAGAACAAATATGTGGAAAGAAAATAATCATCAAGCAAAAAAAAAAGAGAAAGGTTGAGATGGAGATGACTGTTTGTACAGCTGTAAATGTCCAGCACTTTTCATTATAAGCAGTTCATATTTTCTGTGTCTTATTATAGGAATGACATTCCCTACATGAGTGCAAATGTGAAAAGAAGCATGGATGAAATGAAAGTCTTTCAAACTGTATAAAAACTTCATAAATACCACGATCCAGAGCCAGACAAAAGTCCTTTTCTAATGAATGATAATGGAAGTTTAGATTCTGTTACAGAGTCACTGCAATATGGGAGCAGAATCTAATACGAAACCAAACCAGCTGGCTAAAATAACAGGCTGTATTATTCTGTATTTTTGATAGATAATTTCTCTCCCCATATGTTATGTTTCTACTGCAGTATGTATTTTCCTCTTGTAGGCGCTGCCTGAAAGCCTTCAGGTTCTAGTGCAGTCTAGAGAAGTTTTTCTGACAGGAGATTGTAAAATTTGACCTTGATGGTAAAGCTAGGCTTTAGTACATCTGCAGTTCCCGTAAGAAAAATATTTTTAATAATTTGACATCTCATCTTTAAAAACACATACTGGTGTGATTATTTTATGTGCTTATAGATTTTAATAGAGAGAGTTTTAATAGAGAGAGCTCTAGTTTGCCAAAATTATTTTGGGAATTTCAAAGTTACGGGTATCATGGAAGGATTTCAGAAATACAGAAGCCCTTACTTAAAAGTGAATAAAATATAAAAAGCAGAGTGAATGTACGAGGTAAAATATTTGCATGCAAAAAGCTAAACTGAAACACAAATATTGAATTAATAAAGTCGAAGCTACTCTTCCTTTTCCTTAGAATGCAGTCAGAGTTCACCCAGCAATACAGATGGAGTTAATGAACACCTAATACTGAGTACTTGGTGTCATAAGAAGCAGACAAGTGAAAAGCTGCACCTACAGGTTTTGTAGACACCTGTCACTTGTCAGTTTGCTTTTGCAGCTCTGCCAGTTCTAGGTGTCAAGACTTGCCTAACCAGTTTTTTTTTACACCTAGCACGGATGGTGACCAAACATTGAGATAAAGGGATGTTTAAGGAGAAGTGGACATAATATGTCTTTGAGTATTATGTCTGAGACAGATGCATTCTGTTCTCATTAACTGAAGCTTGGTAAAGTAAATAGTTTTCAGATGAGCCATCACACACTTAAATGCAACAAAGCAAATCTGGAAGTTTAGCTTTTCTGTTTTGAAACATTGTTTTTATTGAATGTGGGTTGTCTTTTATAGAATCACAGAATGGCTTAGGTCGGAAAGGACCTTCTAAAGTAGTCTCGTCCAGCCCCCCTTCGATGAGCAGGGACATCTTCAGCTAGATCAGGTTTCTCAGATGCCCATCCAACCTGGTTGTGAATGTTGCCAGGGGTGAGGTGCCCCTTCTCTGGGCAACTTGTTGCAATGTTTTAACACCCTCATTGTAAAAACCTACTTCCTTATATCTAATCGAAATCGACCTTCTTTTGGTTTAAAACAATTACCCCTTGTCCTGTTGCAACAGGCTAAAATATTTGTCCCCATCTTTCTTATAGGCCCCCTTTCAGGTGCTGAAAAGGCGCAATAAAGTCTCCCGAGAGCTTTCCTTTTTCAAGGCTGAACAGTTTCAACTTTTCCAAGCTTTCTTCATGGGAGAGGTGTTTGATGCCTGTGATCATCTTGGTGGCCCTTCTCTGGACTCACAGGTCCATATCTTTCCTGTTCTGAGGACCCCAGAGCTGGATGCAGTGCTCCAGGTGGGGTCTCATGAGAGGGGAATAGAGGTGCAGAATCTCATTCCTTGCTCTGGTGGCCACACTGCTTTGGATGCAGCCCATGGTATGATTGGTTTTCCGGGCTGCAGCAGCAGTGTTAATCAACAGTTTTACAGTTGACACCAACAATTGCTGCCCACAGAGTAATATCTGAGAAAAAAAAACTTCATCAGCATTATAAAATTAGTACTATCTTAGCAGTAAGACCAAGTTCCTTCATGTGCATACATTTGCACAATAGAATAGTAACAAAGTTGGAAAGTATTATTTTCTCCTTGAAAAAAATAGTACTTTCAACTAAATAAGTATGTAACATAATTTTTAAAGTTCTTTCTGTTTTAAAACTGCAATGAAGCTTCTTGTTTAGCATCACTATTCACTGGCAATGGCTATCACTGAAGGCTCCCTTCTGTACATTTTCTCCCAAAATGCAGGACAAACCCTGAGACATATCTTCATCTTACTTTATTTACTGGAGTGAGAGCTGAAGAAGAAATTCAAAAATGGGTTCTAAACCTAGAAAATAGTATTTGTAGAATACAGTAAATCTCATAATTTTTATCTTCATGGCAGATGAAGAGAGAATGTAAAGAGTGTAATAGCTGTTCCAGTAGAAACTGCAGCAGTTCTTTCACTGATTTCAGTAAGGCCAGGGTTTTACTCTGCTTTTACTAGGGAGCTTCAAAATCAACTCAGTCACTGTTCTTCTACTCAAATATCCACCCTGTTCTATTTGGTAATGACTGTAAAGTTAGATCAAGATAGGAATTATAATAAAATTAAGTGCTTACATTGGGGAATATAATTTAAATGTCATAAATGCATATTTTCAGTAAGTAGAATTTCATATGCAACGTTTCTTGAAACAGGTCCTTCATTTGGAGAAGAAAATTAATCAGCTTTCGTGCAACAAATCCATTTGAAAACCAGTGTCTCCAAGGGCGTTGCACGTAGTTTCCAAGAACTGGGAAAATTAATAGAATAGGAAAGGTACCACATTTTCTTCATGAGTCTTTTCACTGTAATGCTCATTACCTTGTAAACTTGACATTAATTCAGAAAGAGAACAGTTTATTGTTTAACATCAGCTGAGAAATTATTTCTCCCAAATTTCTGTAATGATTTTCCTGGGATAATTTAATTTGGCATACATCACTATGTGACACTTCTTTGCCTGCCAGACCATGATAAAATCCGACTAACTCAAGTGTATTATTTCTTTCAAGTAATGCACTTTTTAGGAGGACAGTAAATACTTTAATATAAGGTTTTGTTATGCCAGGATTCAGCAGCTTTGTAATGAGCTTTTGGGGATTTTCAAAAGGTTAACAAGATTTATATTGTGGGATGTTTTTGCATGAAGCTATGAATCACTCCATGATGGCTCTTATTACTTAGAAGCGTATTTCTGAATATGCAGTTAAAAATATCACACTTGCGAAGTTCTAGGTTACAGACACTCTGGGTTAATTTTACCTTTTTTTTTGGTTGAAAATTTAATACTTTTAAAAGTGCTTTGTAAAAGTGCTGTATAAATTCAAAAGCCAAGTAGTCTGGGAAACATTTTTTAATGTTTCAAATTTTATGCAATTCTTTAATATGTTGTGTTTTCTTTCCAACTTAAGAATACCNAGAGCAAACTTTTTTTTAGTTTGGTTTTTTTAAAGTTTTTTTTTAGTTTTGTAGCATTTGCTAGCCATTTTAAGTACATTTCATTATGTTAATGCTGATATGTTTTTTCTAATTTGTTTTTAATGATCTATCAGTATATTTAGTCCCTTTCTGTAGGAGTTTTATTTAAGCCAGAGCTGCTTCTTTTGTTAACTCATTTTTCTGGAATTTATTTCTGATGTGAGCAGACGGTTGTGTTTGAAATTTTGAGTATAATTCTTAGACTATGTAGCTGTGTTTCACTACTGGCGTCAGGTTAGGAGGGCTGCGAAGTGTTGTCAGCATAAAATGTACTTGTTCATTTTGCAGGCAAGAAGCTTTTAGAGTAGTTATTTAAAAGGAGTAAAATGTCCTTCTGTTTTTTCTAAGTCTTCTCCACTAGCCTATAAAATAAAACACTTCGCTGTGCTTGCCACAGGAGTTGCAGCCTGCCATTTTATGATCTTCAAAAGCCTGAACACAGCTGCTGTTTAGTTCTTCTGACAACTGTATGTCAGAGCAATGGTTTTACTGTCCTTGGTATTGATTCCTAAATGTAGAGAGGACTGTAATTATTTTTTTGTACCAATTGTAAAGCTGATGGTAAACTGTAGGGTCAATCCAATCAGGCATTTTCCAGTTATTTCCATATAAACAAAATACCTTTTGCATTCACTAAACACACTTCTCATTATGTTCTTTAAAAGCATCAGATTTGCTACAATGCTTATCGTAAAAGAAGACGAATGTTTAAGGAAATGTGTAAATGTTGTAATATACAAAGGCCAGACTTTCACTATTGCTTTGTTGTGTTTCTGAAAATGGTTTAGACTTGCACCAAGCTTGGGTTTATTTCAAGTTAAAAGAACTCTCTCCTCACATCCAAGTTTGTCTTTCTTACTGAAGAAGCTTTGACTGCATTTTTTTGGGCAAACTTGGTTTGTTTACCTTTTTTGTCTTTAACAAATTACATATTTGTCAAGCCTGCTAGTTTTAGTCCCTTTGTTTATTTTGCCTGGCCATTACCCAAACCTCAGTCCTTCAATGGGAGGTGTTGTTTCAAGATACTGGCTATCTCTTTAAGCAGTTTTAGAACCAAGATAACTTGAACTGTTTCACCACCTTGAAAAAAGCTTCAATTATGTGCGTGTATCCCCAGGATTTTGTTAGCAAGCAGCAGCCAAATATACTGTCCATTCCCCAGTGGGAAGAACTGGAAGGTCTAATGAGAGATTACGGGAGGACCATGTGAATTGATTAGAAAGCTCATGAGGAAAGTAGTACTCAGAATCAGGACTTTAGAAAAAGGTGGCAGTGATCTGAAGCGATTTGTGGAAGTGATTTGAGTGATTTCCTAAATGGTTTCACTGTAACTTACTTGTTTTTAAAGATCTGGTTTATGTATTTTGAGCCATATTTTGAAAATGGTGTTTTGTCTTCTCACTTTTATTTTGGTAGGTTCCCAGGCATTACAAGAATTATCTAATACAACATAAAGAGAGTAAATATCCATTAACATTCCGGTATTCACACAAACAGTAGTCCGCAAAATGAGCCCTGGAGAGGTGTATTGCTGTCTTTTGGGAATTAAATAAATCTTGCTTTAAAACAAATGGAGGGAAGTTGTTCTGCACATAAAGAGATAGACACTGGGATTCCTTGCCAGAGGGGGTTGTGAATACAAGAAATGTACACAAGAATTGTACACAGAACAAATGTACTTGAAAGAGAGATCCATTGAGTATTGCTACATTTTAGAAAGGCCACAGGGGCTCAGGCAGTCCCTTGGGCTAACAAGTAGCTGGGGATTGGGAGACTCTTGGTGGGAACTCTCATATGTGCTTGCATTGTTCTTACTCTTCCCTGTGTATTCACTTCTGACTCCTGTTGGAGAGCAGCAGCCAGGTGAGCCCTGTGGTTTGAACGGAACTGCTGTGCTCAGGTATAGCTTCTTCTCAGAAAAACTCCCCCCCATGTGTTGTACAGAACTCTGAGAGGGAAGAATGTGTTTAGCATCTATGTGGCTGTACTGGTTAGCACCACCGTTCTAGTTCCATGTGTGTCCCGGTATTTTACTGCTTTTCCCCATATAGCTTTGGGCATTCATTTCTTTTGGTAAGTTTGTTTTATCTGTAGCTGCTACAGGATTCCATATTGGTCTACAGAATTCCTGTTCATTTCTCAAAGGACAGGTTTTCAGAGAGCTCTTTACGTACCAAAACCCTGAACCCTGAACCATTTGCTTCTCTGTGCTCAGAACCTGCCTCTGGTTAACTTACAGATGAACTGTCATGTTCTTCTGGATATTCTTTTTCTCTGGTTGATTTTTTCTCCTGTTTAGAAATTTGAGCATAATGTCAACCCCAGCTCTTGATGAGATAAGTATATATGTAGTATTACTTTAAAAGTTAATGGAAATTTAGTGTGTTTTTAAAAAGTGATTGCACCGATTCACAGAGGAGCTCATTAAGATATATCAAGAACAAGGATAAAGCTATAACACTGTTTATTACAAGTTTCCTAATATTGCTTTTTCTTACACATTAGAAACTGTTTACAAAGTTTATTGTAATTACCTGTGCACTCTTCTTTCATGGTGATTTAATACTTGTCCAAAAGATTGGAAATACTGAAATTTAATTTATCTTGAAATCCATATTCTAAAATGTAATATTTAAATATTATATTATATTGCCACTGCTAAAGCAAGCAGCAGGACAGCAGTCCTGAATTAAATAACCATGGCTGTTGACTTCCACAAGCATACACATACGCACATGTTTCTGAAATATTGAAAACCACCTAGTGGTTTTAGTAGACATTGCTGGTTCTACCTGCTACAGTTCCTTTCACTCTACAATTTTGCTGTTATAGGCACTGTATTTTCTATATTTTAAAAATTTAGGAAAGAAATCACATGTTCTCAGAGTTTTATTTAGCACGTTTACAAAGGCAGAATTTGCATATTTAAGAAGAAGAGTGCCTAGTCTGTGTGAGCTGGGCTCCATCCTTCTGCTTATTCAATGATCATATGAGCCTGGTTTAAAAGTTGAGAAACTCAGTTGTGAAGTGTTCCCCTCTTTTATAAGGAAGCATAAGGAGAAAATGCTATGCTGTTTTTGGGGAGAAAACGGAAGGATGGGAGAGAAAAGAAGAGGAAGGAAGAAGCAAAATAAATAAGAGAAAATAAGATGCTATGAACTGACAGCAAGATTAATGAGAAGAAATGGAATCTTAGCCTTGTCTGGCACAGGTGGTTTTGTCTTTCCCAGCACAAACACACATGACAACGTTATTTGCTTTTACTTATAGTTACTTCGTGAAGTTTAAGATGCTGGAACAAAGTATGAATCAGGTGTTAACTTTACTGGCTGCATGTCCTTTAATAGTAGCTTGGTTGCTTTTTTCTTTTTTTCTCTCAAGTCATCAAGTAAAAATCCTCTAGTGTTATTGGACTGGGTCCATACAAAGCTAGCCTGCTTCGTCAACCTACTGTGCACCCCTCAGTCCTAATCCTGATTACATTTGCCTTAGTTGATCTCTCTGAAGCCAGCCCACTTCAGTGTCCTTATATGCTTGCATACTTCAATGGCAAAACAAAAAAAAACCCAAACCAGTGAAGTGCTTTTGTCTTTGCTGCTCTGTTTTCAGTAAACCTCAAATACCCAAAAGGCAAAACTTTTTTATTTAAGTTTTGCAATCAAATATGTTAATGACAATTCAGAGATCTCTTAGTTGTTCTCCTACTTGCTACTATTTTCATCAGCTACAAATTGAAATACTGTATAGAGAGAGTTTTCTGTAGAAATTCTGCTGTGAGCAGTTTTGGAATGTAAAATAACTTTTTGTTGTTAGAGGAAGTGTCTTTGTAACTGGGAAAACAGCAATCCTCTGACGTCCCAGAACTGTTAATTTACCTTTTGCCTAAGTGACAGCCTGTTGCTGAGGGTGAAAAATAAATGTTTGCACTCCCCCAAAAAGTGTGAGCAATGTAGTCAGTCTCTGAGGAGCAGGGACTGATTGCCTGTGTGGTCACAGCAGCTTTCATCACCAGTGAATCTAGCTGTCAGCTGGAGCTACTGTGGTATAAAGCAGCAGTAGTAATAATGGGAATGCAAATCCAGCCTTGATTGCAACAAGGCAGATCCCAAGCAAGGAAAATTAGGGTAGCTCTCAGGGCACAGCAGGGGGAATTTAATGCAGTGCCTCTAAGGTTGTTGTGAGCATGGGGAGCGGGCACTCTTTCAGTGTGGTTTTTGATCCTATTTTGTGCACGTTGGGTTTTTGTCAGCATCAAAGTTCAGGGTTGGTATACGGCTCATTCTAGCAGGAAACACTGTCCTCCTGGCTGGCTACTACCTCCCATCTTTCTGGCAGAAACAACTTAATGACTCTCTTCACTTGAGTTGTATTAAAAAAGGGAGTGTATCACTTCTTTGACCACTGTTGGCAGATGCTAGTAGAGAATTGGGAAAAAACCACAGAACTGAGATGAAAACAAATTAATTGTTCCATGTTTTTTGTAGTCCCTTATATACAGACATTCAGATAACACTTCATGTCTGAGAACAGGCCAACCTTTACAATCACCTATTAAGGAGTCTTTGCTTTGGCCTGTAATAAAAGAATTCTGAGGGATTCCCCTTGCCTATCCTTTTAGTTAAGCTCAATGGGCAGTTCATCTGCTAAAACTTTTCTGCTCCTGTAAAACAAACTTCCCTTTAAATACCCTGTGGTGGGAATTTGAGGAAGCCTTTTGGCCTGTTGACTGCTGAGATGCCAGTTATTTGGAATTGCTTGATGATTCCTTGATGAGAGGAGCTCTGGCCCTGCTTCTTAGTCCCTCTTAACTCTGAAACAGGGCCTGTGGTTCATCCCAGTAGGCTGTACTGCTTCCTGCCTTGATTATAGCCATTTTAACAGTAGCTAGAGGGAGAGATGCTTCTCTTACAAATAAGGAGCGCAGACAAAATTACATTATCATCCTTCATCAGAGATTTTGGGTTGACAAGGCCAGGAGCAGATGCAGTGGATTTCAGCTGTGTTTTTTGTTAAAAAAACAAACAAAGAAAAAAAAAGCCTTTGAGAAATTCAGGCAGGATTTGTTAAAACCAATGGAGTAGAATAAATAATGTAGTCATCTCATGAAACTAATTTAACATTATAATAAGATGAATACTAATTTCAGGCATAAACATCCTCTGTGCCACAGCATATGAAGTACAGGAAAAGGAGACAAAATACAAGACCCCTCAGTGGCAGTTCCTTACAACTTAATCTTTGTCTAGCAAAACTTGAATGTGAAATGTCCCTGGTGATTGAGGAGAATTTGTGAAATAAAGTGGAAACTTGTAAAATTAAATGAACTGTAGCTAAAGTGGCAGACAAAATAGTGAGACAACTTTCAGAGGGAACTAAAAGGAAAAGAGAGGATATAGCTTCTTGATGTTTGGCTAGCCTTGGTAAACTGCCTGGGTAAATTCCAAATGATGGAAACTGTAACAGAATCAATTTCTCCTCACAGTTTAAATGTGTCTATAATCATATTTCCAGGTCCCACAGATGCTTTGCAAACACAGAAATTGGAAAATAGGTTTTGATTTTATTTTTTAAGTTATGAAGGGTTTTAGAGTTCCTTGTTAAAGTTGAAAGTCTATAAGCCTTGTGTGACACCCTCTCTGAATCCCTGGGGAACAAAATTTTTACCATAGTCATGAATGTATGGGTTTTAATTAAAATCAAAGGTAACACAAATTCTCATAGGCTAAAAGACAGCAAAGATGGCCTTTAATATCAAAGAAAAGTTTGGGGAAAATATACGGAAATTTTTGTCTAATGATATTGAGCAGCCTAGATTATGAATCACTGATCTTGAGGACTAATAGCAAGACCTGAGTAACTGAGGATATAACTGACTTTTCTAAACAAGGTCAAGAATTGTGTTGCATCACTGGCCTGCTCAAGGAACTGTCAAAGTATGGATGTGTTTACAAGTATATTATAGAAATGCCTATATTTTTAATATATATATTGCACATGCCTGACTCTTGCATTTTGTGAGAATGCAATGTCATCCGTGCAGGGAGATAGTTAGGGTGTGAAGGAACTCAAGGGAGAGTAGCCTTTGACTGAACCAGGTACACTGCTTGAGGTTATGCAAAGTCTAGAGGAAGGGTGGGTTGTAATGCACAGTTCTCTTCATGCCACAGAAAATGAAGTGCCTAAGTTCATGTCGTAGAGGGAAGTTCTCATCTCCCAGAGGGTCTTATGAGAAAAATCCTCTCCCTCTGAGCTTACATTTATGAAGTCAAGAGAATACCAAAGTGTTCAAAGTATGAAAAAAAGTTTTATATTCTGTTCTTTTATATTTCTTTTAAATTGCCTAGTATTTTCTGGGTTACTTTCACTATTCTATTTTTAACTTATTATCCTCCTACAAGTGATATTCTCTTGCCATATTCCCTGCATTTAGAATTCATTTTTAATTTTACTAAGAAAATCAAGTCTGAACTAAGAGCAGATCTATAAAGCCAGAAGTAAGTAGGTAAGGGCAAATTATGTAGGTAACTTACCTGCCCTTTGCATTGAAGTCCGTGATACCAGGTACTCTCTCAAATTCATGGTATTGATGTCCAGCTGAGATACTGTGAGTAGAAGAAATGGACTTGTAGCTGCAAGTGTCAGGTGAGCTTGTACTCCTAGCAGAAAAAAGGTGTTTACATCTAAAATTAAATAACATATTGAGGAAAGCTGTATGTATATACAGGAATTAACATGGGATAACAGTATTTAAAACTAACCATGATTAAGTTTCCTGAATTTATCCTGTGCTAACAATGTTCCACTTAAGAGAAGTCCTAAGACAAAGGATTCAGAAACAGCAATATTATGATAGATATGGTAACTGAAATCCCAAGTTACTTTGAATCATTTTTTTTCTGGAAATTAATGACTTAGCATGCACTTACTTACTAATACGTTACTTTACTGAGTGAAATATATGTAAAATTAACTCTTAGTTGATTAGAGCAGCTGAATCTCACTATGATTAAAACCACTGTGGGTATCAGTCATCAAATGTCTGGAATTTGCTATTTTCTTTATGCAAGTTAAACAGCTATTTTGTATTTGAATTTTGTTACATATAATATAAAATAAAACAGTTTCTTTAAGTATAGAATATGGTCTTCGATGGGTCATTTCTACAGAATTTAGTTTTGCTGCCCAGAAATAGAAATTGGGCTATATTTAGTTTTACAAATTTATCAGCTTAGTGGTATCTCAGTTTCTTCTATACCAAAGAATAAGTAATGACCAATTAGATAAAATCGTGCAGCTTTAGTATTGTTCATTATCCTCACTGGAGCCAAGTGTCCGTGCTCCTGTGATAAAATTAGCGTCTCTGATACTCCACTGTGACCACAGGCGGAGAAAGGCAGTAGGTAGCAAAAGCGGAACTGCTAAGCATGCCCACATAAGAATGTCACACTTAGGTAACAGAGTGTCCCTCAGGTCAGCCTGCGATAAGAGCAAAGTCAAACAAGGCTGAATCCTTGATGTTTTGTGTTTTAAGTATCTGAAAATTGTTCACGACCAGCCTCGACCTACAAGACCTCAAATGATCATATGAGCAAGGCAATAAATCGGTGGTAACTTGCCCTGGGGCCCATGTTGTAGTTGTGATGTTGTGAAAGTTACATCTAGTGTTAGCCTGTCCACATAGATCTGGCTGCTTTTTCAGGATTCTCAGACAGGAAAATTTTATATTTACTTGTACCGAAGGGGAACTATGGTGGCTGAATGGGCATGGCTGAAAGGTTCTGCATCGTATCAGTGCAGTCCAGTGGAGATGCACGGGAATACCACAGCATCAGGAGAGCTGGGGAACCACTTGCTTTCCAAAACTCCACACCTGAGCAAGATTTTGGCAAAGCCAACAGCTTGTAGCCCTGCAGTATTTGCCAGACATCCAGGACGTGGCCTCCTGTTGTGGGACAGACTGATTCACCTTCCTGACAGAAATCAGAAATGGAATGTAGTGGGCATAACAGAAAATCGTTTCTGTAGGAAAAGACACTTCAAAAATTATGATACCCAGAGGAATGGACAGCAGCTTTCGCAATGCCTACGTGCTTCAACTTGGACTAGGACAATTTTACAGCCAGGCCCTACAAAAGCAAACTTTCCAATCATGTCAAGTGCCCAGGAATACCAAAAAGAAGAAAAAAAGTGTAAAGGTAACTGATGTTATCATGCAGAGCACAGCAAATGCTGTATTTAGAAAAAAACAGAACAAAGCAAAACCAGGTTATGTCTTTGTTTACTGTGAGGGGTTTGGCCATTGGTAAAAGCATTATAATGTGGGGATGTTTTCTTGCTACCAACCTTTTTTTAATTTTTTTTTCATTAGTGGTAATTGTGGTTTTTAGTTTTCTCTTCTATTTAATTTAATAGCTTTATGAAGAGCCCTTATGACAATGTGATGAGTACTTACTAGGGTTTTCTGTGTGATACCTAATACAAAATAATATCTCTTATTTTAGAGCTTTTAAAAAGTATTTGTCTCTCTCTTTATGATCTTTTTAAGCTGATCAAAAATCTTTTCTGAACCTGGCCTTTTAAAATGCAGCATGTCTTTGATACATTAAAAATGAAAAGACAAAAGAAAGTATTCTTTTCTACTTTCAGGGTGTTCAGCTCTCACCTGTAAATGTGTTGTTTGCCTTCTTTCTTATTATTAACCATACCCAAAGCCTCAGTAAATGCATGTGCTGAGCTGAAGTGGGACTTCTTGTTAGGAATGTTCTCTGCCTCCCTAGTCAGGAGAATAAAGCATTTTCTCTGAGGTAGGTTGTTTTGTTCACATCAGCACAGCATTGAAGGAATTCCTTTTAAGAATCACAGTTGCTAAGGTATTAGCACAAATGTAGTGCTTAAGTTATTCTTATTCCTCTTTAAATTTGGATAAATAGTTCTTCACTGCTCTTTGCCTAAAAAATAATTACTGTATATTGGGAGGAGGGGATTACAAGTTGTTTTCTTTTACTTAAGTCTTGCGTCACTCCAGGAAGAAAGATTACAGTGTCAGGCAGGATATCACCTCATGAAAAAGTTAAACTGGTTTAAGTACCTGATTTCTTTAGATTTAGTTGTGCTTTACCTCAGAATGCCTCTTTGCTAACAGATGTCAGGTGTTGATCGCTTTAACGTCTTACTAAGGGCTGTCAGGAGGCTACCAAACCCAGACAGTCCCATCCAGGAGCCTGTTAATTATGTTATGTCAAGCTAAATTAGGCTGTTTTCTGCTTGGTTTTATTTTTGAACAAATGAAACTTCTTACCTTGATGTTTTCATGTGAAGTTGAGGCAGGGAATGACTCAAAAAAGGTACATGTTTTAAGTATTGGCCATTACTTTCTCAAGAGATAAGCTCTGTAATTAACTGATGTCTGCTAACAGGGTCTTCCAATTATGATATAAGGGGAGGCTTAACAAATTGGGTTGTCTGGGTCGCAGGTCTATAATTACTCTTAGTAATATTTGTTCAGGGACCATCTTAAAAGTTGTCAAAACTATTCAAGAATTTTGTTAGCCCATTTGTTGGCCGACATCTCAAGGAGCAAACGCTTTCCGACGAGACCGTGTGCTACCTATCCATGTGAATAGTGCAATAAAAAGCAAACACAAACCCTGGAGGAGTCCTGATCAGGAAAGAGCAAGCTCCATTCTCTTTTTACCAAATTTATTCAAGGTGTCGAAAATATTTTGAGGGATAACTGGAATTGTAGTGAATCTGAACGTTTAAATATAAACTATGACATTCTTTGTTATTTAAGCAGACTAATGAGTCTGAAGTATTTCAATAAAAGGCACATCACACTGGCATTTTATGAGTCACAGACAAATTTAGTGTCGTGTCATAACCGAGTTACAGTGGGTTTTGTGAGAGGAGCAGTTTTAGAGGAATAGCTAACTTGGTACACATGGAGAAAAGAGGTGTGCTGTTGTCTAAGTAAAATTTTCCTCCGGTTTGTACCACAGAGCAGCTAGTTTGAATCTTGCTGCATCTGTTGCAAACCCAAAGAAATTATTTTATGTCAGAAAGATTTTGCTTTTTTTCCTTCAACTGCTATTATAAATGTAGCATACACAAAATGCTGATTTTTTAACGTCTTATTTTCCACTGAGACATACTCCAGGAACTGTCAAATGCTGTTGAGACTTTTCAGCACTGGAATTCCATAATCCTACCTACTTTATGATTTAGTCACAAGTTGAGTTTTCAAAATAAGAAAAACACCATGAAGAGTTAATTTTCTGTTCTTGTAAGTGCTTGTTGTTATTTTGGATTCTGATGTTTGAGGTTTTCTTAGTTTAATCTCAATAAGTTTGCGTAGCCTTACTTCCGAGGGACCATTTTGAGTCTTTGATCATACTGCCTAAAGTGAATGAATAAGGTGGTGCAAATACATACATTAAAGAGAGATGGTAACTCATTGTGTGGGCACTGAGACAGTTGTATTTGACAACTTACATGTGTTGGAAAAGCCACATTAGTAGTTTTGCTCAAAAGCTGTTACAGTTTTCTGTATATTTTCCTTATGATATGAGATCTGTCTGGGATGTGGCCCATGTTATGAAAGTGCAGATTTGTGTTTGCTCAGAAAAACAGTGATCTAATTTCTTTTTTTTTTTTCCCCAAAACTGCCAGAGGTGGCTGAGACAATTCAGGCAACAATAAAATCTATAAATAGGAAAAATAACAGTTATTTTGTTATGTGTAAACTTTTGTATAAAAAAACTAGGAGTTGATAATACCGGCATACAAAACTGTGAGGAGTTCAGAACAGTATGTTTATTCCTTGCAACTACATGTTTAAATGTGCAAAATTTTTTTACCAAATACCGCATTTTCATTCATCTTTATGCATGAAGTCTGAACAGCAACCAACATAAGATCCTTCCATTTGGTCCTTTAGAAGTGGCACTCTGCCCTGACTGATTCGAATGCTCCGCAATACCTTTCACGTACCGACACTGCCGAATCTTTTAGAACGGTGTGCAGGGGCTCCATCTGCAGCACTGCGCTACCCAGGGCTCTAGACCAGGGGAGCAGAGTTTGGAAAAAGTCAGGAGAATAGGACTCTTGCAGGTAATATGCCACAGCAGATTAGATTGCACTGAATGATGCTTCTTTTTTCTGTGTCAGGGACCTTTGTTGGTTGGGCTGTAGCGTCCAGAGGATCATCCACAGGATTTTTGTCTTTCCTTAACATTTCTGTGGGTTCATTTTGGTGGGTTTTATAAGCGAGCTAAGTCACAAGAGAAGTGCATCTTAATGGGAGTATTTAATTGTTCGTAATTAAAAGTAATTTTTAGAACAGGAGTCATTGAGGAGCTGAATGGTGTAGTGTAAGGTGGTCTCTTCTGCAGACTGCCCCTTTCAAGCATTCTCAGCCTGATTTCTGCCTACCCAGTTAATATCACTGGCTGCGCTACACTTACTTCTGATTTACACCAGGGTGAGTAGATAAAAACCTTTGGGGCATTCCAGGCCCATGTTCAACAAGTGATTTCTGCCTTTTTTAGAACAATGGACTAACACCTTATACTGTGAGAAGTTCAAGCTTTGGATCCTCTGCTGTTACAATATCAAAATTTCTGTTTTATCGCTGGCCTGTTTGCCTGAATTGAAGGATTTATTCTGACGGTGATTAACCTCCATGTGTTCACATAATCAGACACTTGTGAACTAATAAAATTTCAAGTGTGATATTACATTGCTGGAGGCAATGAAAGCTCAACATGACGTGATGTAAAGACATGAATATTCAAATTAGAATACGAAACAAAAAAAAACCTGTTAATATTATTCTGCTCCACTTTCAGACTTTTAATAAAGACACTGTCTGACTGTCTTGTATCAGACAATTTAATTCAAAGGCATACATGAAATGAACCTACAGGATGGAACCCTGAAAAAAACAAAGAAAATATTTTAGGAATATTTCCGTTTTTAAAATCTTTGCAGTGTTCTTTGAACTGATTTGTTTCCAAGGGAACAACAATCTGCAGTGCTATAAATCTCTTTAATATTAGCATATCACAGGTAAGGAACTCACATTCCCTGGCAGCGTTCATAATTTTTTTTTTGTTTGTTGGAAAAGTCTTCCATTCATTTTTCATTTTCTCCTCCTCCTTCACAGTTTCATGTAATTTAATTTCCTTGCAGCGTTTAAGTAACTCTTGACAAAAATAGTACATGTGACACATTTCTAGGCATTATTGATACAGCAATAGAAAATAAGAGATTATTGAGGGATTTATTTTGGAACAGAAAGTAAGTCACAGGCTGTGCTGTGTTGAAATACCATTTCCTCAGGTGCCATCCTGGCTAGAACACCTCTGTCTACGCAAGGTTTCAATTCTGTTTAGTTTTTTAGTGACAAACCTAAATCCAATCAGAGGGGGAGAAACAAGAGAAGAAAAGATTCGTGGGAATGTTGACTTTGCTGACAAAGCAAATCCACATGTGAAAAATTCCCACTAAGAATTTAAAGCCCAGTTCTCCAACACTTTTCTGGGTGGTGTAAAAGTATCTAGGTATTGTGCTCTGCTAACCTGTAAAACTCAGCCTCACCTCTGTGGGAGCTCTACATAAATTCCCGTTGGCGGTGCAGGGGAACTTTTTGTGGTAAATGAGCAACCCAGGTACTGTACTTGGGAATGTTTTATTGGGAGTATGGAGAAGGAAGCTCAGCAAGCTGTATGTGTTACATACACTACTGTATTACCAACCCATCACCTCAGTGGGAATGATTTGGGGGTTTCGGTATAAACAACTATTGCAGAATTTCTTGAATGAAACACAGGTGTTTTTTATGAAGTGCTGAACATCCATTAACGGCAAATCAAATCCTGCATGAAACATGCTTTTTACCACAGACAAACTCACTGTTTGTAAAATCTAGGTGATGGGCCTGAACTAAAATGAAAATTCACTTTTATTGTGTGTTTTTTAACACTCTCTTTTACAGTGGTATTTGTTGAGTTATATAATGGTAAATTAATGAGAATTCGTTAGGGTTTTACTTGTTGGATTTCAGTAACTGTTAGTGCTCTTAATGAAATAAAATGTTACTTTAAATTATTAGAGTTTTAGCAGAATTCGTTCATTTTGGAGGCAACTTCATTGACTTCAGAAGCATTGATCTCAGTAGAGTTCAGTTTCACTTACCAAATGTGTTATTATTTATGAGCAAGTTAATAAGAAATGCATGTTAAAGATGCTTCTTTTATAGTTAGAGAGGGAAAAAGAACTCCAAGTATGAATTTTAACTTCTCAGATCCTTGGGAGGGCTTGTCCTGAATTTGGTACTAATTAGACATTAACTGGAAATGCTGTTTATTTAGATAGGTTTGTTACGGTTGTATGTTGGAAGGAAAAATGTATCTGTTGGCTCTTTTTATTAGTCTGAAATATTAACCAATATCGGATAGGGAAAAATATGTATTTGTCATGCCCAGTTCTTACCTATTGCACTGAACTTTTGAGGACTATTTAAGAGTAAGTTCATCAAGGTTGTTAGATGTATGCTTAAGATCCTAGAAGAAAAAGGGCCAAGTTACATGGTAATTTTGGCAATCCTTTAGTTTAAAATGAGTGAAATAAGAAAGCTCTCATTATCAAATCAGTAATAATTCAGCTCCCTAATAATAAGAACAGATATTAGAAAGGGATACCACTTTGTTACTGACTTCACTAGTTTTACCGTATCTTAGCTGTGCTGTAACAAAAACCCACATTTTTCCTAGTAAAAAAACCAAATAGCAGCTAAGATAAGTTAAAAATAAAAGAATTTTTTATATCAAAAAAGAATGGCTGATTAAAGAAGGTGTATTAACCATATTGAAGTTTGGGGTGCATTAAGCAATTAAAATATCATACGGTTTTTGTTGCAGTGGCATTGACATGTTCATAGTTCAAAAGTGAGCCAAAAAGAGCAAAAAAACCTTCCTTTCTTTCCTCGCTCTGTTATCAGAAAAAAACCTTTTCTAAAAGTACTTCATTACTGAAACAGAAAAGATAACAAAGTAGAATAACAAAGCAATTAGCTTATTGATAATATTTAAGCAGTGTTCTTTTTGCTGATTATATTATTTTGAAGTTTCCCACCTGTTGAACTCAATAGAAATTACTTCTTGAAATCACTGAAGTTTAGAAAAGCCGCTTTCCCGTAAATTTATTACCAGGCAGTGGGGAGGATTGTGTATGTGTGGAAGGCTGGGGAGATTCATGCATGTAATTCTGTAAAACAAAATCAATAAAGCTGATGACAGATTAAGTTGCTAAATTTTGTAAAACTAGACTACTGTTTGGGTCATCAGCACAGCACTATTGGATTTTCTATGGTTTAATGCTGAAAAACAGGATTATTGATTTTAGGATTTTCAGCGTATCCCCTCTGGGAGTTCTTAAGCAGTCTTTATAATTCTTCACACTTAAGTTGACAACTACAGTGACATAACTGTGTCCTCGCCTTAGTAATCGTTTTCTAATCATATTGGAAAAGGCTGGAAATGGTTTATAAAATGATTATTCCAGACAAACGGGGGAACAGGAGGGTTGTCAGGATGTCGCTTCTTTGTCTGGTGGTCATTGCTACCTGACTGCCATCTTCCCTTGGAATTAACTTACAGTCACAGATTAAGACCTTTGACTGTCATAAATCTGCTTCCCAATATGTTTGACTGGCAGGGGAGTTCACAAGCCGTCCCAATATAAATAGGATTTTAGCACATCAGGTGCTGCTCCGAAGTAAAACGGGCTGTTTTGCAGTCGACTTTGTTGGTGTATATTCATTGCTCCTCTCCCAATCCATGTGTATGCATGCCTGCGTGTGTATGCATGTGTGTGTGTACATAAAGTAGAAGCTGAGATAGGCTAACAAAATGAACTACTGTATGCAAGAAATATATGAAGTGCACCCAGCTGCTGGTAGCAATTGCTACATGCAGTCCACTGATTATTGCACATATATCGAAGATAATCAGGGTTACAGCAGTTGTGATGCTCAGGTCCTGCACAGTAACAACATATATATGGAACAGGCCTGGGCGGTGAATCAGCCTTATACCTGTAGTTACCCTGGAAACGTGTTTAAAAGCGAGTACTCTGACATGGACATGGCCCTGAATCAGTACAACCAACCTGAATTTTTCACAGAAGAAAAACCTACTTTTTCTCAAGTGCAGTCGCCATCGTACTCTCAGAAGAAAGGTAGGGGCATTTTATTTAAATAACGAAAAAAAAATAATCTCTGCTTTTGTTTTTGTTTTGCTTTAAACTTACAGTTGCATCAGTTGGCTCAGATGCATCTTTGAATGTGAAGGCTGCCTGTTCAAAACTGAAAGCAGCAGTAACATAGGTTGCTAGGTGATTGTAAGGTTTTCGGTGAGCGATGAGGATTTCCAAGCACTTTTTCTTAATCTGTAAGAGACATTTACAAATATATTGCTTTTTTTTTTCTGCTTTCCTGGGCTAGTAAGTTCCTTTGCTATTCACCAATGAGCTCGATAAGAAAGTTTCTCTCCTGAAATGTCGTCATTATATATTCTGCATCTTAAAGCTATGTTTCTGATTACATACAAACTGTCTAAGTCCTTGTTTTCAGTAAATGTGAACTCTACTCAGCAACTCAGGCAAAAGATTTTGAAAATAGGACTGTAAATATGTATGGGAAAATGATTGTGTTTGAGTTACTGTCTTCAAAGTGAAAACTATGAGTTTCTGACTATGCAGAGCAAAAAAGACTGAAAATTCACGAATGTATCTATGCAAGAAAGATGACTTTGCATCCAAAAGGTTGATCTAATCAATATGTTTGCGAGACATGTGCAGTGTCTGCTCCCTCAGGGTTAAATCATTGCCGGTTTTTAGAATTTATTCTTTTGCTTTCAAGTAAGCAAAGGAGATTTAAAAAGAGCCCGAAATACCAACAAACACTTGGAAATGTTTTCAGTATTGTTTGTTTTGAACTCAGTAACCAAACTGACGCATATAAAGTATACATTCTCTGTGTTTATTTAAAATCACGTTATTAAAGAAGAAAAACAAACAGTGTGTTATAGCAAAATAATGTCCTTTTCTGATAAGATCAGATTTTCGGTATGCAGTTTTCCAAAATCCAGATGTATCTGATGCAACTAGAGAGATAAAGAAAACACCATTTACTACTTTTGAAGTATCTTTGTAGTGAAAAGTAGACTGTTTAATTTTATTAACTGCATGGAAAATTGAAATATTTTCCTTGGGCAGAAAATATTCATTAACCCTTGATGCAATAAATATGTATGATTGATAGAAAAATGTCTTAATTTTATACTTTGAACAGCATCATATTTCATAATAAAGAAAATGATTTTTAAAATCCTTCTTGGAAGCTGTAACAACATGATCAAGTTGTAGGCTAAATGTAGTTGTGGATAATGCATGTTTTGGTGTTGTGCAACATTTTAAGTGTTTTTTAAGGCTATTTATCTGCTGTTGGGTTTTAATTAATGAATTCATAGCCTTTGCAGACTTTTCCCCTGTCTTATTTTTGGTTAAAGAAAAAGTTTATCTCAAGATTAACTTAAAAAAATAAAGACTTGCTGTTGCAAAGTCACCGAAGGAATACATTTTTCATAATGTTAAAGGTTATAAATAATATTTGGTACACCTAGATCAGAGCTTTACGTTTTTTCAGTACTCAGACGCCCGACATCTGCCCTGTGTAAAGTTTTTGTACTTGTTTGTTTGAAAGAATACAGAGTTGTTTTTAAAAACGGCTTGTATGCCCTTATTTTCTACCACCTGAGTTTCACTAAGAAATGGCGGTGAATTTCTGTGGAAGCCGACTCTCAAGCAGGCTTTTAATTGATCATTCACAGAGACTGAGCAACGTGTTTTGGGATTCTTTAGAGCCTTATTACTGTGATAATCAATAAAAAGTGGCCTCCCTTCTGTCAAACCTTTGCAAATGTTGAGTTTGTTAAGCAGAGGAGATCTAAACTGCGTGGAACATGTGCGTCTTCTCTTTTCTTTTTTCTTTTTTTTTTTTTTTTTAATTTCCATCTTTTAGGCAAGCTATCATAAAACTAACGAGTCTTTTAATCCTGTCCTAAGAACAGAAGGCTTTTCACAGGGCATGTGTGTCTGTATTGATCCAGAATTGATTGGGGGAGCGAGTGAGTTTGTTAGAGAAGCCTTGGTAATAGCCCATTAAAGCAAAATTAAGTCCCTAAACAGGTGTTCATGAGGAGTCTTGATTGTTGCAGTTGGTATTTTTGTTAGTCCCCTGAAATTTGTCATAATCTCAATAATATGCTGTTCAAATCAGATTGTACTTTACAGTAGCACATGGACTCTTTTCCTATGAGAACTTTTGCTAGTTACTAAATGGTTAAAGTCTTGTTTTCCTCTGGGAAGAGAAAAAACCCTAACATTTTATATGCTCAAAAGCTTATAATTTATGGAAGGGTATTTAATTACTTCTGTATTTTTATGTCACTGTGAAAGAATTCAGAAAATAACTTGAAAAACAATAACCAAAGACCCCAGCAATGTGTCACTAAGGGAAAAAAAATAAGCATTTATAAAGCATAGCCAGTTATTCCAAATATAAGAAAGCTGCTTCAGTTATTGCAGTACATTAAAAACTATTATTTCCTGACTACCTGTCAGAAATTCTGATGCAAGAATTAACTTCTAAAGAAAAGAATTGTAGTCCTGAAAATCAAGAGGTGAAGGTGTGGGTTTAACTTTGCATCTACTTGTTGCTCCATTACCTTTTGTGCTCTGGTGTTCGCTGTTAAAGGGTGACAGCACAACATTTGTGCAAGAGCTTACATTAAGGAAGCCCTTTCGGTCCTGATCCTGCCCTAGGAAACAGGCAGCCAGATACATTTTGTTTTCTGCGTAACGCTGTGAAATCTGATAAGCAGAACAGGGCTCATCGTCGTGAGAACGAGGTGCTATTCTCAGTTTTGTCCCAGAGAGCTTAAACTGGAATATTTTCCCCCTCATACAGTGCTGCCAACCATGGTGAGCTTGCAGCGCTGCCTGCTGGATGGGTGATGCTCAGGGGGAGCCTGTGCCCCCCTGCCCCTCTGCAGAGGCTGAGTAGACAGGCAAAAATGTTCCTGAATCTCCTCACACCACCTGTGCTGTGAGGAGGAGTACCCAGACACAGGGAGGAGATAATGCACTTAGGAAGGTGCACAAGAAATACGTGCAGGAGTCCAGAAACCTCAGTCTCCCCGCACTTGGTGTCTGCACCAGTGTTTTGGACATTTGGACAACACAGGAGGAATGTCTGCAAAGTTAAAACTGGGATGAGAGTTGGCTTTCACTTTCCTTTGCACAGTAATTTCGTGGACAAGGTTAATGGGAGATGCCCACAGGTGTCTATGAGGTTAGGCTTTAACTTCAGATTCTGTGGGGGCAGAGAGCAGTAAACAGAGGCTGCCCCCCAAATCGAGGGTTTGCACAGGGGAATTCTGGAGTTCAGGCTGCAGCAGAGCCGGCTCCTCATCCCTGCAGCTCACCTTGCTTCCCAGATACCAGTGAGATACCCATGAGGTTAATGCCGTCTTTTGAAGGGCTCTTGGTATGGTGGGAGAATGGGGCTTTGAAAGTTGTTATTATTGTTGTTTTTATTTTTATAATTGTACTTGCGATAATTATTTCTCTTTATATTTTCTCGGGCAATTAACGTGCAGCTGAGAATATGTATTGTGTGAGTGCTAGAGTTGCAGCTGAATTAGTCCGAACTGAATTCTCAGCAGCGTGAAAACATTAGGGTACTTTCGAAACAGCTAAGAAAAAGTAACGTGAAGCTTATAAAACATCATCTCATCAGTGCAGGGAGTGTGTGTGGATATAATCAATTTACAGAAACACTGAGAATTTGTCATCCTGGCCTTTGCAGCAGAGCAGCTCCCAGTATGTTAACGATTATTCAAGGCTTAAAAATATTAATTTTGCTCTTGACCACCCATCTAAGGAAATAGCACTAAGAAAAATTGCATAATCCATTGCATAAATCATTATGCATTTGGAGTTACGTTTTTTTCATAATAAAAAGTCAATAGATATTATGTGTTTTCATCTTCTTTACTGTAACCTTTTCACAACAAGATGAAGGATGAGAAAGTGAAGTAGGTTATTCTTTGCTTTGTTCAGTGAGGCTTAGATTTCTAAACAAATAACTTTCTTGCAGTACTAAGATATTGTCTCTAAAAACATTTAATTAATTTGAAGGGTGGGGAAATGGCATGATCTGACCCTTAAAGTGGTGTATTTTGTACCTGTAGTTGGTAATGGCTGCAGGTACAGTACTGATCGCAGAAGTTTAAGTGATAACACAGTTTGGGCTAAAATGTTTTCAGCACATTCTCTGCAGAAGCACTGTTGTTGATAAGGTTTCTGACTCAGCCTAAGGACCAGAGCTAATACACTGAAAAGTCATTGATAGAAGAGGGACTATAAAATGTTTCAGATTTGATCTTTGCAGAATCTTTTGCCAAATTTTAGTAATTTCATAAATCAGAGAATGTCAGCAAAGATCAAAATTGAGCACAAACAAGCCAGTTAGCTAATAGGAAAAGTGTGAATCTGTTCAGCAACATTCTCAGTGCTTCCGAGCTCGAAGGAGAAATAAGCCATTTTTCTCAGTGGGAGTAATTTAAAGAAAGTGGGAAACAAGAATCAGTGTATCAGCCCAGCCTTTCAGATCAATGCTGATAATAGCACAAATAAGAATGGAGTATGCTTTTTCTCTCTTGGCTCTATGCTTTCACCAACAAACACTCCATTCAAGCTTTTTCTGCACAAGTATGTCAAGGATGATGTATGGCTAGTCCCTGTAATTTTTTATAATTTGTAAAGAGTTCAAGGTGACTATGAAAGCAATAGAACAGCAGTACAAATTTACATTTCAGTTTTAATACAGTTGAGGATTCTCAAGGTAGTAATTAATTTCATCTTTTTCATTTTCATACTGCAGTGTCTGTTAAGTGAATACCAGCTTACTGGTAAGTCCTAACTCCTCATTTTAGTGAGTGGTCTCTAGTCATGCAAACTATACCAGATGGGGGAAGGAAAGATTTCACGGAATATATTTAATACATGACTCTGCCAGTGTTCAGTGAAAATTAAAAGACTGAATAATGGTCTTGAAATGTAAGTGTCCTTCTGCAATGGCAAAAAATGGCATTTTCCGCCTGCAAGCTATAAATCTATGGTGGATTAGGAGCAAGCTAATAGTGAACATCTGGTAGACAGGCATAATTTGCTTGCATCAGTGTTACTCATATCCCTGTTTGGTAGTCAAATACCATTTGGTTCTGCATTTTTTTTTAGGTGTGGATTAATTCCCTAGGCAAATATCACATTATCTCTACAGACCTGGAGATATAATGTATGTGCAGTGATACTTTAACAAAACTGAAATTGGTTCTTTACTTTTCTCAAAATATGCTTCTTGTTGTTGTTGTTGTTGTTGTTAATGTGTACCAGGTACAGAGGGAAAAGAAACACTATAATTTTTCAGAGTTTGTTATAATTTAAATAGCTTTTCCTTGCCTTGTTGGGTGGAGGCATAGCCACTGAGTGTCTCATTTGTGTCTCTCCAGCCCGTTACACTGTGCAGGGTTATATATGGTGCTTTAAGGCATCATTCCTGCAAATGGTAATTCAGGAGTGCATGCATACAGTATTAATGGAGGAGTACCTCAGATGACTGCATAGGTTAGCAGATCTCCTTCTGTCCTTATGGCTGCTTGGGGCAGACTCATCGTGCATTTTCCTGTTGAAGGGAATTGTTTCCTGCCATGCCTCTACAAAGCTACAGTTGTGATTTAAATCGCTCTGAAGATTGGCTATAATGGATTATATGACATATTCTTCTAGAGGGGGGCAACTGGTCCTGCTGTGTGCTTAGCCTTGCCAAGACAGTAAGATTAGGCAGATTGGCAGGTGGGAGTCTGGGGACCAAAGGTGTTACTTTAGGCTACAGAGGAAACACCAGACATGGCAAATCAAGGTCATTCACTATTATTTTCCACTCAAAACAAGGATCCAAGGTGGGCATTGGGATAAACAATGTCAGGTCATACTTGAGAGATAATTAATTTGGAGGATCATATGGGATGCAACAAATGACAGTCCATGAGGATGCTAAATACAGCAGACGGAGACTTGAAACAACAAGGAACAATATTGGTTGTTTTTGTTCAATTTGGTGAAGTTGGTGTTGCTCTTGAACAGTTCCTCTTAGCTATTTACTTAAAAGGTTTTGACCTTTTACCTAGGAAATAAAAGATAAATTATGACCGCCTGAAATAGGACCCTACCTGATGTTACCATGAGATTTATTAGACATTCTTTTGTAGTGAGAGAGCATCTGAGTTACTCTGTCCAGACAGCATCTGCTTTTCCACATAGGCATTTTTATCTTTGCTTCAGTGTTATTACACGCACATAAAGCAAAAGTACTTGTTGATATGAGAGGCAAGTTATTGATAGTGGTGCAAAGAGTGGGACAAGTCTGTTGCTCTTCCCCTTCCTCAAAACGTCTAACAGACAACTCTGCTGGCATCCATGGCTTCCCCAAGAATCTACACTGCACTGTTCATTTCTACCATGCTGGTACCATGTTTGGAAAAACAGTGTTGAATTTCTTCCTGCTAATGCTGTTTCTAACTCTGAGAAGCAGAAAAAATGTACTGAGTCTGTTTATCTGCACGTCTTTCAAATGAAATTGTATTGAATTTATACAGAGGTCATACAGGATATTTGCAACTACTAGAAATTACTTAGAGTGGACATTAGTGTTTGTAAGAACTAAATGTAAATCCACTTACTCCTTTTGCAGTGATGTCTGTCTGAGTTATATCTTTTAAAAATACTACTGAAGGTCCAGTTTCCCCACTCTAGCTATTTCTGACCCCATTAGCTGTTGGAAGGAGTGTTAAAAATATAGAAAACTAATAGAAAGAAAAGATATGTGTATTGGAGACTTTTGTTGTCAACCGTTTCTTGGGATATGGTTTTTCTATTCATGTTTCCTGTTGAATCTCTAGAAGAGTTCCAAATGTGTGCTTCCCTTGTGACATGGGCTCAGTCCTGTGGAAGTACTGAACATAATATTTAGGTAGCTTAAGTAGGTGGCACTTAATGCTTCTGATGAAATAAAACTGGGAATGCGGTTGCATGTAAGGATGCCATTTTTAATTTCTGACGAGGAGTGCCCATAGGAGATTGTGTCTTCTGCCAGATTGGAAACTGTTTCTTATATTGGATAAAGTCATGAAACTCCAGGAAGGAGATGGACAGCAGTGGTCACATGCATGACCTACTGTATGTATTTAAGGAAGTGGTTTAGACAAGTGGTCTCCTGCTCCTCCTGTAGAACAAGTGGCCATTACATGAGCAGCACTAACTAACTTCTGTAATTAAGGAAATATCAAGGCATTTAATTCAGAAGCAATTCTTGAGGAAGCTAACCAGGAATACTGTATTTTAGAGGACATAGTTTATGCTATGCAAAGTCTGTATTCTGTGAATAGCAGTGACGAGCAATAACAAGAAGCCATTGATCTTTATGAGAAATTTAGGGGAAAATTCTGCATCCCTTTGCTGCATCTTCTGCCTACTCTATCAGCTCTGTGTTGTATATGTGTTGCATGTGCAGAGGCAGGTGTGAGCAGAGTGGGGGCAGGATGGAGATAATAGCCTCTGCTAATCCTCCACTGGCACAGTGTCTGTTAGGAGTCAGTGATGTAATTAGAGCTGAAACCCTGCTGTCTCTCATCCCTCAATGTCACATGGCCACTAGTCAGTCTATCCAAGCGTAACTTGTTCATCATGGAGAAATGTAGCCTGAATGTAAATCTGGTCTTTTGCTGTCTTGTAGACTGGCTTGATACAGCATTAAGATCTCAGCTCATTCCCCCACTCCCCTTTCAGATGTCAGTAGGAATATTGGCAGACCTGAGACACTCGTATCCAGGAGTGGCTTCTGGGTACTACTGCTTCCTTGTTTTAGAGAAGAGGGATATATGTTCCTCTAGAATTGGAGGTTCTCATTACTCAAACTAGGCCATACAAATACTTTTTGCCTTCTTTACTTTCTCCTGATTTACTCACCAGCCTCCATAAAGTTAAAGCATTTTAAGCTCAGTTAACTTTAACTGTTTTGTCTCTAATTTTGGCTTTCCTTTTTTCTTTTCCTGCTTCTTGTTAGTGCCTTAGGAAGTGCCTAAGTGCCTTAGGAAGGCACTTGAATTTAAACTGTCTGTTACTGAGCTGACCCTCTGGCATGTTAGTTGCAGGAAGATGATGGCCGCCCCTCTTGCAGCATCCTGCAACAGCCTTCTGCTGCCCTGAGTCTTGCTGCTGGTTTTCCTCCAAGTGACTTGTGACCCAAGTTCCCAAGCTGTACCAACCCATACTGCTGTGAGGGCTGCTTAAAGACAGCAGGCTTCATGTCTGGCCTTATATGTGGTGCTACAGATGGATTCAGCAAGCCGGTGGCAAGGGATAGTGTTACAGGCAGCCACATCCAAAGGGCTCTCCTTCATTGCACTCATAAATTCCACTCAGACAGCTGGCAGTTTATACAAAACTGGGAGGAGCGGCTGGAACACCGGGTAGATGTGCTGCCATTCAGAGCAACCTAGGCAGGCTAGAAAAATGGGAGAGAGGAATCTCTTGAAGTTCATCGAAGGGAAAGGGCAAATCCTGTGCTAGGGGAGGAATAATAAACGCAGCAGTGCAGGCCCAACTGGCAGGAAGGTGTTTTGCACTGAAGTACTTGGGGGTTCCTGGTGGGCAGCAAGTTGCATATCGGCCAGCAGTGTGTCCTTGAAGCAAGGGAGGTAAATGGCATCCTGGTCTGCTTTAGGAAAATCACCAGCAGCTTGAGGGATGTGATCCTTCCCTTCTGTTCAGTGAAACACACCTGCAGTATTGAGTCCCATTTGGCGAGTTCTGGGCTCCCCAGTAGAAGAAAGACGCAGACATCCTGGAGCAAGCCCAGCAAAGGGCCACAGAGATGATGAACTGGAGCATGTCTTCTGTGAGAAGTAACTGAGAAAGCTGGGATTCTTCAGCCTGGAGTAGAGGAGGCTCACGGGGGCATACCAGTGTGTCTAAATACCTGATCCTCCATACTGTAGAAGATGGGGCCAGACTCCTCATCCCAGTGACAGAACAAGAGGCAATGAGCACAAATAGGAATATAGGGAATTCCTTCTGAGAATAATAAAATAGTATTTTCTTTTCACTGTGAAGGTGACAGAGCAGAGCACTTGCAGAGATTGCCCAGAAAGGTTGTGGAGTCTCCATCCCTGGAGATACTCCAAAGCTGTCTGGGCATGGTCCTGGACAGCTGGCTCTAGGTGGCCCTGTGTTGAGCAGGGGTGTTGGAGCAGTTAACCTCCAGAAGTGACTTCCAACCTCAGCCATTGTGGTATTCTGTGAAATGTTTACTGCAGTAATCTTACACAGTTCTACATATAGGTGCACTTTCCTCTCTCCCCTCAAAGGAAATCTGAGATCTCTATGTTACGTCTTAACAGTGAGATTTTTCAGAAGGTAAAGTTTTGAACTGTAACTCCATTAGTTATGAGTCATGGAAACATTGATTTTGAAAGGTTTGTACTTTACCCTGTTTAAAAGTTCTCTGTAGTTACAATTATTTTTTGCTTGCCATCAGAATTGTTTTGGTTTTTTGCTCAAATTGAAAATAAGTTTGTGTTTTCAAAACAAATGTCATTGTGGGAAAAGAACCAAACATTGCCAATTTTTTTCACAGCAGGGATATTTTCACTGGCTGGATCTGGTAAACCACTTCAGAAGAGAAAATTTCATTCTAAGACATACATGTACACACGCACACACATATATTTGAATGTCCATGTATTTTGCTTTAAATTCAGGTGATATTAAGTATTCCTGTGGAACACATCCAGATTGTCAGGCGTGATCAATACAGCTTGGGCTATATGTTGCTAGTACCTCTCTGCTTTGAAACAAACCATCTGTCTGAAAATAATTCTTACTACCAAGTCCCGCAGTCATACTGAAACCTGGGGTTTCATTTGCAGTGTACAAGTATATTGAGGTTTTTTTCTGATGCATAGAACAGAAATATATTGTGTGTCTTCACTGTTATTTTATTATTTCACGTCAAATATTTTGAAGTAATGAATATTTTCTGAGGTAGTATTTCACTCAGGAGAGAGAAATCATGTTCCAACTTTTCCCTCTTGACCAGTAGACACTGAATCAGTCTGAGGAGTAGAAGATCTTATAGACTGTGTTTAAGTAAGTCTGTAACAGAGTACGAACTTTTATTCAGGAAATTCAGTGAGCTCAGCAGTATGGCACTAGTAGACAAGATCTGCGGTCAATTTTAATAAAATCTTTTTCTATCAAATGTATCATATAATTTTGTATGGAGTTTACCTGCTACATCCTCTTTTTCTTTGCAGGGTATATACCCAGTTACTTAGACAAGGATGAGCTGTGTGTAGTATGTGGGGACAAAGCCACCGGATATCATTATCGCTGCATCACTTGCGAAGGTTGCAAGGTAAATGGCACGGTGGGAAAGTGGGAATCAGAAATAGCTCTCCAGCTCCTCCATTATACAAACTTCCTGAACTGTGCTGTCAAATCAAATAAAGACAGATTAGAAGCTAATAAGAACATCCAGTACTGATGATAAGCCGTATCTAGCCATGCTGCTGCTCTTCATATGCATAAGGAATATAGTTGATTTCTGCCGTGTTTGCTTCTGAAAAGAAAACAAGAAATTTAGATTGTCGTTGTTGCTGTTTAATGGTTGGCTTTTGAATTTCCATTTTTTAATGTTTCTTCAGCGATGTTCTCAGCCAGAGTACATCAGCGTGTTCCCAGCAACACCACTGAAGCTGTTTATGCAATAGCTGAGGTTCTGCTTATGGCCATGAAGAGTCTGTAGCGATTAGCAGTGTTCCAGTGCCTCTCATCATCCCTGCGAAGAAGCAAAAATCAAAATCCCTTCCACATGCTCATACTACAGTGACATCCATCAATTTGGGAAGCATTGACACCCAATTAAAATAGTTTCGAAAAGATTTTGACTTCTTTAACTTAAGCATATTGAAATGTGTTTTCAGCCCTAAAATGCATCTCCGAGACTACATGCGAAATTAAATTAAAAAAGAGATTGCTTTGGGCAAGTAAATAAAAAAATTGTGTAACAGAATCAGGCACATCTTACATGATTTCACTGCTATGAATTTGCCTGAATAGCTTGAGATTCTGTAAGAAAGCTATTCTTTCCTGCAGAAAATAAGAAAATACTGTTTTTCTGAACAAATGGGACCACACATGTCTTGGACTAGTGTCATGAGACTAAGCCACAAAAGTCTCATTCTGTTCATCCAGAAGGTCTGGAACATTTGGATCTGAGATTTTGGGTTTGGATTGGCTTTAGAGCCCCTCTTGTGTTTAAGTAGTTCCTTTGGTTGTACATCATTGCCCTAAGTTACATTTATGAAATGCACAGAGACCTAAATACCCTAAGTGTAGCAGATCCATGGTAATATTCATAATGGTTTTATACATATACTTACATACAATGTATGAAAAAAGTACTTTTATCTTTAAAAAGAACTGTGGAGCTGCACAAGTGATTCGTTCACATTTGCATCCTGTATACCAGATGATAACAATACATAACATGTATGGATGCAACTTAATTCAGATATAATGGGAAGTAAGCAGCGCTGTGGCATTATGAAGTATACTTAGCTCCCAGCTGAACAGCTGTATCTCTTGCCAATTTTCCTGCTGAAGTTTTTGTTACTTCAAGTCGTTCTTTTTATGCCTACCAGCTATTTTAGAGACATAGCATACAGATTTACTTTTATCTTCAGATACAGTTCTTCTGTCTGATGTACAATTAAAATAATGCTTATGTGCACAAGGAACTGAGATAACAATTTGCAAAAAGTAATTAATTTCTTGGAGGAGCTGCACACACATTTCAAGTTGTATGATTGATCAGCAAAGTTACATGCTTTATCAATGCACAAAATATATAATCAATTTTCAGTTAATTTGACATTTACTAGTTGCTTCTGCTCAAAGTCACTTCAGTTTTGTAACAAGAATAAGCAGAGCTGACAGCCAAAGATTTGCTTTGGCAAGTGCTTTCATGAACAAAGCATCCTCACAAATAATTTCTGAAGAGTAAATTGTGAGGAATTTAAACACAAATAAATGAACAGTGAGTTCTGACATCACTGAAATGTTTTTCCAGACTTCACCCATTGCATCGACTGCTATATAGGTGTGTAGTAAAGGAGCTTAGGAAGAGTTACTGCCTACAATACAATGTGCTTTTATTGATGAGAATAACACTTCTGTGGTGAAGTGTTTGGACAGATATAGGGAGCAGCTTCTTTAACACATTGTATCTAGAGATGATCAAAGAAGATTTTTTGCAAAATGTTTCTGAGAAATGCAAAGAAGTGAGAAGGTGGAATGGGCTGCCCCAACACAGGTGATGGAGAGCCTTGCCATCATAAAGCTACAGCTACATTAAATCCCACGCGAGGTTTGAAAAACAGAAGCTCGCTTGCTGAGACTCAGAGATTTTCCCATCTCTTGCTGTAACTATTGATAACCCTGTGACCCTGGTTGTCCACAGCCATCTTGGGTCTTTAGGAAGGAGAGGGGCAGATCCTGTCTCTAGGAATTCAGCATGGGGTTGAGAACAGAACCAAAACCGGATGTTCAGTGGATGAGGATTTGAGACTTATTCCAAGCCCCACGTAAAGATATCTTGCCTGTGATTTCCTGGATTTTATCTTAACACAGCTAGCCCCAGTCTTGCAAAGGCGCACACGCAAGCTTTATGCCACTCAGTTTAATTAACATTTCAGATCTTAATGTAATTAAGGAAAAAAGAGTTGTACTCGTAGCTCAAGCTGAACCTTGTAAGTTAAAACTCTAATGAGGACAAGGTTTTTTTATTGTCTTCACAGGAGTTAGGAGTACAAGCTGAAATACAGACTTATCTGTACATGTTAATTCAACATTCTGTGTTAAAAGAAATTGCGCACTGCGCAAGATTTTACTGGGTGTTATTTAACATGATTTAAAAACAGACCTTTCGCCTGCTGGAGTGAAGAGACTATTCATTAGATAAAATCCGAGCTGAAGAGACTGTTCATAAGGCAAAATCTCACTTGAATTTTGCCATTGTTTCGACTGAAACCAAAGCCATTCTCAGCAGCTTCAGTCAAACAGGACCGGAGTGTCAGTGTGTTCTCTGTGTCAAGGTGATCCCAAGCTGCATTGCTGAATGTAGATGGTCTCAAATAATGGTGAAACTTGAAATTAAAGTGAAGTCTAACTTGCTTGCTTTACAGCCTATCTTGTTTGTATCTTGCAGTCTTGGGGAGTTTATCCAGCCCTTGCAAAATTCAGTGGGAAAAGTCATGTTGAAATAAATACCACGATTATGTCCATAATGTTCAGAGATAAGTTTTACCTGATTTCATTACCTACAGCGAAGTTTTATGGGGTCTATAAATGAGTGAATTCAATGGGATTGCATTAGTTCGTATGGTCTTAGGATCTGTTTAAATTTGCAATGTAGATCTGTATTATGATAGGTAGGTAGGTAGGTAGGTAGATAGATAGATAGATAGATAGATAGATAGATAGATAGATAGATAGATAGATAGATGAATCTTTGGTGGTGATGGGGCTTTTGAAATTCTGTGGTAAATACAAATTAAATGCTTCTCAGAAACACAAATAATTTATAAATTAGGGATCCGCTGTTTAGAACCAAACACAAAGATTGTGTAGACTGTATTTGGAAAATCTTTGTCTTGCCCAGATTTGGTTGGTTCGTTGGTTAGTTATTTGGCTTTTATGGAAAAAAAGGAGTAGAACTGTTTGTCCTCAGTCCTTTAATAGCACAAACACACCACCATTCTTACTATTTGCAGAAGCTGCTTTTTAATTAAAACTATGTGTATGCCTTTTAATATCCTTCAAAATGATTACAGAATTTGAAAAGGGGCTCAAAATAAAATACTTCATATACGAAAAAATTTAACACAGTAAAACATAAGACTACAAGAAGACATGTACACAGTATTTGTGCCTCAAGACAGCATTACTTGCACTTTTACTTATCTAAGGTGTCTATATGTTTCTAATTGTTAAGGAAAATCAAGAGAAATGCCATACACTATAAAACTGGTTTGAGAGCTTTGAGAGTTTCAGGGGATGAAATGTGTTATCTTGCATACTTAGGTGCATGCCTAACAAACCAAAGCAGCTCCCAATTTTTAAAAATTGCTCAGTGCTAATGCTTTCCAATGTATTTATTTCTTGCACTTAGGGTTTTTTTAGAAGAACCATTCAGAAGAACCTCCATCCAACTTATTCCTGCAAATATGAAGGAAAATGTGTGATAGACAAAGTAACAAGAAATCAGTGCCAGGAATGTCGCTTCAAAAAATGTATCTTTGTTGGCATGGCAACAGATTGTAAGTATATTTTCCTGGTTTTCTTTCTTTTATCTTTTTTTTTCATGTCTGTGTTTGCTTAAAGTATGTTGATTGAAGAAGCTTGTTAAAGTAAAGTGGAACTGCCAGCAGTTTTCTGGTTTTAATAGCTTGTACCAGGGAATTGCACTCATTGCATTAAGCCACTTTCAGAGGGCTGTAAATTTTGTTTATCCTTCATCAGGCTGCACCTTCTCTTGGCCTTACCAAGCTGAGTAACAGTAGGAATGTTCACTCTTTGGATGAGAAGAGGGAGAAATGCATCTGGATGGACACTTTGCTTGAGATAAAAACATCTTGTTTAGAAAATTCTGGAGGATGTGAAATTGAATGTCATTGTATGAGTCATCCTGCAGTTGTTTGTTTTATTTTTAGCCCTGAAGAAGTTATCTGCTGCAAAGATTTCGACTCTCATTCTAAAGAACTAGAAAATATGGCTGTATGATTAACCCTTAGGGGTCTTCTTTTCCTGCCATTGCACAGGGATTTACACCAATAACTTCAATTACTACAGATGGGAGGAAGTCGCATGAAACCCCCAGAAGTCACATAAATCCCCTTGTGCCTTCATGGTTGTTGCCAGTATAACCCTTTGCAGAAGAACTGACAGGAAAACAGGCCCAGTAAACAACGGAAAAACAGTCTAACTTAATATTTTCATTGTGAATGTAATGTATAACAGTGCCTTCTGTCCAGAGGGAAATAGAATAAAGGAGACAATTTCATTGTGGCCAGGTAGACCTTCAGGAGAGGGGCTGGATACCAGTGAAGTGCTGAACAGAGCAGCCCTGGGACCTGTGTATCTGGAGTCACTGGAAGTAGTGGGGCTCACAGGAACACGACTTGTGGGGATTAGGGAAAGAGCCAAGGCATGTTGATCTGATTGTGTCATGCTTCAGGCAGATGAGCCTTCTGTGAATAAGTGCTCCCACTTCCTTCAATCCATGTTACCTTCTGCTAGCATCCAAGAACATGTTCTGCACTTCAGAGCAGTGAGTGTCAGCATGCTGATACGACTTTAAAGGAAACAGAAGTGCATCTTTACCAACATGGATTACTCCCAAGTCTGTTATAGGAGCACTTCGACACTTCACAAAGCTTTTGCATATTAGTTTTATTTGTGGAATAACCCCCTGAGGGCAATGGCAGTGTACAAAGCATTACACGGAGGGTAAGTCATTCTTTGCTATCCGGGCTTCTGAGAAAATGGAGTTTGAAGGAAGAAATAAGAGAACTGTCTCAGCTGTGGGTCTTGCCAAGGTACTTCCTTCATGATTAGTTAAGGTGTTTGTAACCAACTGGTACCTCAGGCACAGAAAAGGCCAAAGCCTTAAGAGCTTCCTGCCATTTTTGTATGTTTTTTCCCCTGCTAGTGGTGTTGGATGACAGCAAGAGGTTGGCAAAGAGGAAGCTGATAGAAGAAAATCGAGAGAAGAGACGTCGGGAAGAGCTGCAGAAAACCATTGGGCACAAACCAGAGCCAACAGATGAGGAATGGGAACTCATCAGAATTGTTACAGAAGCGCATGTGGCCACCAATGCACAAGGAAGCCACTGGAAGCAGAAAAGGAAATTTCTGGTAAGGGCTGCAGCCTTGTACACTGCTCTTGGAGCCAGGTTCTGTTCTTTCTTCTGCATGCCTTCCCAGCATTGCAACCCCAAAGAGATTTTATCTGCCAGTGTACCGATGTTTGTGGAAAAAGGATGATTTTGCGTAGTTATTACTTCCTTTTTCGTGCCCGAACCTCAGTGTTTGATCAGACCATGTATTTCAAAAGATAAACAACGTGTTGCTATGTTAAGGCTTACTCAGCTGGATACTTTTATTGTGCTATGGTAAGAAAAAGTAGAAAAATTGTTTCACTCCTGATTGAGAACAGAAGCAGTCTGTAATGCATACTGTATTTTTTTTAATATATTCTGTCTAGGGATAGTTGTCCTTATTAGGGACTATCATAAAACATATTGAAAGTTTTAAAACAATATGAAATTCTAGATGAAAGCTGGTATTTTTCGTTAATAACTCATGAGTTTTGTCTCTTTTGGTTAATAGTGGGTACATTAATGAAAATAAATTAGGCAAAGAAAATTAATTTCAGTGAGAACAGGATGATACATACACTATACCATTGGGATCGCAGCCTACAAAACAACTTATATTTTCATCCTATAACTAAGGATCAGAAAATAAATGGTGATTTGTGATTCTCAACCTTAAAAAAGGATTTATTTGATTTTTCTAAATCGATTTTTAAGGGAAATAAGTGCAGAATGCAAAATGCTTATACAGAACAAAAGAGGGGTTAGAGACTGCATTTCAGGAATACACAGGGGTCTTTAACAGCAATGTATATGAAATCAGACAGAGCACACTCATCTTTTTGCTAGCCTAGGCTTCTACTGCGTAATTCACCATGGGAATTTCAACTCATTGTTGAATTGCTAAGAGAAATTGTGTATTCAAAGCAGCTGATCTCTTTTATTATGTTGGGGTTTTTTTAATTCCAGTGACACCATCTAAATTTCTATATGAATGGGTCATGTTCATAGTACTCTACCGGCAGGAAACCACAGCCAGTCGTCCCTGGCAAGAAGCAAGAGAGCACTTTCCAGGGGTGTTGCAGCGCAAGGTTTGCAGTGCTGCTGTGAGCAGGTCAGGAAGCAGCTGCAGTAGTACTTTTGGTTAGACAGGAATGCTGTTCCTTGGGTATCACCTGGTTTGGGATAAAACCTGGGGAGCTCGAGGTTGGGGCTGGGAATGAGCTGTTGAAGAGCAGGAGAAGCTGACAGTCTGCCCCAGGAGCTATGGATCTGTCCTTACGCGGCTGAGGCTGGTTCTTTGGCAACAGGAACTTCATTGAGGTCCAGACCTCTTCTCCTGTTGAGTTAGGTGTCAAGGGCTCCCCTCCAGTGTGCTAGCTTCAGCTGGGTCTCCTGACTTCTTTTGCCTTTCCCAATAAAATGCTGTGCTCTTTCTTTTTCTCCGTAACAGTGGTTCACGTGGGTTTCAGCATTTGGTCCTCTTGCTCGGAAGTGATGAAGGTTGTTTATCATGAGCACACAGACAATGTGGTTTAGTTACCCAAGATTCAGGGAGGGAGAGAGCCTAGAAGTGTGTTTATTTGAGTTTTTTAGCAGAAACCATCAGATAATTGAGCCCAGTCCTCTTCATTGTTCCTTACAATTGGTGCTTGCTTTATTAACACATTGCTGAGTTTTTCCTTGTAAGAAATTAGATTTGGATTCAGATTGGTTACAGAGCTGTGGAAGGATCTTTTATGATGTGTTTCTTTTAAAAAGTGGTTGAACACAAGTTTTTATTACAGACAGCACTTTCAGCACCTCCCCTGTTTAAGTGTCTTAAATGAATGCCATGGGGCCCATCGGTCTTAAAGGTCTGCTTCTCTGGATTTTATCTACTTTTTGACCTTAATGTGAACAGAATGAAACCTCTGCATGGTGGTTGGTAGGTGTTTTGTAATTGCAAAGTCACACTTAACAAACAAAACAGCTTTGATCTGCCTGTTTTTAAAATACATGGTAACATTGTGCAGCTGCATAAAAACCAGGTGAACAAGTTGAAGTGCAGTTGGAATAAAAAAACACTCATTACAGATTCTGCTTGAAACTATTTAATTGTATATCCCTATTGAAATCCTCAAAATACGATTTTTTTTCTCATTTGAAGAAGCTTTGAGCTGAAGTATGCAACAGGTGATTTTCAACCAAAATTTTACCCAGACAAGTTCAAATTCTATTCACATTATCCAGGCCACCTTTAGGTTAGCCCATTCTTGCTCATAAGTTGTTTTAGCCTTGTACATAAATTGTTTTAGCCTTTTGGAAATTGGCCTTGGCAATTGCCTGGGGCCCTGTGATATCTGGCAATCTGTTCTGGGGAGACTTTCAGAGCTTTGAGTAGGTGAAAGAGCCCAATTCTGCAAAGCTTGCAGCATCTTCTCAGGGGTAACATGTCTCCTCAACTCTCTTTGCTTTTAGAGAAACATGAGAGCTTTCAGCACCTGTAAGGAAAAACGTGCCTATGTTTTTAAGCAAAAGATGCATGTGCTGCACCCATAAAACACACAGATACAGACACAAGGAAGAAACTGTGTGTGCACAACAGTCCAGCTGCCCACAAAGGATAGGGTAGCAGAATACCAGTCACCCATTTCTCTGTGCAGTCACCTCTTTCACAAATACCTTACAAATAAATTCACATTTTGTGACGTAATGGACTTTACTTACAAAGCAAATAGTGTTGCTTTTTATTTTAGCGTATCTTCCGTCACCAAGCAGGACCTTTTAGAGTATGAAATAGTTGCTCTAAGACAGACTGCTCCTTTAAATATCTTTGTTTATATCCTTAGCCGGAAGATATTGGGCAGGCACCAATAGTTAATGCCCCAGAAGGTGGGAAAGTGGATTTAGAAGCCTTCAGCCAGTTTACAAAAATTATCACACCAGCGATTACAAGAGTGGTGGATTTTGCCAAAAAGTTGCCTATGTTTTGTGAGGTAAGAAGACTTTCTTGCACTCCTCATTTATATGCCTGTTGTTAAAAACTACTCAAAATACTCTGGCATGGAACTCAAAAATTCAATGTGTCTAAAATTAAAAAATTAAGGACACTCAAAATCGATGGGACTAGAATCATCTAGATTTTCATGAGTTCTCTTTTTCCTGTGATTATTGAAATCCTGAGTTTGTTGATCTGGAAGCCATCGTGGTTCGTTAGGGACTCAGATGTGTCTTTAGAGGTGGCCTTGAACAAAGCAAATGAACAAGAAGATACTGTCTAGAAGCATCGCTGATATGTTGAATAAAATCTTCCAGCACACGGTTCCCCATGTATCTTCTGGTTCCCTTGGCAGGTACAGTATTGTAGAGTTGGGTCTAAGCAGTAAAAAATTCTTCAAATTCAGGAAAGCACCCTTGTCCAGGAGTAGCACTTGCCTCGTTGGGTTCCCTAGGCATGCTTTTCCTGAATGAGGATGTTGTGCATCAAAGAGTCTGTGAAAGTAATGGATTGTCATTCCAGGTAGATACTCACATGTAAATATACAGTAAATGGACTCAAAGGCCTGATTGCACATTAGGAATGCAGAGGTCTTACGCTGATCTCATTTGTACCAAGGTATCATTTTTATTGAAGGACCAGATGCAATGGCTGATTTTATTTTTTTTTCCCCCAATTTAATAAATGGTATCGGAACTGCAGCCTGAAATAAGAATTCAGTCTTAACAATCTAAATAATTTTCATAGAATCATAGGATGGTTTGGGTTGGAAGGGACCTTAAAGATCATCCGGTTCCAACCCCGCTGCCATGGGCCGGAACACATTCCATTGCACCCTTTGAGGTCAACACCCTGCGAGGAAGGAAGGGTAAGGCAGCCGTAACATTCTACTCTGCTGTGGCTGGCAGCTTTTCTTTAAGGTCAGTCAGGGAGAGCTATATATGTCCTCTGGCACGTACAGAACAAGAAGGGGTAAATATCAATAGTTGTCATAGTGTAAATATCTCACCCTGGCCAGCCTCTGCATTGGCACAATCAGTCAAGGAAGCATGAAATAGTAGCCAAGCATGAAGATTTTAAAATACGAGGAATATGTCCATAGATCATGAGGCCCCTGCAGCATTTAGCGTGTGAGGGAATCTGTCTCCTCTGATCTGGCATTTGTTGGGGGGAAATTGCAGTGACATACCAAGGTAGTCCTTTTAGTTTAGAAAGCTTTGCCAGTCACACACAGACTTCAGTGCCCATGTGACATCTCCTACCCCTCCTGGCTACCATGGGCCCACTTGTGTCAGAGCTAGGCAGGAAGCACAGATGAAGAAGTCAAGGCATCGTTGAGTATGACCTCTGTATGTTGTGTGGCTCAGCTGGACAGGCTTTGTTTGCAGCTGAGCCGCTGTGTAAACCTGACACCTGCCCATATGCAGTGAGATCTGATGGCAGGGCGAGGGACTCCTCATGAGCACAAAGGAGTAGGACAGCTGTCCTCCAAGTTGTCATATAGCACTTGCTGTAGCATGAAGAAAATGACAAATGTGTGCTCCTTTTTGAAGGGGCACCCTCCTGTTAACTTTGTTTCCGTTACGATTTTTAACCCATATCTTTTTCTTAGAAGCAACGCTGTGTGGGCTGTGGATTTTTTTACAAGAAAAAAACCCTCCTTTTTTCCATAGGACCTGCAGAGCATTAAACATTAGATCAGTTCATAATTCCAGAAGCTGAGAATGTAGTAAATCTCTATGAAAGAGTGACATGACAAGAACATCCATGACCACTTATATTTTCTTGGCTACTTTTCTTTCTATTTTGCATCTTTGGACACATGCAGAAGCTAGCAAAGCACTGTGAGTGCCCAGCTTAGTTTATGTGCATCCATTGGCCCCTGCCTCAAAACAGGTATCCAATCCCAGAGTAATCAAAGTATAAGGAAAACTTCATTTGCTTCTCAGCATTTCTGCTGTTGTTTCCTTCCTGCTTTTCTTTCTGCTTAGAAGATGAAGACTGAGGTGAATGTAAAAAGTTTGGTGTGAGTTTTAAATGTCAAGGCATCAGTGGTTCCACAGTGGGTGAAGCTGTGTAAATACTCTTTGAGGTCGCTCAGCTCAGCTCAGTTCCATGGTGCTGCATTGCACATGTGTCCTGCAGAGGTGAGCACCTCAGGTTCCTGCCTTGTGCATTTTCTCCCTGCAGGGAGAGAGGGAAGGACAACATATGGCAGAGTTTCAGTCACATTTGTTGACCCCACTTCTGGAAGATGGTCTTGTAGCTACACTCAAGTGATGAGTGTAGGTAGCATTAAAACCTGCACAGTTGGGTGTAGAAGTGATGTTCAAGCCTCCTGTCTCTGGTAACTGCTGCAACTGGCCGATAAGACCTGAGGCTTGGCATCTTGTGTAACAGGTGTCCCATGTATCCTTCAGAATTAGGAAAGCACGTGAAGGACAGGCATAGTCAGACCGCCACTTCCATAAAGAATTTTTAAGAAGGATCAAGTAGAAAGAGAAATCCTCACTGATTTAGTGGCTCACTAATAAAACAGCTGAAGCATCACAAAATATCTTCTCTACTGTTACCTGTTTCTTTTCTACTACTCTTCCTTCTCTTTAGAGGCTTGGTGTTTTTTTCATTTCTCTTTTCTTGTCCCTTCTCTCTTCCTTTCTTTCATGTCCCTTTTTTCACTGCCATTGCTTATTCCAGTATCTCTTCATGGTTCCTCTCACATATCTATTCTCGTTTTAATGTTTTTTAACTCTGTTTCTTTCCCTCCTTCAGTCTCTGCTGCCAAGCAGTGGGATTGTCACTGGGTAGTGAGACTGCTGCTGTGCCTGTGTGATCTTCCCCACACTGCTGCTGAGCTAAGGGTCATCTGTAGGGAAACTGATTTGCCCTGAACAGGATGAGTCAATTTTCTTGTGTATCAAACACGTCACACTTGAAGCTGTCATTGCTGGAAAAGTAGCTGCATGACTCAACTCATTTTCCTGACCATGGCTAGCTCTGTGCTTAAAACTCTTCTCTAACAGGGAACTGCTTTCCACTCGCATTAGGTGGCTCTGCATCATTTCCCACCAAATCAGTGCACTTGCTTTGCAAGTACACTGTTGCCATGTAAACCTATAGTTCATAGGGATTTCATTTTGAATTGCAAAACTGGTAAATATAATAATTTTACATAAATCAAAAATAAATGGCTTTTTGCCTCCTTTCAAGCCAAGTAGAAGTGTGTTGCTCTTTCATATGTGGGACCCTTGCGGTTCATGTATGTGAACAGTCTCAAAATTGTCTTGGTGGGTTTTGTTATCATTGAATTACCTATGAAAACATAAAGACATGCTTTATAGAACACGTTCTGCTCATGTGTCAGCATCCTGGTTATACTCTGTAAATACAGAACCTACATCTAACAATTTGGACAGCTTGCCTTTGTTAACGTCAGGGAAAAGACGTGCCCTGAAGATCACAGCTTATGCACCAGCATAAAAGCTGTAGCTATACCATAGATTTTTTGTCCGTCTGGAAATAATGTAGGGAGCTCAGGGAGAACAGCCTTACTAGATTGAGTATAAGTTAATAAATTCTCTGTTGTTAAAGTGGGCAGTGAGAATTACTGCTCCACCAATTGAGGTATATCCTCTAGATATAAACATTTATTTAATTCCTTTTATTTAAAACACAGTCCACTCTTACAGACCCTCCCAAATGTCTTTCTTTTCCTCTGGTCAGGTAAGAAATAAGTATGGCTGGTAGTGAATTTAACTGGGATGGCTGACTTCTGTACCAGCCCCAGTTATAGTTTATTCTGCTGTGATAAGTTGTAAACTGAGGGAGCTAAAAGCTGTGTCATTGCTAGATTTCCGAAGGGGGTGTGGGGATGCTGAGCAGGGAATGTTAACGTGCTGGCAGTTCCTGAAGGCAGGAACGCAGATCCTGGGGGTTTGTGCAGTGCAGTCAGTGAGCAGCGTGTTTGGAGGGGAGCTGCACTATGCGGGGCAGTGTCCTGAGTTGTGAACTGCAACTTTGTGCTCCTGGATTTACTGTAGTTGTAAAAGCCATGCAGTTTGACAAACACGAATTTTTCTTTGCCGTTTATGATTTCTGCAGCTGCCATGTGAAGACCAGATCATCCTTCTGAAAGGCTGCTGTATGGAGATCATGTCCCTCCGAGCAGCAGTTCGCTATGACCCCGAGAGTGAGACTTTAACACTAAATGGGGAGATAGCGGTGACAAGGGGCCAGCTGAAAAATGGGGGTCTTGGCGTAGTGTCTGATGCCATTTTTGACCTGGGCATGTCTCTTTCTTCATTTAACCTGGATGACACCGAGGTTGCCCTTCTTCAGGCTGTTCTGCTCATGTCATCAGGTGAGAACGGAAATCTATTGGGATCCAAATAATTTTGAAACTCTTTGGTCTTTGTCACAAGCCTCTTTATAAAAGAAATAAGATACATTAGATCTTGTAGTGATAACTAGAGTAATGTGGAGAAATTTTCTCTCAAAACCCCAGTGCAGCTTAGACTTATTTTGGTGAGCACTAGGAGAAAAATTCAGGGTGTTCAGAGAGGTGAACATAAAAGTGGTTTTGGTAACACACCTTGCTCAATTTGGTACTTAGGGATGAGCCAGGGATGATCATAAAGATGAAATCAGTTCTGATTCTGAGCCAGTTTGCCTTAAATGAAAAATGGATAATTTAGCAACACTGGTTGTTATAAGTTCACTCTTCCCCTGAGTAATGTCACGCACTGGGCAGTTCAAACACATTTTCACCAGTCTCATATGTTTAGTTTGACTTGCCGTCTTGTTTTCCTAATTAACAGCACCACTGCTTGCTAATGGGCATTTATGAGCTGTGCTGCTTCCCTATGCTGGGACCATTTGCCAGCATAGTCATGATACAAAAGCTGCACAGACTACTTCATATCGTTTCCAAAGAGTTTCTAACCTTCTCAATTTGAGTATGTTTTCAAATATGCTTCCAGTGTTTGTGCCAGCCCAAAGAGGAAATTCCATTCTTGGGCAGTGGCAGATTTGGCAAGATTTTATTTTAAAATGGCTTTGAAGATTGGGCACTGAATAACAATACATAGTCAGTGATCTACAAGCATTCACTGCATCTGAGATAGAAAGGTTTCCACATTAATCACAACACAGCACTTCATCTTCCCCATCAAAACATTTTGTTTTCTTTTTGGGTCCCTACACAGTGATACAGGAGCAAGGCATGCAGAAGGCAATTCAAAGGACCTGCTTTCTTAGAAGTGTCTCCTGAGAAGTGACTTGTGAAAGGGATTTTCCCAGTCCCCATCTGGGTGCCCGTTGAGACAGCCAGATTTTTGGCCTTTGTTGCTCCTTGATGCTCCGTAACAGCTCACCTGGGATCAAAGCATGATCAAAGCTTTGGTCAGATTGCAGAAAAACAGATAGAAAGGAGCTCTAATTTAAATATCTGACAAGGATTTTTTGTTGTTGTTTCTTTGTTGTTTTGCAGAAAAATGTAGATATAAGCCTTAGCTGAAATCAGGGATCTGTTGCTCTAGTCACTGTAGGGAAACACTTCCCAAACAGCTACACTCTAAGTGAGCAAAGCAGGAAAAGGACAAAGAAAGGAAGGATTATCTTCTTGTTTTAACAGGGATAGTACTGTCAAGTGAGTTGGCCGGAGTGAAAGAAGTTTGTGGCAGAGCCACAAATGTCCATGGTCTCTCTCCTTTCTTTAATAGCATCAGAATCATCCTATTTTTCCTGATTTATGATTAGGAATTTGATAAAGCAAATAAGTAAGAATGATAACTCTGCTGCTTTGTATCTACAGATCGCCCAGGCCTTGTTTGCGTCGAGAGAATAGAAAAGTGTCAAGAGGGTTTCCTCCTGGCATTCGAACACTACATTAATTACAGAAAACATCATGTTGCACACTTTTGGCCAAAACTGCTGATGAAAGTGACAGACCTGCGAATGATCGGAGCCTGCCATGCCAGCCGCTTCCTGCACATGAAGGTGGAGTGCCCCACAGAACTGTTCCCTCCGTTGTTCCTGGAAGTGTTTGAGGATTAGAGAGACTGAAGTGGTTCTCCACACCCCCGTCGCACTACTGGCTGTCATTTCATCCCGTTGCCCAGCTCTTCTCACCTGTTTGTTCTTCTTTTGTGGTCTTCTGTTTCTTGAGATGGGGCTGGGGTTTTGTTTGGGTTTTCTTTTGGGGTTGCTGGGGGGCAGTTGTATACACATGGATGAAAACATCCCTTTAATGCGGGTACTTGTGACTATTGCAATTTGTTCTTCAGTCCTTTGATGTGAGTGCTTTGACAGCTTAACAGTGAAAATACGAACAGACCAATCTCATTCACCAGCATTTGCGTGGTCACCAGCTCACACCCATCATTGCCTGGAAAATAGGGGAGAGAGATTGAAGTGGCAGAAAAATAAATTGGCCTTCAAGTTAAAACAGCTATTGTTAATTTGACCCTGACAATTCTGTCTTGTATTACCTCCTTTTGCAGGGTACAACTGACCAATTCATAATGCAAAATTTCTGGTCTTTGTGATTGTTTCTATTGTAACAATTACCACTATGATCTAGGATCTTCATCATCATCATGATCCCATCATTCTCTTGAGGATTTCTCCAGCAGATGCAGTTGAAGTGTGCCCCATAAATCGAATACTTAAAATAATGCAGTGTTAGAAGGGACTGAGTCTTTTCTTTTTTTTTCCATGTGTATAAGATATTAAATCTTCAGTTACTAAGTTTGGACTCCAGGTAACTTCACTGGAAGGTTTGTTTTGGAGTGAGGAGGGAAACTTGATCCTCTGAGGTGCTTTTCCTGATAGTGGAGGGGTCTGCTTTTTCTGAGGTATGTGGAAAATCCATCACTCTGAGGGAGAAGTCTCTCTGTCAGGATAGCAGGCAGTGTCTCAGAGTTATTCAGGGATATGAGGGCTTACAGAATGAGGACAAGGAGAATGAAACATATGGGGTGATCTTCAGATGGGACAAAAACCAACTGTGTTATTAACAACACTCAAGACTGTACAGCTTTATCCCAGTAATACAAATAGTGTTGCTTGGCAGTAATCCTTTGTTTTTATTTATATATATATATATATATATATATATATATATATA
>VZTG01002802.1:1000-61097 GCA_013397845.1 Melanocharis versteri | reverse complement strand
TATATATATAAAGTTTATATGCACGTATATATATAATTTTATATATATATAATTACAAATCTTCAGCAGATGTCTTAAACATATTTCCATATTTTTATCTGCTCTCTCTCCTTCTCTGACTCTCTCCTGTGTGTGTGTGCGTGTGGATCAGCTGGGTTCTCACTCCCTACAGGTGTCTGTATGTGTTTCTTTAGGCTAGATGCTCTCTTGATTCTTTTAATTTATTTCCACTAACTGCACTAGCAGGAACCAAACTGAGCAATGACAAAATGTCCTGCTGCCGAAGTCTGCAAGCCAGTACTCACAGTCCTGGAATGTTTGGAGGCCAGTGATGAGGACATTGTAGGTAGAGGTTCCTCTCTGTCATCCATCTCCATTCAGGGATGTTGTCCCTGGGTTTTAGAAACTTGATATTAAACCATTCTCTGAATTTGTGTGACACATTGAAAGCATCTTTCTATTCTTCCTGGGAACCAGAGACTTAAGTTCATGTTTTTGGCACTGCCTCATACCCCACATTCTTTCATGTTGTGCATTGATTTGTACCAGTTTCTTTCTCTGCTATTTATTGACCCATTTGCCCGGCAAGCTGTGGGCATTGTTAGAGTGGATGTGTTGACTTTCAAAGCTCATGGCCCATATCTGAACCCGTATGTTATGTGCTTATCCCCTCATAAAAACAGGATACTCAGGAAAACTTATAGATGGAACAGGATATATGTGTGTCAGGAGTTAAATTCCTTCTACCCTTCTTTCCCTACATCATTGATAAAGCATTTGGAGTGCTACTGGGTATGTTTTTAGGGATGTGGAATCTTGTTCTCCCTGTTCTTTGATACCATATACAGCTGTGATGAGCTATTAGCACTTATGTTATCATTTAGGGGGTTTTTTGTCAGAACACGGAACACACTGGGTTGTTTTGGAGTTTTTTTGCAGGTAGCAGTGAAGACACACCATGGGAGATTCATTCTTAAATATTTGGTGTAGAACCTCTTTTGTTGGCTGTGTTTGCTCCATCTTGAAGCAGGTGTCTAAACAACATCTCTATCCAAATTCCTTGTAGAGCACTGTCTTGGGGAAAAAGAGTCAGAAACTGGCTGTTTGGACAGGTGATTTGGGGTGACTTCATAGAGGACTTACACCGTGTAATAGGGAACTCAGAAAAGCAGCTGATCCCTTACTTGCACTGATGCCTTCATAATCCAGAAACAAAACAACATACTTTGGAGGCAATATTAATATAGCAAGGAATATAAAAGCAGAATTGGAGGCCTCCAGGTGCAAATATGGCAAAATGCATACGTGATACAGGACTTACAGAATTGTATAAGTTTAACAAATTAGCGTATTTAACAATAGTGTCCAATTAAAAGAGCAGTTAGTTAAGTAATCCCCCCTTTTTGGTTCTGCCCATTTGGAGCCCTCTTTATTATGTCTAGGATACATGGTAAAAGAAAACTAATATGTCCTTGGCTAAAGAGGCAAGATTAAATAATATTTCAGGAATGTAGAATTTCAGGAATGTAGAATTTCAGGAATATGTCTTAGAAGGTTATCCTATTGTTCTAAAATGTAGGGGGAAAGGGGTAGGAAAAGTACTGGGAGCTACAGCCATGTATTAGAAATCTACAAAGCAACAAATACGTGACAAATACATAGAAAGCTTAGGCATCAGTGCCTATGCCCACGGTGGCTTGCAAAGAAAAGAGAAATGTGCTTGTCTTTTGGAGCTCTGTTCTGCCATGGATCTGAGCATGGAATTCCTCCTGAAGCCAGTGCAAGTACCTCACCTGTTTGCTTAATGTGAGCTTGAGTAGGCATTCAGGCTTTTGACTGTGCTGCAGGTGAGACACAGGAGAGGACACATCACATCTCTTCTAGTTCCAAAATGCCGATGCAGTTTGGAGCTGTGCTTAGTCAGGGTTCAGAAAATCAGGCCTCCTTCCGTAGGTGATTGCAGATGGACTGAAGTGCCTAAAATCAGGCAACCAACTTTGACAGTTCTGGCAGCGCTCTAAGCAGAAAGGACATACATCAACATGCTTTTCTAGCTTTTCAGGTTAAGTTGGAGTCTGACACAAATTAACAGACTGAGTTAGTAGTATTCCCTAATTGAAAACTAAGGCCAAGCTCTTAGTTGGACAGATTTGATGTACTGACATCTAATGGCCTCTGATCTACCAATCTTACTTCGTGTGACTTCCTTTCCTTCCTCAGTACGACTGCTGATTTATGTGATCGTGAGAGGAGAACTAACTGACCTTAGTTCTGCAAAGACATACTTCTAAATATCAGTGGTCTCAAGCCATTGTGGGGTTGAGCCCCTGGACTGACCACCCCAGTGGCAGCCACCAGTGCCACCGTCAGCACCCTTTGTAGTAACTGGCCTTCTGGGTGAAATAACAAACTTGTGCTTTCCAGTGCAGTCCAGAGTCTTGTTTCTGCTGGTGCCACATGGCTCTTGTGTTTGCTTTGTGGTCTACGTGTGGGTCTTACACAGAAGGTTTTTCCTGTCAAACCTGATTGTCACCATTCATGGTATTGCCCTGAGTAACATGTGCATTTAGATACTCATTTCATGTGTAATCTCATTTAAGTTGTGATATTTATAATAACATATATAGGGCGTGATAATGATTTCTGTTTACATTCTGCCAAAATGTAGATGTTAGAGTTAGACCTCCCAGGTCCAAAATCATCCTTGAGCAGACTGCTTGCTTCTTCAGAGGCAGGTATCAGAAAGAGGAAAAAACTGTCCAGAAAGACCATTTATATCAGAAATCTGCCAAGAGAGGGCTGTTAATCACAAGCAGAGCATGTCATTGCTAGTGATGTATTTTTATGCTATGGAACTCTAATCTGTATGTGTCATATTGACTTCTTGCTGCATGAATCATAAATTTTAAAAATCAGTCTTATGGTTTTGAGATGTAGCCAGCATTCCTAAGGCTAAACCTTTTTCATTGACAGAGTCAAAATCCACAACCAAGGAACGTTTTCCTCTCACTGTGAGAGCAATTGAAAGTGTTCAACATTTATCTTTTCACAAACGAAGAGGCAACAGAACCTCTTAATGTGTCTTGTTATTGTGATCATCTGGAAATGATTGCCAGACGTTTCCTTTTGATATAGTAATGAAGTGATCTGTATTTAAATTTTATAGAGAGAATTTTATTCTAGTGATAGAGATTTATTTTCCACTTAAAGACTCAAAATGGTGTAAGCACGTTTTTGGTTTTTTTTTACTATGGTATATTTTTGCTTTAAAATTAAAAACAAAACAAAACAAAAGGTTTGGCCTTATCACAAAGTTTTAGTATAGATGTTAGCAAATGCAAAGAGTATGCATTATTTGTGTGTATCCACATTGACTGATGTCGCCTTCAAAAAGCAATATTGTGCAGGTAATAAGTTGTTTGTGACAGTCCATTGCACAGTTTACCTTCTTTAAAAGCTAACCTTGTTTATGCACAAGACAATCAAATGTAAATCTACATCAGCACCCAGGTGTGGATTAAATTTATGTAAATTACTGAGCACAATGTAAAACATTAAGAGACACTTTATTTAATTACACATTTAATGTTGGTAAAGATAGTATCAGGGCATGAACTAGCTGACATACTGTAATTTCTTTTTCTTTTTTCCTACTTCCTTAGCACTCTACAGTTTCAGTTTGCTCATAAATACATCAAATTAGTCATTCATAATTTTTTTAAAGAGGAGGGTGGTTTGGGTTGTTTATTTGTTTTTATGAAGTTGGTTGGGAGGACTTACTTCTTTGTCTATGAGGTTTGTGGGTTTTGCTTATTTGGTTTATTTTTTTATATCAGTTTCATGCCCTGAGGGTAAGGCAAACATTACACCGTACAGTAAAAAACAAAGTACCTTGGATGATGTATTTTTTTGCAAACAGTGTTAAGAGTTATGCTAGATTGGTAATATTTTTTCAGCCTAAAATATATTAAAAAAAATCTGTGATCACAAATGTTTTAAACTATCTAAAGAGAAAATTTGTATATTTGGGGAAGAAAATAATTTTTACATAGCTTTTGTATGCAGATATAAAAATGTAATTATGAATATAGTGGGCATAGATAACTGTGTAAGCTTGAATTCTAAAAAAGAAAAAGCTTATAACTGAAAAGTGGTCCCGGTGTCTCTGTCTCTTTGTTGCAGGCTCTTTCATCAGCTCTGTCTCACACTTCCAAGCCACTGGAATGGGAAAAGTAGGACCTAGAGCACAGTGTTTTATCAGCTCTAACCTGTTCACATTTCTGTGCTTCTGCATCCCTTTCATCACCTACCTCATATCTTATCTCGTCTCCTCCCTTCCCTTGGGCAGCCAACCAAAGGTTTTCACTTCCTCACTCTTCACAGCAGCCAACCTTAATTTACTTCAGTGAACTGACTCTTGATTTATGTCTCACTCAATTACATTTTTAAGGGAACGCCCTTTCTTTCCTTCACTGCTCCCAGTCTAAACAGGGACGGTGTGACAGGAGCAATAAGCTTCCCATCTTTTTATACTTTCCATACCAAGGTCTCCTACCTATTAGAGAAGATCTTCTCATTCAGATATTATCTCTAGTCTTATTTTCCTTTGCAGTTCTTATTTCTCCTGAAGTTCTTTCATTCTCATCTGGAAGGAAAGTCAGACCTATTGCCTGGATCCAAAGTAATTTCTTGGCCTGTCCCAAGTGGGAAACCTATTCTGGGCTGTTGTTTCACGGTGATTTCCACAGGCATTTACTGGCTGGCTGCCAGCTCCTGCTTCTGCTCTCCTTCCATGGGAGGTGCTGGCAGCCTTCAGAGGGATGCTGAGCTCCCTGAGCTCCCTGTGTCTGGCACCCCTGGGAGCACATTCCTGACACCAGGCTTCGTGTCCCTGGGGAGTGCTGTGCCAGCACCCCGAGGGTTTGTTCCCACTGTGGCCTGTGGGGAGAGGGGCTGCCTTCAAAGGCAGGAGCTGCGTGTGAGGAGCCAGAGGGAAAGCATGAAATCCCTGCTCTGCCTTAAATGGAATCCCTTCAAGCACTCCAGTTCGGGCACCCACGTGGGGAAGCTTTGCCAAAGCCTCTGCTGGGTTTGAACTGAGCAAGCAGCAACGTGGGTTGCTTTGGCTCCCCAGGACCAGCTCTGGAGTGAGGAATTAATCTGGTGTGTAAAAACTTGTTTACTCGATGTGAAGAAATAGTTCTGCTTCCACAGATGCTGGTGCTCTGGGTATAACATTCTCAGGCTTCATTTGCAGCGGTAAAATCTGTGTTTTTCAAAAAGTAGCATGATATCTGTGGGTTCTGAGAGCCACATGAATTTGCTTCAGGGTCTGTTTATCACTACAGAGAAGGACATAAGAGATGGTCAGCTCTTCCCCTGGAGCTCTGGCACTACAGCAGGAATGTGTTCTTGACCTGTTGTGGGCTGCCTCTTGCACCCTGAGCTTGTTGGTGAGCACAGGTGCAGTTTGTTTGTCCTCTTGGGGACAGTGCATGAGGGTTTTCTGTCCTTGAGGTCTGAGCCACATCTAAAGGATTTTCTCTGTGGACTTGGGAGTCTAACAACAAACAAATGTGTGTCTTATACTCATGGTCACGTGTGCTGTGTGGTATTCCCCATAGCATCAGTAGTTTCAAAATAAAAACTTTTATATTAGAAGTGACTGCAGACACATCACCTTTGGAATAAGTAAAGGGTATGTCCAAAAGTCTCTTCGTTCTGTTTATCGTATTGCAGCCCTCCTTTACTGTTTACCAGGCAGAGAAGTCTCCTTTCCAGACTGAATTGCATAGCAACTTTCTCTCCTCTCGTGCCTATGCCTGGTGGAAGCACTGACCCTGCAGGTACTGCCAAAAGCTGTCTTGGTACACACAACGACATGCCTGACGTCCCTTAGAAAAATTTTAAATAAACCTGAGGAAGCCCCTTCATATCATTTAGGACAGCTTTGAGACTTCTAAGGTCAAGGAATACTGAAAGGTTTGTGGGATCCCTGAGTCAGAGGTCCCAAAGGGAGAAATAAAATGGCTCCTAGGTCATCCTGACCTTGTGGTGCCTTGAAAAATTACGGACTTGGAAAAGTGGTCCAAGCTCGGTACCCTGCTGTACAGAACCGGGGTGGAACCTACAGGGAAAACAAGACAATCCTTAGAGGATTGTATGTGCAAAACACTATGTGGAAAAGTAGAGAAGGACATCAGCAAATCAGAAGCAAAACCCAGAATGAGTCATTTTCCGAATTTCATTGGAATTTGAATTTGCAAGAGGCTGTCTGAGTGGGTGTGGGGGTAGCTTCAAGCAGTGTTTCTCTGAACAGAAATGCTGTAGTTACAAGAAATAAAAGCAGTCTTGCAAAATCCAAACAAAAGCAGTATTTAAAGGGGAAAAAACATGCTACATGTAGCTGCAAGGTCTTTGGTATCTCCCTGCTCAGAGGTAGGAACAAAAAGGGGAAGAAGTTGTCTTTGCTGGGATAACCATAGAGGCAGAAAGCTTCACTGCCTGATGTGATGTTTAAAATGGAAATGAAAGCTGGGTCATGTCTTAGTGTGTATATAATGTGGCAGCGGGAGTTGGCTAGGGCTGAAAACATGTCCCAGGTGAAATCTCAAATACATATTCTCTAATCTAAGGAGCAGGAGGGGAAGGAAGGAAGGAAGGATCTGAGAGGCCAAATCTTGTGCCCCCTGAAGTCAGAGCTGTAGATAGTGGCAAAAGGTGAGACCCAGGCTGTGATTTGGTGAAGTTGTTCCTTGCTCCAGTGAAGTGTAGGAGAGGTCACAGGTATTGTCAGTTGCTTTCACGAAAGGCACAAGAAAGTGTTTGGCAACTGAGACACAGAAACATAACCCACACTTTAACACCAGCACATCTTGGTGAAGTGGGTCAGAATCCATGAATGTGAGGAGCAGAGAGCCTGCGAGATGCATAACCATGGATATCCCAGAGGGCTGAGTCAGAGAGGGGTTGGAAACAGCTAACTCCATGTGCTTGTGTTGCCAGGAGTTCCTTTACTTCTCCTGGGCTGGAAATCCAGAAGAAGGCCTCTTCAAAGACGCAGAGAGATCTGACAGACATTAGCTGCCAGTGCCTTTGAGCCTCCATGGCCGGGTTGTACAACCTGGATGTCCTCTTGCCCTCCCACTGCTGTGCTCCCCCTGCCTAGGGAGCAAGTGTGGTGGCTTTGCCTGGCTGCTGTCTGACCATGGTGGGAAATTTTTCGGAGACTTACAAAAAAGTGGTGGGGCAAGCAGGGTAGGTTTTTCTCCCGAATGCCAGAGCACACACCAAAGCTGCTGACCTCTCCCTCTTGCCAAAGTGAGCTCCTTGCTCTCTGTGCCCACAATCCTGGCTTTAGCCCTGAGACTCCCCCATGGAATGGAACAGCTGAGCATGCTCTGTGCTGGCTCAGCGAGGTCCCTTGGAGGTGAAGCCCATCTTTGTGAGTGCCTGGGCAGTGAGCAAGGTGCTTTTCCATGCAGTCAGTGCCTGCTTTGTCTATCATGTGCCAATCACCTCAGTCCTAGACACTGCTCTCTTCCAGAGAGAACAGAGGAGCTCCCATTAATGGCCTGTGAAGGCAGGTCCTGACATCCATGTAGCATTCCAGAGCAGCATGTGTGGAGAAGGAATGTACCCCAGAGGCATGAGCCTCCCCTGGAAGTCCTGCTGACACCAGAGATGGGATGAAACGCACCAGAACAGACTTCTACTCACCAGGTCAAGAACTACAGAGATGGAGTGATGGTCACAAAGGTCTTCCTGGAGGAAATGGGTGGTGACAGCAGGGACAGGTCTGCGGCCTCCAAAGCCTGTTGCAAAGCTCAGGAGCAGAGTATTCTTTGTCAGAACTCTGTAGTATTAAAACAGGCATTTGTTGGTTCTAAAATCCTCGCATAGGCTTCTTTGTTCTCCTCAGAACAGAAATATCCTGTCACTGGAGTTTGTAAGTTTGTATTGCTCCCAAGGCCCGAGGGAGAAATGAGAGGTTATGGGGGAAGGAAGCTGTTCTGTCCAGAAAGAGAGGGGGCTGAGCTCCCTGCAGACTCTGTGCATACGCATGACTTTGCACTCATCACACCGCTGAAAAACCAAACTGGGCCAAGCCATTTCCAGGCTATATCCCTAAAGCCCTGTGTTGAAAAAGAGGTGCTGATTGCCCTTTAAATCAAAGGTCCTCTGGGGCAGCTCAGTCTGGGAGCCAAGGATGGCTTCAAGTCCCGGGCTGCCCTGTGCTGGGGGCAAGGGAACACACTGGGCTGGGAATATCCATGGTGAAATCACCATGTGCCTTGAGCAGCTGAAGGCACACAGCCCTGTGAGCCTGGAGCTGTTGGAGCTGTGCTCCAACTCCAGAGCTTGGCTGCTGCTCTGAACCCAGGGCAGAAAGGACACGGAGACCACTTGGGGTATGAGGTTCTTATGATGAGGTTCTGTGAATTCTTCTTAATTTCATTTTTGTTTCAAGTTCTGTTAAAGAAATCAGTATTGAGACTAGGCAATCACCTAATGTTAATTACAGCTTGTCACACTTCTAGCTGTGCTGATCTGATTTGCCTCTAGCCTTGGCTTCAGACAGTTGAATGCACCTACACTCCATTATTACCACACATGTTTTTTCCTGAACTGGGCATGATGACAGTGTTTCGACTTCAAAATAAACCTCACAATATCCATTCCTTTTTTATGGTGGAAAATAAGGTGTTTATGAGGATTTTAACCAGGAGATGCCAAGACAAGATAGGTGTCTAGGGCAGGAGGAGAGGCTGGACTAATAAGCCAGGTTTCAAAATCATTTTTATAACTTGTGATGTTGCACTTTTATCCACCCACAGCTCCAGGAGACTGACCTCAGTAATATTTTCATTTTCATCAATGAAGTAAGACTTCTTTCCCTTCTTCTGGGCTTCATAAGAGACTTAGGAGATGTTTGCCTTCTTCAGAGCTAAGATGCTTGACTTCTTCAAAGTCAAGTGAGCCCCTCTCAGCTGTTGACATTTGTCTCTGCTGTAGATGAAGTTCTCTTCCTGTTCAAAGTGTATTTTAAGCAGAGAGATTGATCAAGAAGAGGGAATACTTGTCTGCACTGGCCATGTGGCCTTCGTTCCTACATGTCACCCATATGCACATGCTGATTCCTGGGCATTTCCTTTTCCAGCATGCCGTAGAAGCAGCTGCCCTTGGATCACAGGTCAGGTGCCAAGGGCTTGTACGAAGGAGAGTTGTTCTGGGTGGTTGCCTGTGCTCTCCATAGACTGGAAACACCATCACTCCAAAAGTACTGGAGAAGCTTATATTCTTTGTGAGAGGGTGCAGATTGTTCCTGTTGTGTGAGTTAAGGGTCAGTTACGAAAACCTTGCTGTTCTTTGCTTTTGCAAGCTGTGAGATAGCTCAGGACTGCATTATTCTTGGACCAGATTTGGAGTAGTCTAGCATTGAACGTAAGAACATATTCTGAGCTTTAATTCACTTGGCACTTATTTTAGAACTTGACCTAGTATCATTGTATTAAGAAACCTGTTGCCTATCCTCTAAGCATCCACCATGTTCCTGAAATGGGTGCTGACTAGTCTGTACCGAGTTTTCCCTTTATTTTTTTACTCTGTCACTTCAGACCCACTGGATGGAAAAAGTTTTGCACAATGCAAACTGGCTGAAGACTAATAATAAGACCCAAGACTTGAAGCTGCTTTTGAAATTCCACTTCTTGAAAGTAGACGTTGAAAAAACCCCCTCCATTTCCCTTGTCTGTATAAATCTCTGTGTAAAATGCCTTATCTAATACAGAAATGTTTCCTACTGCTTCTGCATTGGAGCATCAGTATTTTAATGATTTTTAAGTACGAGTGGGGTGACCAACAGATGACAACTATAAACTACTAAAAGTAAGCAGAGAGAGAAAGGATAGCTTAAGGTTTGTGAAGTTTGAAGAGCTGATCTGATTGATGATGATGTGTTTGGGTTCAGGCCTAAAAGCTGTTAAAGCTGTTCAGAAAGCAAGTGGATATAAAAAAAAATCTTACTTGCGTGTAAGTAAGTGATCCCCAAAATATATTTTAGTAGAAATCTTTCTGAATAAAACATCTATTTTTTTTCCTAAGGTGGAAATAACAGCATTGAGAAGCGGTATACTTGTCTAACAAAAAGCGAGAGAACTTTGGCCTTTCTCACCAGTTTTACTCTGCCCAGAGCCTGTGTAAGGGGGAAAAGCCCCGAAGGAGCTGGGCTTTGCTAAACATCTCATTTGGTTGAAAAGTCAACTTTCTAGCTAACCCAGTTTGAAACTCCGTGTTCCAACCATAGGTTCAATGCACATACACAAATGAAGCTACAAAATAAAGTGGGTTTTACTGAGCCCTGATTTTGTGACAGCAGCCTAGCACACTGAGTGCCTGGTCAAAGCCTGCCAGCTGTAAAGCAGGGCAGAGTGTTGGCACCTCTGTTGTTTAAAATGTCAGGACTCTTCCCACGTGGAAAAGGTGGTGCATTATGCTGTCAATGTTGATTTTGCAGCTAGACAATAAGTGGTAGCTTGTGTGACAGACACACTGATTAATAGATTCAGGGAGCCATTTGTCATCTAAAATTTCTCTGCTGAGAAATATCCCCTGGCTGTCAGTCTAGAGGGACCAGGGCTGCTGTCAGAGCCTTTGTAAGCACCAGGGTGGTTTTGGTCTGATCCTGCCCAGTCTTCTTTGAACTGCTCCATGATTTTTACAGCACGCAGCTGGTGAGGCCATGCATGAGGGAGGTAGGAATTTTTGCTGCCTGCAAATCATATCCTATTCACAACACAAGCATCAGTTACACTCTTTGTAACTGGGCCATGCAGACAGGCTGAGCTTGTCCCTTTGAAGAGTCTGGGCAGAGAAGTGCATTGAAAGCACAGGTAGTTGTTTCCTTTGGATCTTCACTTGTGAATGCACACTGGGCTGTTTGGAAGACTGCATTTCAAACTGGTTTAGAGAGCAAGCTGGTTTTCCAACTAAATTAGATGTTTTGTAAAATCATTCTTCTTTCCAGCAACTTCTTTGATTCTGCAGTTCAGGTATTCTTCTCAGATACAGCATTGCAGTTTATCCTGGGACTGCAGCCTGGGCGTGAAAACCAGAAACTAGCACCTTCAGCTGTAACACAGCAAAACTGGCTTTGGAAATATAACCAAAGGATCTTCTGAAGCTTATCTCCCCAGCCAGGCTGCCTCTCTCATTCCTTATCACCTGGCCTCTGTGCACAATGCCAGAAGCTGTGTAACGAGCTCCAAACTCCAAAGACCCCTCCTCTGCAGGAGAATGGGGACACAGAGCATCCACACCACGTGCTGTTAGAAAGCATCTCTGCCTTTCCTGATTAACTTCAGGAGAGCAATTGAAAGCTTCTCTTTCAACTATTTTCTTTCCCAAAGTACTTTGCCAGAACTGCAAAAGTCAGAGGGAGAAGAAAAATCCAGCTAATCTAAGCTACAGCAAACCTCAGGTCAAGGAGCTTGCCAGAATGATGAACAGGCTACACAAATTACCTACTTATATTTGCCCTTCTGCCTCCTCTCCTCAGTCATTTGATTTCACAAGTTTTGCTAGGGAGATTGTAGATTAAATATACGAGCTTTGCCCGAACCAGTAGCAAAAAGTCCCGGAGAGCCTAAAGTGAAAAACAGGAAGCTTCTACACCACAGGAATCCTGAATGTTCAGTTTAAAGAGGATTCACTGATTGGAAAATGCTAAATATTGACTTGAGGGCAATAAGAATCATAAATGTTCAGAAAGGAGGATGTGAGATCCATTTAAAGAAAAAAAAAGAAAAAGGAAAGAGGAGAAGTAGTCCAGCTAAAATCTTATTTTGCAATTTGGGAGGGGAAATCTAAACTTATATAACTATGCAAAAAACCCTGGGAAAAGTATTTAAGGCTTCACAAGCTAAGGCACTCCACTGAATACTAAGTTTAACATGGCTTCTAAAGCTTGAAAAAGGGTGGTAAAGTTGTTCCAAAAAGGCCAGAAAATGTCCACTTACTTTCTTCTGAATGCCAAACAGACCCTCCAGACATGCAAATAGACTTCAAGTACCTGTCACAGCCTCGATCTTTGCTGCCTCCTCCCTGGGCATCCCTCAGAGCCAAGCTGAGGGCTGGAGTTTGTGGTGGGCAGCCCTGAGCTCTTCTCCCAGCCCCACACGGTGCCCACCTGGCTGTTCAGCAGCAGGCTGGTCACGGCTCAGGATGTGGCCTTGGTTTCCAGGAACAAAGGCTCCTGCCAAGTTCTTGCACAGCCTGGAGGCAAGGATCTGGCATTGCACTGACTGGAAGCAGCACCTTCGTCAACCTTCCTGTGGCCAAGAGCATTTGCACTTGGCCAGCTCGGTCAGGATGACCAGAATGAGCAGGAGTAGCAGGAGAGTTGGGAAAGGAGTGGCTGCCACGCTTCAATTCTTCCTGGGTTTTACAAACCTTCCAAAATCAGGTTGAAGGCTGGGACACACAACCATTTCCAGGGGTCCAGCTCTTTGATCTTAGAGTCATGAAGGTTGCAAAAGACCTCTAAGATCCTCAAGTCCAGCTGTTAACCCTGCACTGCCAAGTCCATCATTAAACCACATCCCAAATGCCACATCTACATGTCTTTTCGTCACAAGGATGGTGATTCCACTGCTTTCATGGGCAGCTTGTTCCAGTGCCTGACCACCCTTTCAGTGAAGAAATTTTACCTAATGTCTAATCTAAACCTCCCCTGGTGCAACTCAGTGCCATGTCTTACTGTCCCGTTGCTTGTTACCTGGGAGAAGAGAGTGACATAGAACCACAGAATCCTGAGGTTGGACAAGGCCTCCCGGATCATCGAGTCTGACAGACGAGCCCGCCTGAACCCCAAACTCAACGTGCTGCATGGCCTGACACCACCAGCCCCATTCCATCACTGCACCTAAGACAGACAGAGACAGTCTGGGGTTCCTGCACCAGATCCTGCTGTGTTCAGCTCCACGGGACCACACAGGAGCACAGCTCATCAATTCCCCCTCCAACAGACTTAATTCTGAAACTGCCACCAAGACACAAATACATTCCCCGAATTGAGGGGGAGCCCGAACAGGCCTAGCACAAATAGGAGACCTCTCCAGCCTGAACAGCAACTGTGGGCCTCCATGGCCAATTGTGGGACTGTTCCTCCTACCCAGGGCACAGATCCCAACCCTCCAGCCACGTGCGATGGGAGAGTTAAACCATCAGCTTGATGGTTGAAAATACTAATTCCTACCTAGCCTGTGCCATCACAGGACACCTTTCCAGCTATTCCAGGTATGAAGAACCAATGAACCATTTTCATCTTGCCTCTCCTCTGACTTCCAGGATTAAGAGAGACAATGCTGTCCTTCTGTACGTGGAAAAGTCACTCCTTTATTTCACATAGTACCATTTTTTCTGTTTGATCTTTGCTGATTTTTATCTCTAACTTAATTCCACTTTTCTATAAAATGTGGTTTGTTTTTTACATACAGATATAACTTTCCCTTGTTCTATTTGCTTTCCTTGACAAAGATAACATAGCCATTTTTAATTCTTCGTGAAAGTCCTGTTGCTGCCCATAGTAATAAATCAATTTGTTCATCACATATAATTCGTTTTTATCATCATGTGCTACCCCACCTTGAAAGAGTGGGACTTATGCAATAATAATTGATTAAATTAACTATCTAGGAAAGCAAAGGTAAGACTTAGTAATGTCCAATATGCTTTTGTACTTAAACTTTGTATCTAAAATCTGTAACGCAAGCAGTTCTTGTTCTTTCTCACCTTTTTGTATGATACAATAGTACCTGCTACAACCTGACTGTGTGCCAGGCTTGCCCAAGAATCCGAAGATCATGACCATCATCTTCTCCAGTGTGTCATGGAAGCAGAAAGCCTTCCGAGTCGGCACTAAACTGCAGTCCCCCGCTGCTCTGACAGGGGACTCTGACTTCTCTTCTCTGTCCTGCTTGTAAGATACACCCATGGACAGAGCGCAGACTGAGCCAGCCTTTCCTGGCAGGTAAGGCCACTTACCAAGAGCTCTCATATTCTTTTCAACATATTCTGAAGAAAAACGGCAGGCTGGAACCAATTGATATTGTGTTCCCAATGTGTGGGATCTGACAGGTCTGAAAAAGGTACGGAAAGAACAGGTAAGACTTTGTTTTTGTGCCAGTCAGGACAAGTCCACAAAAGTAGACCTCTCATCTGTCCTTATCTCACTGGTTTGGAGCAATTCAGTGCAGAGAAAAATTATGTAACGAGAAGATACAAACATGCTAGAGAGGACATATACTCTGAAACAGTTTGCCCAAAGAAATTGTGGCTGCGCCACCCTTGGAAGTGTTCAAGGCCAGGTTGGATGGGACTCTGAGCTACCTGGTCTAGTGAGAGGTGTCCCTGCCCACAGCAAGGGGATTGGGTCTTTGAGGACCTGTGCAACCCAGGCCATTCTGTGATTTTATGATTCTTAGTAATAGCTCCTGATCATTGAAGACAAGATGGCAGAGAGTAATGCAAGTTCTCTGAGCTCTGTCACAGAAATTATAACACAAAATTGGAAGCCAGAGGAGCTTTTACTAATCACACTTCTTTAATTAAAATGTCACATACATGTGGTCAGGAAAAGAAACATGCTAATATGAGCATAGGGTAGAGAAGATTTTTATGGTTTAGCATCCTCTCATTTTTTCCTCTTATGATGTTCTATTATACTATAAATACTTTCTGTCCTTTCTTACTTGTATTAAGAAAAATTAAGAGAGAAATAGCAAAAAATGGCAGATATATTTAAAAAACCTATCATCAGCAACAGGATTTCACAGTTTAGCATCAGCATTCTGAACTTGTTTAAACTGTGCAAAACCAAAAAGTGACAGCTTTTGGTTGCATCTTACATGTTTGCACATAAATTCCCAAATGTATCTCAACTTCATTTCTGTCCTATTTCAATGTGTGGTGGCGACGGTTTCCTCGTCTGGCAAGGCTATGACAGAGTAACTAAGAGGAAAATTGTAAAAAATTTGATTTCTCAAAACATTTGAGTCCTCTGATTCCCATCTTTCTTTCTCCAATCTGTTGTTTAAAAATCCTGGCTTGGTGAGCTTTTCCTCAAGCTGCTAGTAAGGCACATCCCATTTGCAGAGTAATCTGGCTCCACCAAGTGACAATTGTTGTGATTGCCGGTCTGCACCTGCAGCTAAAATAATACAAATCTGTCACTAGGTCCCACAACAAGCCAGTGCATCAAATTTTCATTGGAGAACTTTCAACTCCAGCGATTTTAGACTGTAGGATCTCCTTTAACTCCTGTGATGCCAATGTGGACACAGAGCTTTGTCACCAATATTCTTGTTCTTTGTTGCACTGCACTGTGCCACCAGCATCCAGGTTTCTGTGTGTATCCATAATGGATAATTTAAAGATATGCATTCCATGGAGGAGTTCAGAAAAAGTGAAGCGCAAATATACATTTCATTGTCTATGTTTCCCTCTTCACTACACATATATATATAGAACACTATACATGTTATTACTGTATTGCTAACAGTATCAATGTCGTTAATTGGTGTACATATATATATAAAATATAGATATATGTATATATATAAATATGTATTAACAGTGCCATGAGATGAGGATATACCCATGGCATTCTAGCTTTTTTCTTAACTTAGACCAGCATATGCTAAAGTATTAATAATAAATTTTGCCTCTAGTAGAAGAAACAACAGTTTCTGATCTATATAATAACCCCTGCATGTATTTTCTTATTTCGAATTTCCTCCATAAATAGATGAGATGGTTTATTCATCTTTTACTTATTTACTCTGAACTGGTGAGTAACTGATAGTTGTAAAAAGCTTTGAATCTTTTTCTACAAAGGACTGTATTACCAATTTCTCTTACAAAGGTCCAACAGAAATGTTATAATTCCAGTTATAATCTGAAGAATTTGATCATGGGAGCAACAAAACCAACTAATTAACATTGGACAGGACATTTCAGATCCGGCTTGTTGCTCAGCTGAGAAAAGAAACTTTCTGACTTAACAGCACTACACACAGTCCACGGAGGTGCTATATGTTGACCTCTATACCACGTGTCACACAACAGCGTGTAGCTTGAGTTCCAAACTCAGATGATAAGTGTCTGGAATGCTGCCAGAATCACAGCTCTGATTCCTTTGATTTAATGTGACTACATGATGTAACTCCATCCACATGACTTAGTAGAGTGAGATCAAACCTGGGCTGAGGTTTTACCTTTGAATCCTCCACTGACTCCAGTCACTGCAACAACTGTTTTGCCATATGAATGCACTAATCTGCAATAAACTAATATTGTTAACAGATACAATATCACATTGTCTTTGTAGAGAAAAACATCAGCTTATAGTAGAAACTCACTTGAGGTAGAAGTATTGACTATTTGGGGGGATATGCCCAACTGTTGGTGTAAAAAAGAGTGGAAGGTTTGGGGGATGTTAGGATGGAGGAAATTGTACAATATCATAAAACCATTACTGTGTTGGGGACTTGTTCCGTAACATCCAGTGGCATCCCTCTTTTCCCCAAGCCCGTGGGCTTTTTGTGTTTAGGAGGAGGCTGGTAGTTGTTTGGAGGAGCTAGGAAGAATGAACATGAGGACAGAGAGGCGAGTGGGGGAAAGGAGAGAAACTGAAATGCTGATTTGGCTTTCTGTGACACTAGGAGCTAGAGCGGAGGCTTTAATTAACTAATTTGCTCATCATTTTTCATATTGAAGACTAAGAGGTTGTCACTCTTTATGGTATCATCATGTGTTTCAAAGAGGGATCTTTATGATGGATTAACGAAATGTGTTCCCACAGAAACTTGCTTGACAGAAGGAAAGTGAATCCTGACTTTTTTGATGTAAATCGAGAGCGAGTTAAACAAAATAAATGAATTTACACTGTTGTAAAATCTGTGCAGACAAAGCTAGTGATTTTGAGCTGAAGAAACAAAAATTACAGAAACTTCCAAGGATTGGGTACACATAAATGACTGCTGTTTCCATTCTCAATGCATAAGAAGCTTCTCTAGTTTGAAATATGTCCCTGCCCACGGCAGAGAGCAGGACTAGGTGATCTTTAAATGTCCCTTGCAACCCAAACCATTCTATGATTCCGTGTTCCTGTGTTCTGTGTAAGTACCTTTTATTCACCTGTATTTATATTTGAAAATTCTACGCAGTACATTTATCCTTCGGATTGCAATAGAATTTGTTTGCTGCCCTAAAAATGTTGTTACTCATTAAATTCTACTTTTTTTCCTTGGAGAATTTCCTGAATGTGCTGCTGAAGATGGTGAAACACTTGGATGTGAAATGGAGGTTGATAGTAACAGAAATGAGCCTTCTCATTTTATTTCAGAGGTCTGCCAGCAGTCTGACGATGCTGTTTCCATAACAAAAATGGCTCCAGACAAAAGTAAACAAATCTAAGTAGAAATTAGGCATTGTTTCTACAACATAATTACTGCTTTTGAAGTAATTGTGAAGCAATTTTCACTTATTATCATAAAAAGGGTACATGAATGTCAGTAAAGGATAGACCTTTTGGATGGAAACGCCTAGCAGAACAGAAGAATTTGAAGATGTGCTTTCTTATATCTGCAGTCTATTTTCATTATCTACTGAGCAGTTCAATAGAGACAACTATTGTTCAGTAGTGCAATTAGTATTTATGTAATCAACAGCTGTTGCAAAGTAAAAGATTTAGAAAACCTATTTGGAAAAACAGATGTGGCCTGCAGCTAAAATTCCCAAACTGCAGTAGTTTAGAGGAATTCTCAATCAGTAGTACATTCATGAGTTCCTTTCTGGAGGATGCTTAAACAGAGAATATTTGGTAACTATATGTTGGCCCATCCTAGTCTTTCTAGAAAGCTCCTAACGCTCCAGTTGTTTGCAGGTTCCAAATACGACCAAAACTCCAATTTTGTTTTGTTTTATTTTGTGGTTTTGGGGTTTTTTTTTTGTTGTGTTTGGTTGGTTTGTTTTTTTTTTTTTTTTTTTGTTTTTGTTTTTGGTTTTTGGGGGGGTTTTTGTTGTTGTTGGTTTTTTTTTTTTTTTTTTTGTTTTTGTTTTTGGTTTTTGGGGGGGTTTTTGTTGTTGTTGGTTTTTTTTTTTTTGCTAGCTTATTTTCATTTATAAAGGTGCGCAGCAGGTTCTTGTCTGGACAAAATAGTGTCAGAGCTGTGAGATACTTTTTTCAAGTGAAGAGAGGCCATTTTACAGTATGTTACCAAGAAACATGTCCACCGGGCATCACTGTTCAAAGAATCACTGAACTCAGGATGTGCTTGGAGTGTGTGTGGCTTGGACCATTAAGAGACACCAGATCCAATGGCAGAGTTTTGTAGATGGGGGGCAATTGGACTTGAAAGGCTGGAGAAGTGCACTGTAGGAAATGTAATTCCAGCATTTTCCCAAGATATATCCAAGATGAAGCAACTGGAAGATTGACGGATCTGAAGAGTGTCAGTGTAAACGTTTATTTAATCTTAATTGAAAGCTGCCTCTGTGACATACAGCTGGGAGTTCCTGTCTGGCACCTTCGCAGACGTAGTCTTTGAAGATCCTTGTTGGCCTGAATCATCCTAAGTGCATGATGATCCATCAATACCTTATGTTTTTAAATAGGAGAAACTTCTGAGCCATTTTCTGGTGTTGTCAAAAGCGCTTCATCATTGCAGCACGGTGAATGCACATAATTGTCCCAGAAAGTGAAGCCCCATCAGCTCCAAAAGGCATGCGAATTGTGCACTTGCCATCTCTCAAGAGGCAAGTATTGAAGGAAAGCTACTTAGTGAAATTAGGCTGAAAATTAAGTGCATCAGGCTATCTTTAAATGCAGTCTTGGAAGAAGATGTATTTATATATGAAAAATACATTCTTAATTAAAACCTTTACAGAAGGATTGGGTAAGGGCAATACAAAAGAGTTCGAGTAGAAAAAGACATCCTGCATTGCCAAATGTGTTTCATGGTGTCCTACTTATTGGAAAAGCTTTCCTCATTCAGATGTTATCTCTGTTCCCATATTCCTTTGCAATTTTGAATTATTCTCCAGTACTTTCATTCCCATCTGGAAGGAAAGTCAGATGTATTGCCTGGATCCAAAGTAATTTCTTGGCCTGTCCCAGGTGGGAAACCTATTTTGGGCTGTTGTTTCACGGTGATTTCCACAGGCATTTACTGGCTGCCTGCCAGCTCCTGCTCCTGCTCTCCTTCCTCGGGAGGTGCTGGCAGCCTTCAGAGGGATGCTGAGCTCCCTGAGCTCCCTGTGTCTGGCACCCCTGGGAGCACATTCCTGACACCAGGCTTCGTGTCCCTGGGGAGCGCTGTGCCAGCACCCCGAGGGTTTGTTCCCACTGTGGCCTGTGGGGAGAGGGGCTGCCTTCAAAGGCAGGAGCTGCGTGTGAGGAGCCAGAGGGAAAGCATGAAATCCCTGCTTTGCCTTAAATGGAATCCCTTCAAGCACTCCAGTTCGGGCACCCACGTGGGGAAGCTTTGCCAAAGCCTCTGCTGGGTTTGCACCAGGCGAGCAGCTCTGGGACAAGGAATTAATCTGGTGTGTAAAAACTTGTTTACTCGATGTGAAGAAATAGTTCTGCTCCCACAAATGCCAGTGCTCTGACTGGGACATTTTCAGATTTCATTTGTAGCAGTGAAGTCTGTGTTTTTTAAAAGATAGCATAAGGATGTCTGCAGGGGCTTCCAGAATGTCTGCCAGACCACTGTGCAGCAAAAAGGCACTTGAAATGGATGGGAAAAGTGTGGGGAAAGAACTACAGCCTGCACTTGGATAGTTTATATCAGGTTTTACAGCAGAGCTAGTCCCATTCCAGACTTAACTCTGCTGACCATGAGGGCAGTCTGGGACATCAGCAAGTGTTGTGAGGCTTGGGACATTTTGGAGGTCAGCAGAGGGACACAGTGGGCAGCTAATGACCCACTGGTGATTTGACCAGTGGTAGCTAGCATCCCCCAGGCTTTCCTCATTGCCCTTTAAATCAAAGGTCCTCTGGGGCAGCTCAGTTTGGGAGCCAAGGATGGCTTCAAGTCCCGGGCTGCCCTGTGCTGAGGGCAAGGGAACACACTGGGCTGGGAATATCCATGGTGAAATCACCATGTGCCTTGAGCAGCTGAAGGCACACAGCCCTGTGAGCCTGGAGCTGTTGGAGCTGTGCTCCAGCTCCAGCTCCAAGGCTTGGCTGCTGCTCTGAACCCAGGGCAGAAAGGACACACGGAGACCACTTGGGGTATGAGGCGTGGGATTCTTCTTAATTTCATTTTTGTTTCAAGTTCTGTTAAAGAAATCAGTATTGAGACTAGGCAATCACCTAATGTTAATTACAGCTTGTCACACTTCTAGCTGTGCTGATCTGATTTGCCTCTAGCCTTGGCTTCAGACAGTTGAACGCACCTACACTCCATTATTCCCATGAGTGTGCTTCTTCTGGAACTGGTCATGATGACAGTGTTTTCAGCTTTAGAACATGCTAACAATCTTCCCTGTGTTTTCTTTTTTCGTGGGAAAGAAGTCAGTAATAAGGATTTTAACCAGGAAATGTCAAGACAAGATAGATGTCTAGGGCAGGAGAAGAGGCTGGACTAATAATACAGGTTTCAGAATTGTTCTCATGAGCCAGCAACTACAGTGCTGCGCCTTTAAAGGACTATTTCAGGACTAGTTTTGCAATTCCCCTGATTTTACTGATAAAGTAAAGAATACTTCATTTTTCTTTTTGTGAGCTTCGAAAGAGACTTAGATGATGCTCACAGCAGAGGTGCCCCACCCCTATGATCATCTTGGTGGCCTTCCTCTGGACTTACTTTCCTGGATCCATCCTCACTCTGAAAGTACTGCACTTGCAGAAATTTGTGCTCTTTGTCAGGTAAATCTGTCTGTCACTTTTACAAAGAAGGCAAAGGAAGTGGAAGTGTGGATGTTCAGGAAACCTGACTTTGCCCTTGACACAAAGCTGTGATTTGTGACTAGCAGGCTGGGTGTTTGATCAGACCATGGCAGCTATGGGGCAGAATGTTTGCACCTCCATCATTCAAAATGTCCTTCTCCATGGAATGGTTGGTTCATTGTGCTGTGAATGTTTCTGTGCACCTATGCAGCACAAATAATACCTTTTGTGACAGACATACTAGTACATTGATGCGGGGAACCATTTATCCTCTAAAGTCTCCCTGCTTTGAAATACAGCCTGGCTACGAGTCCTAACACATCTGGCCTCCTGTCAGAACTTCTGTAGGTCCAGGGTGATATCAGTCCAATTCTGTCCAGATTTTTTCATACTGGTCCACGTTTAATGCAGCACACAGCTGGTGTGGACACCGTGGGCTGCCTGAAAATCGTGTAGTATTTTTTAAATCTGCAGGCAGATGACTGTGCCCTTACTTGACCTTGAAGTGACTGAGCAGGTCATCAGAAACCACTGGGCATGACATGAGCGGTGGCCAGACACGACAGGCTACCAGGGAGTGAAGAGATCTGCAGCTGCCCCTCCACTTCCCCTCGTGAGGATGCTGAAAACCACAGTGAGGTCTCCCCTCAGTCTCCTCTTCTCCAGAATGAACACACCAAGTAGCCTCAGCCACTCCCCATAAGACTTCCTCCCCAGGCTCTTCAACATCTTTGTGGCCCTACTTTGTGCATTCTCCAATAGCTTAATGTCTTTTTTATGTTGTAGTGCCCAAAACTGCGCACAGGACTCAAGGTGAGTCATACAAGGTTAAGGATATCTACATATCATTATCAGAAGTACGTAATTTGGATATGGATCCAGCCAGATTGTGATTGAAAAGGAAAAAACTAATTAGGGTTTTCTTGTTTATTTGGGAGGAGACTAGGGTGGAGAAAGGAGGATCGAAACATGGGAAAAGGCCTAAGAGATGATAATGACGTAAGCACAGCTGTCCATGGGTACCTGCCCTTTATCACTACAGCCTGAAGCAGGACAATTAGCCAAGCCTGTTGTTGTGATCATACCACGCATGTCTAACTTGTTTCCAGAGCCAGGAGGCCCAGTGTGCATTCAGTTGCCAGCAAGAGAACACCCAGGATGGACAAATTGAGCATCCCATCATCACCATGTTGGTATCTGTTCCAGGACTGATGGTATCAACATCTCCCTGTCAGCCTAACATCAGTATTTGTGACACAAATGTTGGTTACATACTTCTTAACAGATTGATTGCCCTGCTTCAAAATGCTGTGTGTGTTTTACTGACTCATCTTGGAAAATTTGTTGTTACTCAGCCAAGATGTAATAGGAAGAATTGTCTCCAGGCAGGGGCTGTAGGATGAAGCCTGCAGTTGTCCCTTTGAGGACTCCAGAAATGCTCTGAGAAGCTCATGTAGTTTTTATGTTGTTTTCTTTGGATCTTCAGGGCTCGAGCTAATCTAAATTACACCAAACCCCAGGATAAGGGACTTGCCAGACTATATGGTGAACAGGTTTCAGAAACTACCCGTTCACATTTATCCCTCTGATTTCACAAGGTTTGCTAGATTAAATAGAGAAATTTTTTCCCATGCTGTTTTTTGTATCTCTCCAGTACTTTTTAGTAGTAGAGAGCTATGAAAAATCCAGTGGGAGGTTCCTTGAATTGGGGTTTCTTCATGCGTTTCTCATTCAGTTCCTGGGACTCAACCTGCCCAAGTGAATTCTGTTCCCAGAGCTCCAGCTTCTCTGCTTGCAGTTCAGGAGGCACACTCAGAGCTAAAGCCTGAGTTACCTCTTACCCACTTGCCCCTTGTCTTGTTTTGAGTTCTGGCTTGGGTTATGTGGTGCACTGTGGCTGCCATTTGGGTATAGACCCTGTTGCCATTGGGAATGAGACAAGAAAGGGGTTGATGAAGATGGGAACTGAAACTCAGGAGGTCCAAAATACATTCCCACCTTAGCCCAGGATCCTTTGTGTGATCTCGGGCATGGGTCTTAACCTAAACTGTCTGCAAAATGGAAATAGCAGAACACTGCCTTCCTAGAGCACTGATGATATAGAAATAGCACAATAGTAAGAGTCATATTTGCACCTTTTAGCGCAGTGTAGGACAGCCTGGTCTCTTCCATACATGTCACATTGAATGCCACCCTTTGTACACAGCACTGTTGTCAAGTCTGCCTGCAATTGCCTGAGTCAGCTTTGCTTGTTTGAATGAATTCCTCTGGACGGTGGATTTAATGCCGTTCATTTTATCAAGCCTTCCTGGGCTGTCTGACACGGTAATTAATAGTCACACACACACAGCATTGGTAGGTTTTGCATGGCTCTTATTGTGAAACACTTGTAATGATGAAACATTTTCACCCGAAGTCCTGAGGACTGAGTCTATGGGGTGTTGATAAAATTAATTGAACTGAGTGAAAAGAATCCCAGGGAGGGCAAGACCTTTCCTTCTGGCAAGCACAGGTATTTTGCAAGTGGGCGTGCTGTTCTGACAGAGGAACAGAAGCAATGGAGTGAAAAACCTGCTGGTTTCCAGACAAAGGACAGCCTGGTCTTCATTCTCCATTCACTTTTTTATGTCTGCAGCAGACGGAAGTGTCTTGAACCCCTCCAACTCTGCCTTCTCAGTATCCTCCTGGCATGTAAGACATGGCATTGAGCCATGTGGAACAGAAAGCTTGATCCTTCTCTGCTACACTTGGCGTTTTCTTCCAGAGGTCAAGTAACATAAATTCCACTGATATTTTCTCTGTCATTTCTTTGGCTGTTGCAATAATGGATATGTATTAATGCTGAGGAAGAAATGCTTATGAGTTGTAGGTTCAGGATGTACCTGTCGTTGCAGTAATTGATGTCTGAGAGTGCTGGCAGGATAAACTCTACAGTTCAGTCCGAGAATGAGTTTATTATTCTACCATTCAAGGGCCTGGATAAATTGTGGTCACAGGTTTTACCTCGGGAAAAGATTAGTCTCCTCAAGAGACTGCCATCTCCGTGCCTGATGTGAGACACATGGGGTTGGTGGAAGGCAAAAATACCACAGGTTGAGTGTTGATGGGAATTGAGTGTGTGTCAGCCCAGAGCCATTCTCTGATCTCCACCAGTGTCCAGCAAAGGACAGCAAAATAAATTCTGCTCTGAAAGTATCAGAAAGATGAGGGCAGCATCAGGAATAAATGAAGAAGGACAAGGAAACACACAGGAACTAATTTTTTTTTAATGCCAGTTTCCTGAGATTTCTGCAATCATGCTTTCCTTCTCTCTCTTTCTCTGTTTTTATGTACCCCTATTGATTTTACCCTACCCTCTCATCAGTAAATTTTGACTCTTGGTGTTTTCTAGAGGAACTGAGATCTGAAGAGTGCTGGTTAAGAGGCCTCAGGTTAAAGGAGAGGTTCTGTTCCCCTTACTACAGCAGAAGAGAAGCTCAGTGCTTATTCAACAGAAAGGGTTCCATGTGGGATGGAAAGAAAAGGAGAAAGTAGATGAATGCCCACATTGTGGAAGTGCATCATTTCAAGATTACATGGAGTCACAGCTAATTATTATCAACATGCTCAACACTTTTTGCACCCCGTGTTATATCCTTATTATCAAATGTGAAATATGTTCTTTAGCAGCAATGAATAAGGCCTGAAAAAATGTGCACAACTACATTCTAAGGCTGCTGGACTGAAAAAATGAAGATACGAGCTTCTGAGGGGGGAAGAGAATGAGAATAGGAAAAGGAGATTAACAAGCTATTTTAATACTTTAGGCCACATATTAAATTTTTTATTTATGTTCTTTCTTGATAAGGATAATGAGGTTTGTTTACATTACTCAGGGATGCCACACAGAAGGGCTGCCAGGAAGGCTTAGAAAAAAGGGAGTTTCATGGATGAACTACAGCTCCAAAGGTTCAGACTATGAGCTGCAGGGTATGCCAAGGGGCATGTGATCTTGTGCAGCTATGTAGTGGTTTTCAGGGATGTGTGGCATGCAAGTGGTAGTCCAGAGAGGCCTTTGGAGTCTGAAGAGGGATTTGGATGCTTTTGAAACATGTCTTAATATTATTCCTGCACAGTTTTGTTGTTTCAGAAAGTTCAGAGAAACAGATTACCTTTGAAGAGGCTTAAAACCAAACTGTCAGGTGTATTTTCTTTTTTTTCATAATTTACACCAGCCCTCAAAGTGTTCTACATATTCTGCAGATAAGGAAGGAGGCTGGGGGATAATTCAGCAATCTTCGTGCACATTAGCAGCCTCAGCAGTAAGGCTTACTCTTCTCTGAGGGATTTATGGTCTTCCTAGACGAGGACCAACAAAATAAAGATATACAAGAAAGTGATGGTGTGGGAAAACTCAGCTGTGTCTCCCTCAACCAGTGTCTTCTAGTTTGATCTCACTTTGCTGTTAATTTTTATATTTATATTTGGCATCTTTCTGAAGTGCTTCTCATCACAATGGAAGCACAGATCATGTTAATTAATGAGAGTAGCAGCCGAAAAAACAAGCAAAAAAAAAAGAAGCTAGCACTTCTTTGCCATAGTCAAGAGCTCTTGAAAAACTTGTCCTTGATGTTGTTTTGGCTGAACAAAAATTAGATGCATAATCACTATTAGGCTTGATTGACTACATAATTCTTTCTATTACACTGATGAAAAGTACATGGCAGGAATTCTTAGCCTTGTACAACTTTATTACCACATACACATATTGCTAAATAGCTGAGCATCTCCTTGACTTGGACATTTATCACTGAGGGCGTTGAAATGTCTGAGGTAGTCCACAATAGTTTTGGCATGATGGAGAAAAAATCCTTCCTGTTGATGTAAAATCTCTGTCACGCACAAGATTAGGGTATGATATTGTGAATCAGCACAGTGCAGATGGAGAACCCGTAAGCTCCAACCCCCTGGTGGCTTTCTCATACTCACCTACAATCGTTCAATGAGCCTGAATTTAAGTAACCCCCTTTCTGACCTCAGGTAACCATCCCGCTGCTCGCTGTGGGATGCTGTCCCCCTGGCAGCAGCAGCCAGGTTCCAAGGGACCACGGAGGCTTCTTCAGGACACAAGGACACAGCAGTGCAGCCTGTAGATCCCATGCCAGTAGGGAAGGGTGCAACTAGTAAAGCTCTCAGCAGAGGCTGCCCTGTGTGTAATTAATTCATAACCTATCAGTCGCTCAGTGGTTGCTCCCCAACTCTCCCACAGCAGCCAGACATTGTCTTGTGGGCTCAGATATGACAGTGGAAGAGAAATAGAAATTTACAACCAGGGTTTATTCAGTTCCTTCTCCATCTTCAGATGAGAGATGATGAAAACCTCATACCTGGCTCACTCACCACCAGCAGCAAAGTGATGCAAGTGGCTTAGCAGGGACACACAGATTGTCTGAAGGACAGACTTTCCTATGCACTTACTGTTCATCTCAAAGCTGAATCAGGGTTATATGTAAACAAGGAAGAAGATAAACTGGGTTTCCCCACAGCCAAAAATCAATGTACTCTGAAGATTTTAAATGCAAGACTGGTCCTGAAAATGCACTTACAACCTTTCTCTAAAAGGCTGCCGTCGTTCAGAGCTGCTATCTTGGCAGGAGTTAAATGGAGCAGAACTGGGTTCTCGCCCTCCCACCTGAACAGATAATCTTTGAGATCTCTGGTACAGTAGCCTGGTGTTGAGTCAATAGGTAGAGAAACCAAAATACTTCAGGTGGTTGACAGCTTAAATAGCTTGAAAGCTGTGGCTGACACAGCTGCGTCTATGGCATTACTGAGCTGTCAGTCACATGCTGTTCAGTGCTTGGCAACCATTTTTCTGGTCTTATGGCAAATCACCCCTCGATTCTTTTCACCCCGTGATCACTCTGTCTTTAATAAAGTGCTATTGATTGCTACTGGGCTTCCCAGGCACAAATCGGAATCTCAGTGCAAATTCAAGTTGCCTTGTGGCCCATTCTTGACGGTGTCATCGGGTGGTGGGGTGGGAGAGGCTGCAAGGGAACGCTCATAAAGGAGGGGAAGGGGGAGAGGATCAGCACCAAGCAGGGAAGTGTCAGTGGGAGCGAGGAAGCTCCAACAGCCCTGAGTCAGGCAACCTGAACTGAAGAAGGCAGACAGACAAGGCAGGCAGGGCACAGCAGGATGTGGGAGAGAGCCTGAAGCTGGCTGCACACCTGCCAGCTGGCTTCTAGAGGTGAGGAGGGGTCTCGGGGAAGGAGGGGATATGTATGGCTGGAGGTGCTAGAAGATCAGAGAAGGGGTCTCTGCTCTTTGACTGGCCAGTGGGCAGAGCAGGAGCAAAGTTGGCTGTAGCAGACATGATGTAAACCTTGATGTTACCTCACCCGGCAAGGACAGGAGGTATTGCTGGAGATGGGACTTGAGAACAGGCACAGCAGAGCTGGATTCCTTTCTCTCAGCTGAAGTCCAGCCACAGCAGACTCCAGCAGAATCCTCTGGAGTTGGAGCCTGGCATATAAACACATTAAGAGCTGCTATTCATGGGAGCAGTGCAAACAACTCAGGGGGCTGGCTCACAGCTCCCATCAGTCACACATGAAACTCTATTTATACCTTCCTACACAACCAAATGAGCTGTGATTAACAAACACAGGCCACTTCAAGCATCACAGACTAGGCTTGATGTTAATTAAAAAAGGGGATGGAGAGGGAAAAAAAATGTTTTCCAGCTCCCCCTTGTGCCCCTTCTCAGTCTTTGTTTTGTTCTCAGTTTTGCTGGCAGTCTCCATGTCCTGCCTCCCAGAAGTGATTTAAAGGTTATTTGATTATATGAGGACTGTTTTGTCTTACAGGACAAACATCATCCCCTGGGAAGCCTAGGAGATGCTCGTGCTGCAGGTCCATGCCTGCATGCCTGCAGCTGATGGTCCCCATCAAGCCCCAGGTGCTGGAACCGTGTTCGTGTGTGCACACATGAGTGTTTGTGTTTTTGTGTGTGTGTCTGTGCGTGTGGGTGCACAGGCACTCAGAGGCTGGCCGGTGGAATCTCTGTGTTTAAACAGGAGAAAGCTAAGTTGGGAGCCCTCCTGGTTTGGGGAGAAAAAAAGAAAATCAGGAAAAGGTGAATGCTAATACGCAGATTGAAAAAAAATAATAACCAAAAAGGAGGAAAGTTAAAAGTATCTGGTATTATTATTTCCAGGCCCCAGAGGAAGCATAGAGGGTGGTGTTGAGTCCTGTTCTATAAAGGGCTTCTTGCTCTTAAGGCTCATTCCCTCATCTTTCTTTCACCAGAAGAAACAGTAGCCGAGAGGGGACATGTGGGGCAGGAACCACGGGCGGAGGCAGAGACCCTGCAGAGACATCACTTTGCTGCTCCAGCTCTAACGCTGCAACACGCCCCCCCTCCCCTCGCCAAATGCCCACCACCGAGAGGAGTTCAGTAGACTACGTTGCATCCCAATTATGCTCAGCAGTGATTTAGGGCTCTTCCCATCCCTTAATTCCCTCCTGCTGCCTTGCCGCGTTCCAGAGCCTGTGCTGTGGGGCTGGTGCTCTACCCAGCCCCGATGCAGAGGCTGCAGTGAGAAATGGCTGTGCATTGCTGAGCAGCTGGAAGCAGTTATTAACTGAATTTGGCATCTGAGCTGAACTACAAATGCATCTGGGTGGCTTGAATTGTTCTTAATTATATTTTTGTTTTATTGTTTTCATTTCGAGCTGTGCTCTACCACTACTCTCTGTATATCTCCATGCTGTACATTTTCTTTGCTTCCAGCCCAAGGTAATTGCTCCTTGTCGTGCTGTGTTTGCCATTTTAATTTTTTATCATCTCAGATACTTTCTTTTCTTTCCCCCTTTTGATTATTTGGTTATGTCATTCCCATTTGCCCTGACATTTCAATAAATTCACTTCTACAATATCTTTGTCCCTAGAGCTGCAGTTTATCCCTCTCTTTCTAATGTCTCTGTCTCAAAGCTGGATATAAACTGTTTATTTTTTCCTAACAGCTTCCCTTTTGGGCTGAGCAGCAACCAGCAGCAGAGAGCAGCGTGCTGGGCTGCAATCCTGGAGCCAGAGTGCCCCCTTCCAGAAACACGGAGGAATAACACAGCTCCCTGCAGGAGAAGCAGCGCAGCCCGGCGGGACTCTGCAGCTCAGGGTCTAGCCCCAGGTTGATATCCAGGTCCTTAGATGAGACTGACAGCAAACGATGCGAACGCTGCAAATGATCTGTAAGGAACCGAAGTTTTGTGGTGTGCATTTCTAGATTGAGGGAATGCCCTTTATCCACTGGATTTTTCACTTCCCTGTCTCCTTCAGGTTCTTGTTTTTGTCTCCTTCAAACTCGCATTTTGATCCTTCCAGCTAAGAGCTCAGAGGAAGGGTCTGCGATGGTGGGGGGCTGGGGACAGAGTTCTTCTCCTGCGTGCTCAAGTTGTGCATGAGGAGGTGGCCCTCCTGCAGGACAGCACTTTTTTCCCTTTGCAGTAGCTGATTCCACCCCGAGCAGGTGGTTTCTGTTTGGTCAAGGCTCTGGGCTTTGAGCTTCGGCAGACACTGACCAATTTCACTCTGGTTAAAGACTGCTCTCAGCTGGCCAGTGCAGTCACTTACGGAGGGAACAGCCCCTCCTGCAGCATCACTGGAGAAAAAGAGGCTCAGGGGGGACCTTATCACCTGAAAGGAAGTTGTAGACAGGTGGGAATTGGTCTCTTCTCCCAAGAACAAGAGGAAGTGGCCTCAAATTGCACCAGCAGAGGTTTAGATTGGATGTTAGGAAAAATTTCTTTATTGGAAGTGTGATCTGGCATTGGAACAGGAAGCCCAGGGAAGTGGTGGAATCAGCATCCTGGATGTGTTCACAAAACAGTCGATGTGGCACTTGGGGACATGGTTTAATGGTGGACCTGGCAGAGTTAGGTCAATGGTTGAATCTGGAGACCTTAAAAGTCTTTTCCAACCTTAGTTATTCTATGATTCTGTGACTCTTACAATTTTTTCATTAGCAGGATGGCATGAATGGAACAGTTCAGGGGCCTTGTCTCCGGTCTCCGGCTGCTGTGGAGCAAAATCTGGCAGCTCAGTTTAAAGGGGTTGATGAAGATGGATTTTGAGGGATCTGTTGGCCTTTGTGCAGAGGTGGGGTGGCACAGCCAGCCATCGCATCCCAGTGTTTCTGGGGGAGACACAGGATGGGTACTGCTGGGTGGAGAGGTGAGTGGAACAGAGGAGTATGATACTCTCTTAACCTGCCTTTTTTGGGGCTGAATAGTTCTCACCTCGTCACCACTCTCGAAAGCAAGGTCCTCACAAATGGTTTGTTTTCTGTAGCAACAAGATGACTAAGACCTTGAGCTGTGGTTTGAACTGTGAGTTCGCCCCAGCAGCTGTGTGTATATAGGTCTCTCCGAAGTGCTTGTGCTGAAAGCATTTGTCCATTTGAAGCTAGAACACAGAGACTAAGGCAGAACTTCACGTTAAAGCTATTCTCAGCACTGCGGTCATACCTGCGTCGGGAGGAAATGTGAAGGAAACATACTGTCCACGCTTCCTTCGGGAGGTATGAACACGTGGTTTGTTTGAAACTGTAATACCAGGTTTAAGGTAAATGTAATGGCATTATGCAATCCTTTTCAAATACTCTTCTTATTGTTATTAAACTTTATTAATATATAAGAAATGCCATTTCCCTTCAAGGCACTCCTTTTAGACTTCAATAAGGTCCTCTTGTGTTAACAAGCTAAGCCACTGGAGTCTTGCTCTTTTTTGTATATTTTGAGGCACTCCAAAGAAGACAAAACCTACCCTGGTAGCTGTGTGTTTAAGTTCCAGTGCAGGAAGGTCCCTTGCTAATACATGGCAGCTCCTCAGCACTTTGGGAAAGACACAGGCTCCTGTCAAGGCTGTCCCAGCAGTCAGCTAACATAATGGAATGGGAGGCCATGGTATTCACACGTGGTAAACGCTGTGCTATGCAGCCAGGGAAGCTCGGGCAGAGCGAGGGAACACGTGTCCAAGAGCACATAGTGAGCAAAGGACAGACTAGGGACTAAACCCCAGCTGCTCCTCTCTAGGCCTTGCCTTCACTACGCCACTTTATCGTTTTAAGCCATAGCTGCAGTAACACCAGGAATGTGACCCACAGCCGTGCAGCTGCACTCATTTGGGTCCTTCCACTGCCAGGCTGGCCAGAGAGCAGCACCAGAGGCTCTGAGGCACTGACGCTGCTGCCTCAGGTGGAGATGCGCAGTCCTGAGGGATGCGTGGTCCTGAGGGATGCACAGCCCTGAGGGATGCACGCTCCTGAGGGATGCACAGCCCTGACCGAGGGCACCTTCCCGTCCCTGAGGCAGCCTCAGGAGCGCTGAGCCTGAGCACGCAGGAATGCACACGTGCTGTGCTAGGAGAGCACCAGCACAGAAATACGGCTGCAGCCCAGCAGGACGAGGCTGGAGCTGATCTCTCCTCTGTGGAAACCTCAGCAGCTGGTAGACATCAGGGGATTTGTGCAGTACAAAGTGCTGTGCATGGGTCACTGGGCTGAACGAGCTACTGAGCCTAAACTGTTTGTAAGCCAGTTTGTAAGCCAAGAGGCAGTCACTGCATCAGGGCTGCATCGAAAGCAGCGTGGCCAACGGGTCAAGGGAGGGGGTTCTTTCCCTCCACTCTGCACTCATGAGACCCCCATCCGGAGTACTGCATCCAGGGACTGTATCCAACATAAGAGAGACACGGACCTGTTGAAGTGAGTCCAGAGGACGGCCACAAAGGTGGTGAAACAGCTGGAGCACCTCTCCTATGAAGACAGGCTGAGATGGTTGGGGATGGGGAAGAGAAGACTCTGGGGAGGCCTTGTGGCAGCCTTTCAGTACCTCGAGGGGGCCGACAAGAGCTGGAGAAGGATTTTTTACAAGGGTGTATCGTGATAGGACAAGGGTTAATGGCTTTGAACAGGAAGAAGGCAGGTTTAGATTGGATGTTAGGAAGAAATTCTTTACTGTGAGGGTGGTGAGGCACTGGAACAGGATGCCCCACCCCTGGAAGTGGTGGATGCTCCATCTCTAGAAGTGTTCAAGGCCAGGCTGGCTGGGGCTTTGAGTAACCTGTTCTAGTGGAAGGTGTCTCTGCCCATGCACTGATTTGACCTTTAAGGTCCTTTCCAACCCAAACCATTCTATGATTCTATGGTCAGTAACTACATGACAGCGAGGGTACGTATGCATGTCTGCAGACGTATGTGAATAGGCACACAAAGCTGTGGCCAGGTTCTGGGGGTCTTACGGTTTTATTTATCTTATTTCTAATGAAATGATAGGACTAAACAAGGAAACTTGTGGCATTAAGGCAAACTTAGCTCTGTCGTAACTGTTTCTGGCCATTTGGGGGGCTTAGATGGGTGAAGAGGCAAAGCAAATATCACAGCAGCCATCCGGGGTTTGTGCTGAGCGTGTTTGAAAGCCAAGCCACAACTGGAAAGCCTCACCACAGACAAGCACAGTGTGGACATCAGAGCTTGCAAGCACTTGGCTCTTCAGGCCCAGAACTATTTTTAAAGATCCTGACCTGGTTACAGACCTGCAGACACCTGGTGGGTGGGAAGGAGCAAACACAGGGACATTCTCCATGATTTGAAAATAATTATTAGCTGTGAATGTAGTCACCAAGCCTTATTATCCCAGCCCATCCCATGTTCGTCATCTCATCTCCTCCAACCCCCCAAACATGACACACGCTTGTCTTGGCTTCAGTGCATAAGGAGGTTTTTCAGAGCCAGATTTTCAGTCTGAGCGTGGATCAGAAGCTGTGGTGCCTGGGGCAGCTGGGGGAGGCTGACACCCCTGCAAAGCAGCAAAGGCTGAGCCCACAGCCTGCTCATTCATGCCAAGGAATTTTGGCTGCAGGTGTAAGTTAATTCCTGGTATTGCTGGCAGGCAATCCCCTAGCTATTCACAGCAGTGCTTTAATTCAGCCCACCTATGCTCAAGCAAGGCTCCTGTACAACAGCAACCCTGTGCAGGGCTTACATGAATTTAGCTACCAAGAAAGGCTTTTTTACGGTGAAGTTAAGAAGTGATATGTGAAGATAAAAGGCGGCACCCCACTTTGCCTCAGAAAGCAATGGAAGGACCTCTCCCTTAGTGAAGCATCTATTGGAAAAAGGTAGTTTTGTGCCCAGGATTATCGCAGCATTTGCTGTGTGCAGATGTATTAAAAGCAAGCAGCCATTGCGGCTGCTTGCGTGACAGTACTGGGCTTCCTGACATGTTGTCATTGTAGCACAGTGCTTCTGTGAGGCACAGGGCAAATGATTGTAAATAATTATAGGATCATAGAACCAAAGAATCATTTGTGTTGGAAAAGACCTCCAAGATCATCAAGTCCAACACTGCCAAGTCCATCACTAAACCATGTCCCCAGGTGCCATGTCTAAATGCTTTTTGAACACTTTCAGAAATTATGATTCCACCACTTCCCTGGGCAGCCTGAACACCCTTTCAGTGAAGAAATTTTTCCTAATATCCAATCTAAACCTCCTCTGGCACAACTTAAGGCCATTTCCTCTTGTCCTGTTGTTTGTCACTTCGGACAAGGGACCAACTTCCCCCNTTTCCTCTTGTCCTGTAGTTTGTTACTTTGGAGAATAGACTGACCCCACCTGGCTACACCCCCGTGTCAGGTATCTGCAGAGAGCAATAAGGTCGCCCTTCAGAGCCTCCTTTTCTCTGGGCTGAACACCCCCAGCTCCCTCAGCTGCTGCTCATCAGACTTGAGCTCCAGACCCTTCACCAGCTTTATTGCCATCCTCTGGACCCACTCCAGCCCCGCAATGTCTTGCAGTGAGGGGCCCAGAACTGAACACAGGATTTGAGGTGTGCCCTCACCAGTGCTGAGCACAGGGGGACAATCACTGCCCTGGTCCTGCTGGCCACACTATTGCTGATACAGGCCAGGATGCCATGGGCCTTCTTGGCCACCTGGGCACACTGCTGTCTTGTGTTCAGATGGCTGTCAACCAACACCCCCAGGACATTTAACACCTGGAAGCTTTCCATGAATTCCACAAATTACGGAAAACATGACTGAATTCTCCTTGTGAAGTGTAAGAACGAGCATTCACTTTGTGATGCATTAACTTGGCAGTTTTGCTTATACTCTCATAAAGGCACTAACAGGACAGATGTTCCCCTGCAGGTGTGTGTGCGGGGGGTCAGTTTGGCCCCGTGTCAAACTCCCAACAAGGGGAAGCCTGTGCATGGGCACACAGAGGGCAAAGGCACACTGCACAGTAGGAAACAGGGCTGCCAAGCCACACACATGTTAAGCAGCATGAGACAAGGTTGGAGAGGTTCCTATTGGGCAAGGATAAGAGGGTGAAAAGAAAAAATCCTTCATGCAGCGTTGACTGAGCTCTGCACCACAAGCCAGCCTGAGGGGAACTAGTTTACACATCATGGAAATGTAACATTGTTGAATTGTTAAATAATTTTTGCCATCTGCTGCTGGGAAACCAGGTGCGTGTTAGGTTGACCGTTTAGGCATGTGTTTTCTCTGTCCCAAAGTGTTGTGCAGAAGAGAAGTCAGCTATCAGGACATGCACAGATCTGGGTTGCTTCCTGGGGCTTCTGCATGAGCAGAGGGAAGGGGACCAAAGGATACTTGAGGTTCCCTGGAGATCCTCCCATATTCTGGGACTATGCAAGAGCTAAGTCAGTCTCCAGCCTAGGTCAGAGATGATCTCCAGCTGTGTGCTGGCAACTGAACCTGCCAAAGTGGCATACAAGAGGGCATTAGCATCAGCCTCATTTTGTACAGCATTACCACTGCAGCTAATCCAGGGCTGCCTGCATGAGGCCTATGGAGCATTGCACACGATGGAGAAGAGCTGTTGTACAGCAGCAATCCGGCAGCAGGCCTCTCTAGATGTGCTTCACTTTGAGCTGCAGCTTCTGGGCCAGATGGGCTTTTGCCACATCGTTGTTTTCCTCTGCTTTTGTACCATCTCACAAGTAGCACTCGATGATGTTGCACAGAATAATTTGAGTTACAATCTCCTCAAGTTGAAAGGGTGGGGGGACAGAGAGAAGGGCCCTTTGAGAAGGTACCTCCCCATCAAGTTTGAAGCATGTAACTTCACAAGTAATCCCCGAGGGTCCCCCTCCAGCCAGAGGCAAAGGCAGTCCTGGGGTGTAATGCAGAGGAGCAAATCCTGCCGCGGGAATTCAGGCCAGGCAGGAGATTAAACAGTTCAGCCCTCTATCAGAGCAAGATCTGCCTTCACAAACAACTAGGGTGAGCATTTACAGCAGGTATAAACCGCTGTGCGAAGGGACCTGGTGTGGCAGAGCAGTGTCTGCACGGAGGGAAGTTTTTTTGGTGTGAATGGGCATTTTTGTTCCAATTAATTAGGAATGTGCAGCCTCTCAGCCTCCACGCACCCCTGCTCAGCTCCTCTCTTGCTGATGATGCTCCTGTGTCCTTGACCAACTTTCCGGCCCAGCAAGCACAGCCTCTACAGCGCTTTTAACAAGCTGCCCATCGCAGCTGCCAGGGGCGGCTGCCTGCAGGCTCTCCTCATACCTGGATGTTCCTCCCTCCTCATTTCGAACTTCAACTAAAAAAAAAGTAAATTAAAAGGGGAAAAAAAGGCGGCATTCACTGATGAAGGCTCTTGCAGCTGCTCGCTGTACTCATCAAAGAAGAGGAAGTGCCAATTACTTCCTTGTAGGAACTGTTTCTGTAATCAAAGTGCTCTGCGGTCGAGCTGCAAATGCCGATTCCCCGCCGCCCAGCGCAGCCCCTGGGTCATGAGCCAGAGCGGGAGGCAGCTGGCTGCCCACACCCTCATCAGTTCACACTTTCACACAGGAACACTCATCCCTCAGTCTCCCTTGTGACATCCACCATCTCCCGGCGGCGTGAGGACAGGCCAGGCTGCTGCTGCGGGCACGTTCGCACTCAGGCCGGCACTGCGGAGCCAGGGCCCGGCAAGTTTCCCAGGAGCTTCCCATGAACAAGCGACGCTTCACGCCCCCACCCCCAGAGCACCTTGCCAGGCTGGGAGGGCAGGAGAATGAGGGGAACAGGATCATGTTTTTGCTGGGAAAGGTCTTTCCTGCTCCCCACATTTGCTGAGGGAAGGCTCCTGCAGCCAAACAGGGAAGAATTACTTGTGGCCCATCCAGAGCAATCCAGCAGAAGTTGAAAAGAGCTCTTCCCAAGGACCTCCCAGGCCCTGGAACTTCTGTGCTTTGTGGCACTATTCACAGGGGCTCAGACTCTGTGGCAACGAGGAAACCCATGTGCAAACANCTGACAAATTTTCAGTTTTATTAAAAAAATTCTAGCAGCAAAACCTGTAACAATTCAAAAAACAAACGAACAAAAAAAAAAAAAAAAAAAAAAAGGATTTTTGTGCTGTTATTTCTTCCAATGCTGGCAGTCATAATTTTGTTCAACTTTTTTTGGCATGTGTTTTTTAATAAAATACCAGTAGATACAACATTCCTGGGAGAAGCTTCTCTTACCTCCTAAAAGAGTGCACATTCTAAACTAGGAAATCAAGCTGGAAAAATAACAGATCTTTGCCCCTCCTATTCCGTTTTCTTCTCCACCTCTCTTATAACCCAAAGACTTAAACAAACAGTATCTTTTTTTTCAGTTTAATCCTTTTGTGTTTTTTATCCTTTTCACAGTTACAAAGTTATATTTTCAAAATTATCCCTGAGGTCAAAATAACTATTTTAATGATGTGCCCAAAAAAATCCCTGTAACTGCAGCAAATGAAGTGCACCAGAAAACCCCATCCAAGCACCTGGGAAGACAGAGCAGTAGCACAGACACAGGGAGATGCCGGCTCTCGCTGCTGCTGTGCCCCAGCACAGCCCCGTGACCCTACAGCAGCTGATGTTCTCATCCAGAAGAGAATCTCTCCTGCTTTGTTCATCCCAGCGTGCTGCCCTCCCTGCTAGATTTCGTACAGAGAAATACAAAGAACACAGACACACAAGTTTAGCTTGCTGACATAATGCCCATATTTAATCTTTTAAAACAAGAACAAAATCAAGAATAAAATCAAGAATAAAAATCTCATTTAAGTCATACAGTACATTAATCTTTCAGCAATGACCCAATCTACAGTACTCAAATGCCTGGCATGAAGTCTATTATCTCAGCATTTAACAAGTGTATAACCAGTGACACAGTAAAAGAAGAGCTCACAATACACAGCTAACACAATGAGTTTAGATTTTCTTCTAAGAGTCCAGCTAGGGTTTGTAATACATGGGTCACTTTTGAACCGTACTTTAATCAGCTTTTTGTTCAGTCAATCTGTTTGGGGCTTTTTTTTCTGTTATGTGAGTTTTTCCATTATGTACAGGAAGATTATTTCAAATGAAATTGCACAAGTTAGAATATCTATCTATAGGCATACATGGTCAATCTAACTAAAAAATTTAATAAGCAGTAATTACTCAGTCCTGGTTATACATTCCTAAAGGCTTAATAATACAGTTTTAAGAAGAAAAAAAAAATTAAACACAACAAAACACAGCTGTAAGGTGGCAATCTGTAAGAAGCCTTCTGCCCTCCTGAAACAACCAAGGGCTAACTGTACTTCCCATGTTTGAAATGGGGTCTACAAAGAAGTCATTTCAGCAACTAAATAATAAAAACCATGTGACTGTGTCCGCTCTAAAGTCTGAATGGTTCAATGCATAATTCAGTGAAGCTCTCAAACAGATAATACTGGTAGGATGCAGACTGTTAACAGAAATTAGGACAATATGCCCTGATAGCACATTTGGGTAGCAAAACTGTGTGTACGAAGGGGCCATTACCCAGTAGTTAAAGCAGCCTGAAGCACGACAGCTCTGCCTGCAGCAGCTGCAGAGGAGGGGAAAGGCTGGACTCTTCAGCTCCTCAGCCAAGGCTACAGCTGGATTTTCCCCGCCTCTTACCAAGCACTTGCCCTGCCTGCTCTCAGCCCCTTCCTCCCGTCTGGGGCGGAATCCCCAGCCTGAACGCGAGGGGAGCACGGCAGGGTGCAAGCCTCCCCTCTTCCCATCCCAGATCCTGACGCTGAGCAGCAGGCACAGGTCTGCTCCTGCTGCAGCTCCACCACAGGCAGGAGGGCTTCTCTCAACCCATCGTGGTGCGGGCAGGAGCTCTGCAGGCTGGAGGCTTCCTGGGTCCTGGCCCTGACTACCAGGAGCAGACCTGGTAGCAGACTCCCCCCGAAAAGTAGCGTTACCAAACACTGGAGACCCAGAGGGCTACCTCTAAGGCAAGTTAACTAAACAAGGGTGATGGAGCATCTTCTTCCCACATTAGAAAAACATAAACGTAACTAATTAACACAACTGCTTTGACTTCTTTTAATCTCTCTTTTCTGGTGCCAGGTCCTGCTACAAATGGAAAAAACCCCATAGAGCTGCTTTCCTAGATGGAAAAAAGGCAGAATCTTAAGCCTTGTGGATCTGCTTTGTAATTTGCTACTGGCATAAACAACAAAAAAAGTCCCATTTGTTTGGTTGGTTTTTGTGGTGTTTTTTTAAGAAAAAAAAAATCCAGACTGTCTAATGCACCTTCTCTGCACGTCACACACGCTCACATGCACACGCACCAATGGAGAGCTCCAGAAGAACAGGCATGGGAACCACAAAGCCCAAATGGTGAAAAGACGTGGGGAATCTCACACTTCTGTTTTCAATTCTCATTTAGCAATGCAGCAGCGAAATGATGTATTGCAAGAAATAAACAGTCACAGAACACACATACACCCAAATGCAACCGTGGATACATTTTTCCCATTTTTTCTTTTTCTGATAGACGTTGCTATTCATCTGACAGTTTCTTTCTGGCTGTGCTGAAGTTTTTGAAGAGCATCTGGTGCTTTTTTAACCTGAATCAGAACACAAGAACCGCAGTGGCAATGGACAAACCATCTCATTAGTGCCACAACCAACCATCTCTGCTTGAGATTCTCTACAAAACCCTTCTGGAAGTTGAATCCGACTCTGCCTCTTTTGTGCCACTCTTAGTTGTTGTTTTTTTTTTTAAATTAACAAACACAGCATATTAATGCAAATTCGATGTTTTCTAAAAAATGCTCAGATAATTAGTTCAGCAATATGCAAAGTGCATCTATTTGGTTCTTTCCGTAGATCACCTCCTGTTTTAAGTTTAAATTCCTTCACAGTTTAAAATATTGTGAAGAAATTATATGTATACTTTATGTATAGAACTATTTATATACATACACATATATACACACAACTCTGTACTTTATATAGCCATAAACACTCACTACTTAACTATTTATATTATATACACATGGCATGAACACACGCTCAGTGAAGAGTTGGTGCAGGCTGAAACCATTCCATCGGGTTTAATGGAATAACAACAGTGAAACCATGAGTGAGTTATCAAGAGACACAGACATACATCTATTAGATAAGTGAAAGACCAATTAAATCAGCTCTTCCATGTTCCTATTAGCACAGGATTGTTCCCACCCCATTCCATGCTCCATAAGCACATACACAGCTACTTTGCATTCGGTTTACGTGAGAGGGCAGTGGTGGTTCTTTTTCCTAAATGAAAGAAGAGTCCATATTTACTCGGGCTCATCGCAGCCTCTTCTGCAGGAGTGCGGCGCAGCTGGGCCTGGATACCTTGGAGGATTCCGAAGGCTGCGCCGCCGTCAGCTGAAAGCACCTGCCAAAGCTTTATTGTATGGTTATGGGACAGCTATCAACTGTTCACAGTCTGTGAACTCTCTCCAACAAGTGGTACAACTGTATAAATACATATTTTAGCACAAAACAGTTTAACACGAGGCAAGTCCAAGTACAAATGAGACCTAAAGGCCTATGGGTGAACTTTAAAGGCCAGCAGTTCTTCAGAGTGCATGTTGTTTAAGGAACGCAAGTCAGGTAATTTCAAAAGAAGTTTTGTGAAAATAGAGGCTTCGTTTGGGTGGTTTTTCATAATTAAGGTCCTTAATGCACGGATTAGTGTTTCCTGAAGTGCCTCCACAGAATTGACATTTTCTATTCCGGAGCGATCTAAATAAAAGGGCAGGGTGAAAGGGAGAGAGGGAGAGAGAGAAATTAAAAAACAGGAGGGTAGGGGAGGAAAAAAAATTGACTGAACAGATGTAGTCTGCAACATAAAACCACGGCAAGAATCCCTTACTATGTCAACAAGCACAAGAAAAATCAGATACTTATGCCAGAAGTTTTAAATCACACACCAAAAGTCTTTCAAACGTTATTTAGCATTAACTTTTCAAAGTACTAAGTTCATGCCAAACTGGCAGCATTCAATCACTATTTCTGTGATCCCTAAACCATGTTTCCAGAGAAGGACAGATTGAAGCAAATGCTTATATATGTTGCTGAATCACAACTTTCAATCCAAGGAGAAAGACAGGGCACATGAAAGTAAAAATGTCAAACATTTCTTGAGGCTAGATACAGAACCCTAAACTTAAACTGAAGGTTTGAGGAGGAAATCCCACTCAGGACAAGCCACACTTGTATCTGCGCAATGGGATCCTCAGGGGCAAAGGGAGTACAAGCATTCACATGACTGGGCACCATTTCTGAGCGTGTTCTGAAGCACTTACAAAATGAAACACGATGCACCCAAAAACTCCCAGCTGAGGAAAAGAAGAATGTCAACATCGAGACAAATATTATGCTCTCACATAATGCGCTCCCACCACACCTGAAGCATTTCTTTCAAGAGAGCTGTATTTAAGAACACACCTGGTATCCTTAGGTGGAACTAAGTAAGCAGCTTAAAAGGATGAATTTTTAAGTAAAACATTTCACCTCATAACCATGCACAGTAGCTGGTTTTTCCCAAGCTGTAGCTTCTTTTCTTAAACACTATGTAAATTCAGCAGGGCACATACATACCCCATTGACTGGCACAAACAGAAATGTGCTTTGATGTGTACATGTACTTAAGCACTCTGCAGAACTGGGACATGGAATGACAACAGCTTTCTGGAGTAACACTGAGTCACACTGTACAGCCAGAGTGGGAATCCCTTCCTTATGCTGTCAGTGTCAATCCAATCAGATTGCTCAGGTGAACGGTCTAGGAAGTCCTCCTGGACTACTCAGTGCAGTTCCCTACTGCTATCGGAAAAATCATTACATAATCCACTCAAAGATGCATCTTGAAGTAGTTACATGTGTTTTGTTCCTTTAGGAAGATGGTTCCAGAATCTTCTACAGTTAGGAGCTCTGATTACTACTAAACAATTTTCAGTTGCACACACTCCACCTTTCAGTGAAGACTGCCCATTAGGTTTGACAGCTGTTGTCCCAGAGAACATGAGTGAGGAGACACCTCTCTGCCTTTATTTATTAAATGATCTCTCCTGCTTGCCCCCTGCTCTGCAAAAGCTTTGCTCTATTTCGAGCAGGTACAGTGACATTTGCACAGAACATGCCCAATGGAGTTCCACAAGAGCTCTGTACAGTGAGAGCAGTACTGCCTTGCCTCTGACGGCGGAAGAATGCAGCCCAGCCTTTCCTGGCTGCCTCAGGTGAGTTACTGTAGCCTCTTCTCTTCAATTAGTCCAAGTCTTTCTTCTTCTCAGTCTTCTACTTCCAGTTGCTGCCAGTGGCCAGCAGAAGATATTATGCCAGTAAGGGAGAATAACAGAGGGTGTGTACTTTATATTCTTCTACCACAAAGCAAGACCCTCAGTTAAGGGATTATCTCGTCTCCAGATCTGCGCGACTCACATTCTTTGAGCTTTGCTTCCACCTTGCTTTTTCCTCCTTAAGTGCCCACGATCTACCTTGCTACCTCTCCCCCATCTTCAACACATCCAGCTAACTGAAACCAGAGATGAAGCATTATTTTAATTCTGGAATGGTACCACGGTAATTCCTCAGCACCAACCAAGCGCGATCCTGATTTCTTTCTTAGCCATACAACATGAAAAGGAGAGGATGTACAGAGTTACACACAGCCCTTGCTACTACCCCTGCTTCTTCTGCACATTCTAAATACCCCTCCTAAGAGTGGCTATTCATCCAGTATTAAGTGGATATGTTTCTGACCAGCATTCTCCCCACTAGTGGTATTTAGAGACTTAATTCTTTTTACCATTGGTGGGTTTTGTTTTTTTCTTAATTTTAATCAACTAAAAGTCTTTAAAAAGATCTTTAATTAGTGCAGCATGGTACTTCATATTGTGGATCACTTAATCAGCATTCAAGAGTCACACTCCTTTCTGCTTTTGGAACTGATGTAAATCTTGACTACTATCTTCCTTTCAGTCTTCTCTTGAATAACTTTCATTCTAAGATGAAGAAGTCATAATGGCCTTTTTCTTCCACCTTCAGTTCTTCTCACATTTGTGGCATTTTTTCCCTTGCCGGCATCTCCATGTCAATCTTGCTGATCCTGTTCTTCAACTCTTCCTTCATCTCTAGCAAAGATCCTCCTCCCCTTACAGGAAATTACTTTCAGTTACACTGCTCCTTGAAGAGTAGGATGCAGGGGTCTGTCTTTCAAGATCTGTTTAATCAACACATGCCCACAAATCCTTTGGTTCTACAGGCACCTTCTCCTCCTGGCAATCCCTCGCACTGTACGCATTTTCCCCAGGAACTCTGCTGAGGCCACTTCTGTTCAGTACCTGCCTAAGCATGAAGCCTGCTCGCTTGTGCAAAGTAACAACTGCAGCATTTCAATCCAGTCTCAAATAACAGAATAAAGTTGCTCTGAAAATTTTTGAACTTACAGTGATCATCAGGGTTAGCCTTGTGTCTAGAATACAGCCCCAACACTGACTAATAAAGTTGTACTTTATAAAACCCTATAAAATTTTGTGAATATGTCCAGGAAGGCTGTGATCAGACTGCAGATCAGATCATGAGGTAGTTAAGATAGGCAGCAATAATGTCTAAACTATGATCTGAAAAATCCTCAGCAGCTGCAAGAAGCCTGAATACCAAGCACCTTCTCTTTTTGTCCTGTCGCACGGCTGACACTACATGCTGTACATGTGACATGCCATCCCTAAGCTAAACCCTGCTGGGAGCTGGCAATCAGCACCGTGCTTTAAAGGCTGGGGAGATGGCACTGTGCTAGAAGCACATTTAACAGAACAGATACAGCCACTTACACTGAAAACAGGTGGCACAGCAAATGAGATATTCTAGGACCCAGGAGCTGAGCAAGCAAGAAGTGTGGCTGTAAGCTGAGTTACAGTGCACAAGAAAGGAAGAGACCTGGTTGTCAGTCCTTATTTCAAAGGCTGCCTCCAGTTCTTGTCAAGAATCTCCAGAGTCTGGAAAAGCAACTAAGACCTCAGGTTTCTCTCTGCTGCCTGAACATTTTCATTAACAGATTCCATGCTTCCTTCAGATTATAGTGCCATGCTTCCTTCACACTGCCATTTGTCCTGGCTCTAGAAGCTTGCTAACTCTGTGCCACCCTCTGCTCATTATCACAGCTTACAAACTGAAGAGGCAACAGCTGCCCCGTCCTGTGCTGTGACATTTCAGCTCAGCCATGCACAAAGCCATTAGACTGAACTGTCCTACCTTGTTTACAGAGGCCTCACATGCCTACAGCACCACGCCTCGGTGCCCCTCCCTGGTAAGACACGGGTCTAAATTGCTCATGTGAAAGGGGGACACTTGTTCGAGGAGTTCAGTGCTCCCCAGCTGCTGGCTCGTTGTCTGAGCGGGCACTGCGAGCATTCCTGCTACCTACCTCTAGAGAGCTTCTTACCCAGCAAGCAGGGATTCTGCATCTTGCATTCCAGGCATTATATGCAGAGCTAATGTGCCTAATTTGAGGCTTGAGATAATACTACAGAAGTAGGTGCTTAATCCTTCTCTGAATCTGGGCCAGGGTGCTCTGTCTATCCAGGGACTGAAACAAGATAGGATGCCGGTGAAGATGTCAGTGGATTGGCAGGCCTTTAGTGGTAAGAAGTCACGATGCAGATGATAGGGCTTTCTTGCTGACATAGGCAGAGATCAAACTGTTGGATTTAGACTTAAGTAAAATACGCAACAGACTTAAATGACAATACTTGGAAGCAAAAATACCACCTTATCCAAAGACTTATGCTGTGGAAGTCAGGAGTAATTTCAGTGATGCTGTCCTGTGAAACTTAGAGGAGTCAGACAAATAGCATCTAAATGGCCATGGGGCAGCTATGTGTTTCTGCATTACATAGAAAGCAGTAGGAAAACATAAGCCTATTGTCACCTTTTTTTAAAAGGCAATATTAGAAAGACTAGGTATGTTGAAGTGCATTACGGACTGCTAGTAGCTTAAAACCTACTCAACTGCACTTAGACATGAAATAACAGGGTATATACATTTTACAGAAAACTTTTAAGAGAGAGCCACATTCAATTTCTGGCAAAGGTGCAAGTTAACTTTCTCTCCTTACCAGCAGATACCAGGACAACCGCTGTAAACAAACTCATTTCCTCATCGCTAAGTTGCAGGGCATTTAGTTTCTCACTAAATTCAAACATTGAGTTGAGCAGATCACCAGCTCCCATTGAATGCAAGTCATCCACGCTGTACTTCTTGCCACTCAGGAAGGTGACAGTACGTTCCTTTGCATCAAACAAAGATGCAAATCGTACCATTAGAACCTGGTGAAGGAAAAAGGAAGAAAAAAAGAACAAAACCAGATAAATGTAGGTGCATTTCTAGAAAAGCCAAAGAAAAAATTAAACTTTTTAACATCATTCAAAGTGTCTCATTAACCATTCTATAAGCATTCTATATAGAAACTGTCAGCATGCTATTGAGCTGCAAAACACAGTGCAAGCTCTGGCCCAGTCATCTGAGAGAAACAAACAAGTGACAAAATTAGGGAGTGGATGCAGGGGAGGAGCTAAGCATATGAAAGGCAGGAAAACTAAAATTTAAGCCTCAGACAGCCTGAGCCACACAGACCGTATCATTCATAAATATGCCAGTAGGACAACTTGCTTAAGCCACACAACAGCCAAAGGCATACAGAGCATTAAAAGAAATGTTTTCTTGGCCGCACTTATGAGGAGCAAAATGAAGGTACTGAACCAGATTCTCACTTGGCATAAAGTGGAGCAGCTCTATGGAAACAATGCTGATTTACACCACCTGATGATCAGGCCCCCTAGGCATTCTTTGCAAAAGTACCATGCCACATCACTGTACCCACAGGAATGTTAATGAGCTCTGCTAGAAAGGAGCCACATGTAGAGCTTTTAAAAGGCTAGGGAAGCACAGCTTGAGATGGCACCTGGTCTGTAGCAGCTGGGAATACCCCTTTGGTACAAGCACCTGGGCTGGAGCAGCTGAGGTGCGCTAAACTTACCCCTTTGGGCTGAAATTTCTCTTGTGGTTTCTCAGTTGTACTGTGAAATGTTTCCCTCTGGAATGGCTTGTAAAGTTTCATCTGCTCATGTTCAACAACCTTATTTACTTTTTCAAGGCTTAAGTTGCACAGAACAGCCTTCTCATTTGAAGAAAATGAACTAACTGGCATTGGTTAAAACTTCAGACCCACTGTAATCTCTTGGCGTGACAGTTGTCTCTTCTCATTTACCCTATTAACTGCATTAATTTAAATGTTTACTACAGGTGAGAGGAAAACCAGGTTTTCAAAGACTAGTGCCTTTGACAAGCTTAAAAAAAGGAGTGTTCAAAACAAATGAAAACGTTTGAGAATTCAAACACTGTTCATGCACATTACATGACCTGCTCCTACATTTTACAGGCCAAACAACATGCAGCAACCTTGATGGACACATGAGCACTACGTCCTATTCACCTTTGTCAGCTAAGCTATCTGTCCTTTGATGACATTACCTACAGCGTGCAGAAACCTAGATGCAGAAGCCATCAGAATACAACAAGAACAGGCAAAGGGCAGGCAGACAGAGCTGAACTTGTGCATTAGCACAGACCCACCAGGTATCCAGCAACCTTTCAGTTCAAAACCGTATTCTCCCTATAGAGCTGGGCTTTAGAAACATCTTTAAATAACGAGCAACCAGAATTAATGCTGGTATTCAAAACTGAAGCCCATAAAGTTGTGCTGGCTTACACTAAGGCAAAGACCTCACCTATTTCAATGCCACCATTCTAAGCAAGGAAAAACAGTTTTGACTATGGCATAGCAGAGGATTGATTCATCCCATTTCACTTCAAACCAGACTCGTACTTGTGCATGCTGAGGATATACCTGATCAATCCTATCCCCTGACCATAGCAACACAGGCACATAAAAACCTCCACTCTTGGAGGCTGCTTGATCACTTCCCCACCACCTGAAGTCAAACTTGAGTCACTACTCAAATGGATCCAAGGGTCTTGTTAGCTCTGCCATCAACTACATTTGGAGGGGAGGTGGAGGAGGGCCCACTCAAAACCAGTCGAGTTCCTTATTTTTGGCTCACTGCTGTTTCTGAGCTGGCTCTCATAGAAGCCATGCAAATGCCACCACGATACACTAAGCTCCCCAGTACTCCCAGTTCTAAGAGACCTTTTCAGCTTACGTGCGTGTGAATATTTATAGCTGTGCAGCTTCTGCACCAACATTGTCTCCATGTGTCCTCTTACCCTCAGAGGAACAGGCACTCCTCGAATGTGAGCTGGCAAGAAGCACAGTGCCAAGCCAGCCGCACCAGACGAGGAGGCAGCACTTTCACTCGGGTTCTTCTATTAACATGCAGACATTGGAATATCCTGGTTCAGCTACCCAGAAGACAGAAACGACCTTGGATGCACCAGGCTTTCAAGATGCTTTTGCCTCTATCGCAATGGCTTCATTAATCCTGTTGTGGATTTTTTTTTCCGCTGTTCTGCAGCATTACTTTTTTCTTTCCTGTTGCTAAGGTGCCACATAGGCCTTTAACCACAAGTTGTAGCTTACTAACAGGAATCATTAATGCTTCTTATAAATAAGTGAATAGTGACAGGCATGCAGCCATACATTATTATTATTAATTCCCCTGGATATAGAAAGTTTCTTATCAGCAGTGCTTGCAACTGGCAAAAAGGCATATGAGTGAGGTCTGAGAAAAGCTTCAGGTGAAGCAAGGCCAAGACAAAATGTTTTACTTGCAAAACATGAAGGTTTGGCTTTACATTATAGGGACAATTCAAGCCAAATTTTTCACCCTCCTCCTCCTCTGCAGAGGAAGGAATCAACATTTTTGTGTAAGGTGAAAGTAGTGAAGAAGTAAAAATACAGCCCCTTCGCTACAGGAGTTGTAGATGAATATTAAAAGGTCAAGAATAAGTACAACAGAAAAAAATACATGACAGCAAAATGAAGGAAACAAGGAAACCAAAAGACTCCTGGCACCAAGTCTTCCAGTAGAACCTGTACCTTCCAACCCAACAATTACCCATTTTAGAACTGGGCTGTAAAATGCAGACAGAAGACTCAACACATCACATGAGAAGTGTTTTCATTTCAGAATAATACAAAATCCAGCATCTCTCTTTGAAAGAATAAATCATGTAAACAAGAGCAAAGGCACCACCAATGCCACGCTCCCCAGAAAAGCACAGTAACATCCCACACTTGGGACTTCGGCTCCTCTGGCCCTCTCTATTCAAATTTCACATTTCAACATTTATAAAATGTGTATGGTCTCCAATAGACACAAGGGTCTGAAAGGGCAACTAAAACATGAAGTAAAGGTCATCTAGTGAAGGTCACTAATTATAAAACAGCACCGAGCTCTGTGGTATCATTTCCAAATTAATACCACTAATTCACATATACGTCATGACCACAAGTGGATGCAATTAACCACGAGGACCTAGAGGGATTAGTCTAGAGTAAGTCAGGCTGCAGCTGGCACACAGTATCTACAGAGCTGCAGCAGTACAACTAGTTACCATTGTTACTGCATTGGACATGGAATCTTCAGACACTCCCAAGTTGCCACCAAAGGCTAGTGGTGACTGGTCAGGACGGATACTCTGGCTTTTGCAGGAAGCAGAGTGGCACAGGGAAGGACATGCAGAGCAGTAAACACATTCCTCGACAAAACTTGTAAATCAGTAGACAGCTTTCTAACCTATCCACCCTTCCAGATGCAGCACAGCTCGCCAGAGTAAGCAAAGGTAGCTAGAAACCCCTAATTATCCATTTATTAATGCCCAGGGAAGAGGGAAGAGTAGAAGGGCTGAGTGGTTTTGAGCTCATTGGAAGAGAGACAGGTCACCAAGGTCTGACCAAACAGATCCCCTGGACACCATCACCTCAGAAAATGCTCAGAGCATCCATGAACAAGCTGGTTTCGCCTGATGTAACCCAGTTCTGCTTGGTTCTGTTCTTACAGACTGATGCACAGCTTGTCAGGTTCGCAATACACACACAGTGGTCTCACCTCAAAGGTCCCAGCCTTCAGAAGATTGACCTGGTCATGCTGGGAGAGATCTCGGAAACCTGGGATGCGCTTGGCGAACTCCACCACTTCCTTCACTGCAGGAGTAAAACTCAGGGAAAACTCTTCCCAGATTTCATGGCCAGACTTGTTTGGGTCCACGTGGGGAGTCTTACTCATTGGGCAGACCTGTTGTTTGCAAAACACAGACAGAAAACAACTTTTAGAGACATCATTCCAAATACTGACAAATACTTAAAAGAAACATGTTTATTATTCAACACAACTTCGCAATAATGACACAGAGAAAAAAAAGATCAGTATTCCTCAGCCAGTTCCCAAAGGAACTGGATTTCTTCCCCTTCCTTTAAAACAAACAGGAAAAAAATCCATGGGATTATTAGCAATCTGTTTATAAATTTATTAACTTTGGGACCTACAACACTGTGTACTGCAAAAGACCTGACAGAACCAAGGTTATGCTATTCTTCCCCGATCTCAACTGATCTGGTCTGACATCTGGATTTCTCTTACTTGTATTATCCCTGTAATTTCACAGTAAGTTGTGATTTCACAATCAATCAGTTGCAATCTCACAGTCACTACAACATTCTTTCTCCTATCTTTCTTGTTTTGCAGGCAACTGAAGTGCTTCAGTCAAGGTGACAAAGATGTCAACACCAGAGCAAGAAAGCAAGCCTTGGTTTCCCGAGTCACAGGTTTACACCCTCATTACAAGGATAACCCTCTTCTGCAAGTTTGCTTTTACTTGTATCACTGAAGGAGGATACCAAGGAACTGGTATTCCAGTATTTCTCAGTCACAAGATGACAAAACGCTCTTTCTTTTATACTAACATACAGCAATTTTTTTGTAGGGAAGTCTGAATCCATTAGAATGAGATCAGACGTATCAGTCAAGGCTGACTGCCAATAAATTCCCTCTGCAAGAGCCAACCTGAAGCTCTGCGATATTTTCAGTTCTAGCATCTAAAATTTACATCTTTTAATGAAGTTTAAACCTTTTAATATTCATTTCACCTGTCATCATCAAGGACAAAAATTCCTTTTAAGTATTCCTCACAAGTATACTAAATGGTGTATGTAATCCTACATTAATGTCAGCAAAACAAAGAGAAAACAGTGAAATAGATTAGCAATTCCTCAGAGCTGTGCTGTTTTTGCAGGGCATCTTGAATATGGTAATTGCCTAGCAATTCTTTGCGTGGCAGGTCCTAAGATTACAAGACTGTAATATTTTGGCAAAAGGAAAGGTCTAGGCACACAACCAGAAGGACAGCAGATGCCAACCACTGCTCTGCCTGTGATACTGCAATGTTTCACATAGATATTGTTAAGAATACAGCACTCTCTGAAAATAAGGAATCCCTGGTTCAGTACCCTGCTCTGCACTGGACACAAAAATCACCTTAACTTCTCATTTTACAACAGTATACCCCTACCCACAGGAATTCAGCCCCAAGGGGAAACTACCACTTCCACACCCTGTGCATTGTGTCTGTGGTCTTGACAGACCTCTGCCCAAGAATCAGAGTATCTCAAATCAGAAGAGACCCGTAAGGATTGAGTCCAACTCCATCTTCCTTGCAGAACCACCTAAAACTAAACCATATGCCTAAGAGTGCCATCCAGGCACTCTCTGAACTCTGACAGGCTTCCTGTGGAAGCAGTTGTCAGCTTGTACAGTCACCAGCTCTCTTCAGAGGAACGTCTTCAGGAATGACCTGTTCTGCTTTTCTGGTTACAGGGGTATTGAGTAAAAACGACCAAACCCCTGAACATCTGTCTCCATACTGGTTCAGAGCCTAATTACTCACTCTTATTGCTGCTGACTCATTTTGGTCAGATCCTGAACTCATTCTGTTCTTGAGCAAAACCCTCATCCATATCAGGGATGTGGGGCGGGGAGGGGGAGCTGCAGTGCTCTGTTGGGATTTGGTTTTGTCTCCTCATCACTGACTGAGTAACTCCTGCCTGCAGCTGCCAGGCACAGGTCAAACTGACTGGTTGAGCCTCTGCAAGGCAGCACCACTCCCTGCCCGCCCATACTGACAGGTTTAACCTCTGCTTCTCAGGAGTGCCAAGAATGCCGTTGTAGTGACACCACATACTTTCCCTGCAAGGAAGAAAGGCTGGGAATTACTGTTTGCCATGTTTAGTGCCTGGAGTCTGCAATTAAGGTCAGACCCTGCTAGGGATGGCATGGTCTATATATGCAGTGGAAAAAGAAGGGTTAAAAAAAAAAACCAACAAAAAAGCCCCCAAGGAAATGCAGCATCAAAATAAACACCTTCACTGTGGAGACCTTTGGGGGTCTTCAAGAACCTGTGAAGGATCTTTACAAAGTAGGAGGAAGAAAAACGCCGGCAGCTCAAGCACTTCAGAAAGGTCAGGGGCTCGCGCTTCACACCAGGAGCGCAGGATGAGAACGAGGATGTTATGTTCTCTCATCCCAGGCGGCTCCAGTGATAAAGAGAAGGACAATCTATTTTAAGGGGCTTACAGAACTGGTTGCCTGAATGGCAGAGAAACAGCAGGTGCAAGGCAAATGAGAGGGACCTGTTAAGCAAAGGCAAAAAAACCCCCAACCAAACCAAGCCAACAACCATATGCAAAAAACCAGGAAGCATCCTTGTTAAGAATTCAGTGAGAAAATGCTCTAGCAAAGTCATCTAAGGTACCCAGAAGTGTGTCCAGAGCCTCACTTGTGTAAGTACTACAGAAAAGACCCTGAACTTCTCTCTAATGGTTTAGCTGTGCATCTTCCTCCTGCCTTTGGTCAGATCTTAAGATGTTCTACAGTGAAAAGGATGCATAGCCTGTGGGCCTCATTAAAAGAAAACAAACCAAAAAAATCTCCATCACCAAAAAAGCAGCCTACCCTGCAACAGAGATTCCAGAACCCACAGCAAGGCCTGTAGACTGGCTTAAAATCCTAGCCCTGGGGTTTGACCCCAGAAATTTGCTCTGAATACCCTTAAAGAAAATACAGTACCTCTGACTGTATAGATTATTTGAAAGTAAAGTCTTCAAAAGGACTGAGGGAAAAGGGAAATTTATAAACTCCTATTTTCATTTTAAAGTCAAGTCACATAAAGAACCCATGACTATTTTTTTCAACCAATACTCTTTGATGTTATTTTACTTTCAGTTAGCTAAAAACCAAGCCAAGAAACTCCATCACTTGTATAATTTCAAATCCTTCACAGCTTGAGCCATTTTTGTCCTTCATCTCAATATGCACTATCAAACTTCTGTCACCCTTTAAAGTTTCAGCAGTTATGCCAACTGCATGCAGCTTCACTGACTACTGAGGCACAGCTGGATCACACCCACCAATAATTAAGTCAGATCAAACAATTGATATCAATATACCAGATGCATTCTTCCTCCAGTGCTGCAAGAGTAAGTGGGATTCTTGCTTGGAGAAAAGCCTTCTTCTGGGATCCTCTCACACATTCGCTGAGTGTAACCACTGGTGAAGTTCATGCAGTGGCTGTTTGTGAAGCACATGGCGTGCCCACTTGGATAATGCATTGTGCCTCTCCCTTTGTACTGTCCGCCAAGGTGCTGCTCCCTTTCAGGGTACTGGGGGCCACCGAGGCCACCAACACAGTGCTCGCTGCTCAAGATGTACTGCTCGGTGTTCTTAGACACTCTCTCCCCACTCTGGGGCTGCATCATCTCTGCTGGGTTTTGGGACTGTTCTTGGTTGTACATGAAAGTGTCTTTGTGGGCCCTAGTGACCATACCGATCACCTCCTCCTTAGCCATGTCAGCGCTAGGAGGGGGAGAAGGGCTTTTGATGGTTTCTCGCTCTTGTTTGGGCTTGGAGGAAAGATCTTCTTGAGGTGCTTGGTCTTGATGTTCTGTTAATGCTTCGTTGGGCAAGTGACCGCTGAACTGACTGTTCATCATGGTTTTCATGGCACTCTGCATTTCAATCAGCATCCTCTGTTTTTCACGTTTGGGAATACGGCCAAATCGAACAGCTACCAAGGTGGAGAAATGGGTAGTGGTGGAAAGGGAAAAAAAAAAGGGAAAAGAAAAAAAGTCAGTCCTGAAAGTGTTAGCATGCACACACAAAATACACACTCCAACCAAAAATCCTGCCTTTTAAGGCAAGATTTTAACTGCCCTCACCAATACTACAGGAGGGGCATTACCAGTGAAGTCAAAGAGCTTCTGGGGCATAGGACTCGCATGAGTACGAATGTATGCTGTTGTTTGCATACAGGGAGAAGGCAGCTCTAAAGCACACAGTCCGTAATGCCTTTTCCCTTTTTGCCTCAAACCTGGCTAAGGACTATACACACGGTTGTGTTAACTGAAGAAATGTCAGGCTTTGAGATTGGATCTATTAAATCAGCACAACTTCATGAGCTGACAATTAGCTGAATGCAAACACAGTTCATATCATCTTTGCATAAAAGTCCTACAAGACAGGTCCTCATGGACCAATTACGTAACTTACCAAAACAAGAAAACCAATGCTGAACAAAGCTTACCTTGACAAATTTTCTTGATAACTTTGCCTTGACAAGGACATTTTCTGCTGGCAAGGGGATGGGCATCATTGTGGCTGCAGCACTTTTGACCCTGTCCTAGGGAATCTACAACTGCCTCTACCACCCTGTCCAACCACAGCCGCACAAGGGCTTATAACCAGTTTCGACTGATGTAATTATGCTCGTGCAGTAGTCCATCATTAATGTAACTAAGTCTCTTTCATTAAAGCAGGTGCAACCTCGTGCGCAAACAAGCGCCTAGGGGATGAAATAACTCCTGTGCACGACAAGAACTCAGAACAATTATTTAAAATAAGTTCTACCACTCCACCCACTAAATTATTAACAGCCCGAGATTCCTAGTTCTTGTGAAATAAACACCCAGAGAAAATTAAAAAGTGAAACAGAAGGAATTGTGACAGTAAGTTGTAGCAGACAAATGAACTACACTTTCAGCATCACTTATTAAAATGTCACAAGGAGTGGACAGCCAGCAAGGTGGTGGTCAGAGACACAGACCAACATCACCATCCCCTCCTTGCCTTTCCTCTCCCTCTAAGAAAAGAAAGGAAAAAAAGGAGCAGATACATCCTCGTCCTACGCACCCAAAGCTAACTCTTTAGGCTCTGTGGTGACTACTCTAAAGCTATCCGGTTGGGCAGAATTCCCTTTCATTGAAAAAGCAATAGCAACAAAAGAAAACAGAAAAAAAAAGAAAAAAAAAGAAAAATATGAGTCTTGTTCAGATTCAGGTAGGATACAGCTGTAAGTCTTAACTCATTAAACCAAAATGGAGACACTTGTTACAACCATCCCCCTAGCAGGGCACTGCAGCACGTCCCACTGCATCAGCCTGCACAGGGCACAGCGCTGCGGCTGCCTGCAGCATTGCCCTGCCAGCCCGGGACACTCATGGAACAAGAAGGCAAGCCAAACTAAATGCTCTCAGACAGGGAACCTGCCCTTTACAACTGGGCTTGGCTGCATTATCTGCCATTAAGACACTCAGCAATTGGTTTTGAGGTGGGCAGCAGATTCCCTCTCAGGATCCGTGCTCAGTACAGGAACGTACCATCTCTTGACATCCCAACAGACAGGCATTTTTTGAAACGACACTGCTGGCATCTGTTCCTATTCATTCTCATTATAGAGCAGTTGTTATTCTTCAAGCACTTCTTATACTGGATGTTTTGCTGAATGCTTCTTCTGAAAAACCCCTGTAAACAAGCAAAAAGACCCCACAACTATCATTACAGCACATGTCAAATCCTTCTGCCAAGATTCACCTCTCTGCAAGCACAGAAAACCTCACTGCATCACATCAGCTGCTTCAGAGCCATCAGTCCCAAGAGATTTTAAATAACTTGGTACTCCTCATGACTTACTTCCCCTTTGTGTGTGATCTGTATGTAATGTGAACTAGTTATGATTTCTAATTACAGAAGATGCTAAGTTGTTCCCTGCATAGTCAGCACCTAAGAGCAAAGTATCTCCAATATTACCTCTATCACTGCACTAACAATTCCTAAGACATGCTCTCCAACACGTATGATGTCACGCTATGACATCAAGCGCAAAGATGGGAGTCAAAATAACACCTTTTGACTTCCATCTCTGCAGTTTGGCAACAAAACCATCCTGCTGCACCATATGACCTCCAAGGGTGGTTTGCTCACATAACCCTTTATGAAGATAAGCTCCTTCACATAACATAACATTTGCAGTTTTACAGATTAAGAAAATACATTTCTAGTTCTGGCTTTCCCTGTGGTAAAGAATTGCTTTTCCAAAGCTGTTTTGTTCCGTGTCTCAGCCCAGGTGACAACTCACACCCACTATCTCTTAATGCAATTAACATGCACATGTCTTGCCTGACATGGTCCTTACCACCTCTGCTTCCAGTTCTTGTTCTCTGCTGTGTGCTCCAAGTCAGGCAGGATTGGACAAGGGGTGGGAACAGAAAGTACTGCAGAATTTGGAAAACGCTGTATATTCCTAAGTAGTCTGCCTATTCCCTACAGCTTCTGAAATTTCTCATATTTAACAGAGAACTATACCAAAAGTTTTTTTTGGCAGTATCACCCCTTTCCCCCTACGGGGAGAACTTGAGCATTTCACCAGCAGAAAGGTGAGCAGAAATATAGCTCACCTTGCAGCCCTCACAGGCATGAACACCATAATGAAATCCTGAAGCGACATCTCCACAGACTTTGCAAAGAAGAACCATGCCATTAAATTCTAGAATCAAACAAAAAAGTCAAGGATATAGAAACCAATGACAACCGCAGGAACATGTTTCCAGCTTTAAAAACCTGGACTTAAATCGAAATATGTCAGGTCAGTTCAACACACGAAAAAATACAGCAGAAGAACAGACAACATGAATGTACAAACCCCCTGAACAGTTCAGAAGGTACCAGGGCAAGGGTGGAGGGAAAAGAGGACAAACATGAAGCACTCAAACAAATAGGGAGAAAGCACATATTCACTGGGCTTTCAAACAGAGTAGCACTGCACTCAGCAGCAGAAAAAGAAAGTCTGCTTACATTTAAGCACTTTTAAAAGGACCATTCAGTTAACTAGGCCACCAAAGTTCAGGCTCAATCTGTTTTTTCCATCAGGACAAGAAAGCCTATGAAAGGCTACAGTTTCTCCAACAGAGAATAAACACTTTTTCTTAAAAACCAGAAATACTAAATGACACCCTTTAATATATTAAACACCAGCCATACATGGAACTTATTTGATAACAATTTAGGACTGGTAACTCAGCCATAACTACATATGTAGAGACCACCCATTTGAGTGCATATCCAGGATGGCTTGCACACTTGAACTTGAAAATACCTTCTCAATCCTGTAAAAATGCTCACGGTTTGAGTTTTTTAAGCTTTTCCCCCACCTATTTTATTTCAGCTTGTCAATAAAATTTTTTTGCAAGTCCTAAGTGCTGGCCTAACACTGAAGCCAACGGGAATTTTACCAGTGAGTTCAGTAGCCATGAAGTTACCTTAATCCAACAGAGATAGCTGGAAATACTCCCACAGAAACATATTCTACCAGAAATGTAACTTATTTGACATTTGGGTTTCATTTGTAAAGAGGAACTAAAACATTTTTAAGGTTTTCAAAAAGAAAAAGAACGAAACCACAAATTCTTTTTTGCTGTTTTTCTTAACACGGTTAGTACTGAGTTTAAAAAGTTATTTATCTGAACAAATTACAACAGGTTTTATTTCAGGAACTTCACCCTGATACCAAAAACCTAGTTACTAGAGAATTTTCAAGTAGAAGTTCTTACTAAGAAAAAAAGGTAGGAACACTTAAAAAGAAAAAAAAAAAACAACCAACCAACAAAAAAACCCTATTTAAGGTAGAACTATTAGACACTTATTCTAGCTTCATAACAATCCAAAATGATAATAAAATTCTGCCAATAAAAGAATTCAGCCTTCAAAAGACTAAATTCCAGCTGTTTGCTGAATCACTTATTCCAGTATTTATTTTGAATCTTGTCCTTCCAAAACTGTTCATATATACTTCTCTACCATTGATCTTTTCTGATTACCAAAAGAAGTGTGAACTAAATAGGTGGAGATAGATTGTTATATGTACTTTAAAAGGCCATCTTTTAGTTCCGGTTTAGAAGTATTTTATTTTTCATATCCACAAGTAACGACTTGGATTCAAAAAGATAACTGTTCCACCCACAGCTATAAAAGTATTATGCTTGGATAATTTATTTATTTTGTTCCTCTCAGGTGGGGGGGAGGGAAGGTGAAGGGGCAGGGGACAGAGTATGAAAGAACAGAGAAACTAGATTTCCAAGACAGTTCCATAAATACTTTTGAAGGCAATTTCTGATTATATTACCTTTACTTCATCACTTCTTTGTAACCAAACGTTTGATTTTACTAAGATCAGTTTTCAATTATGAAAATCTGAAGTAAAGCTGGACTGTATTTATGGACTGTTTGAAGTTGGCGGCAATGGGACCCCCATCGTATCAGCATTTGTATGGCAACACCATATGTATTACCACATATAATGCCAAAAGATAAAAATGGAGGCTTTGCTATGTGCCTGCACCACAAGCCAAAGGGGCACCTGGTTGCGATACATGGGGTTGCAATACATAAGGGGAAAATGGTGTTTTCAGGAACTGGCACCAAACATACTTGTGACTCCATTATGGCCTTTTGTCAAACCAGCAACACTCGACTGGTTTGTTTTAATAGTCTCCTCCAGCCGATCGCTCTTCGGTGCCCCGTCAGAGCCTTCACTGCTCCGGCCATTGCATCCGCTTTCCGAGGAGGAGCTGTTTGGAGGAGATGGTACAGGCGAAGAGGACGACTGGAAACCGCTGTCTGAGCTCTCGCTGTGACATGAGGCTGGGCTAGATGCCGAGCTCGAAGAGCTGATGTAAGCTATCACACCCCCTAAGGCAAGAAAAAAAAGGCGGCACGTAGTGACATAACCAGCAGACATGCACCGCTGCCATGTGAGCCACGCCGTGACCCAGCACCACCAGATCAGCCATTACGTGCTCCTGGGAGCTCTCCCTTCCCTCCCTCTCTCCCTCAAGCTTGCTTGTCTCCATTCGTTTTGTATGGCTGACCTCCTAGTCTGCCCCATCCCCTTCTCCCATCTTATCAGCCTCCTCCGGTCCAGGCCGAGATGAAATGGCATAACCAAAAGACGGAGCAACAAGCCATGGTGCTGGAAGGATGGGGCAGCAGGGACAGGGCATGGAGTGACCCAGAGAGGGCTTCCCTGGCCATCCTCTGAGCAGAGCTCATCTGGAGCCAGAGCAAAGACAGGATCTTACAGCGCTGTGGAGCCAGAATGCAAACACGCTAGGTTAGGGACAGAAATAGGGCAGAGAGACTTCATGCAGGCTACGCGCCAGAGGCACAGAAAGGAAGGGCTGGGAGGTGCTCACGATGCAAAGGGAAGGGGGCAAGCAAAGGAAACAGCACTGCAGTCTGGTTAGCCTACTGAACGCCATTTATCCGACTGCAAGCCTTTGTAGCGTTTCTAGCAGCAGCTAAACTCCAACCGCCAGGCTGCTATTTGCAAACAGCCTCTGTCCTGCCGCGTCTTGCAATCTGACACACTTGAGAATCCCTCCGATGAAACAGCTTTTTGTCCTCAGGCAGACCTGGGAGCAGTTCTGGCTTTTCACAGGCTCCTTCTTCTTGCTCGTAAGCAAGAAGAATTGTTTGCACTTCCTATGAGTTTGTCTCCAAGACCCAGCATTTCAAAAGCCAATATAAAAACATTTGATATTTCACACAAAAATTTCAAAAGCCACAGCCATGAAACTGTTTAAATAAATTATACTCGGTATGTTCTACATTTTATGCCTCTATTGCTCAGTAGACTCTTTTCACTGATGACTCAGGACATTGCAGCAAGGAACTCCACACACCAGTAAGAATTCAAAACTTTAAAAGGACCATGCACTGCCTTCTTTTGGAGGAAAAAAGCATTGGTGTCTGTAGAGTCCTTGATCAACTGAACTGGCACGGCAGGCAGGGACTGTAGCATCTTACATCAGCCATCACCTCCTCACAGATAAAAGCAGTGGTATTATACAACCCTCAAAACACCACTGCTTGCAGGGAACAATTCTGACTTACAAATTTTCAATACTTTTGTTAGACGTAACAGTCCTCTTAGCACCTCTGCAGCAAAAAAAATGGCCCACTTCCTCTTCAACATTTCATTTTTTTCTACCAAGGAAACCCTTGGCAGGACGGTTCCCTAAAGAGCATGCAGCCCAGGAGCTCCTGGCAGAGCTGCCTGGGAGCAGAAGTCAGACTAAGGGGCCGTGTGACACGTGCAGGACACACAGGTTGCTGCTCACGTTCCTGGACACCAGCGTCCCTGCACCCTGACACAGGGGTTGTTCCCGCATAAATTTTTTTCTAAGAAATCCTCCACACAGCATAGCACGCATTCCGGATCAGGTTTTTCGGAGAAAGGAGGATTGGCAAGGGGGTCACGGGTGCAGCCACGGCATGAGAAACGAGGCACCATCAGACACCCGTGCTGGGCTAAGACACCACCTGTTTGACAAAGGTCTGTGCCATCCCCCAGCGCCGCACGCGCCTCTGCCAGGTGCCAGGTCAAAGCTCACAGTTCACCTGGTCCAAGGGAGGCACCGGGCTTCTCAGCAGGCGCCATCCTTATCTGCAAGGGGCAGACCGGGACACGCAAGCACAGCCCCTGCAGGGAGCTCCACGTTTCTCCATGCTGCCACCGCGCCCCATTATCTTTAAACCCTGCTCATAAAAGAGATGCTCTTTCCCCTCAAGGGTAAGACCAATGCCACTGAGGAGAACAGGAAGCGTGTGCCTGTGGGGGAGTTTCACCCCCCTTCTCCTGACAGCTGGAGGAGCCCCAGATAGCTGAGCTGCTCTGGCACCCTAGAGGGCTTGGCAGTCTTGCCAGCGTCACAGTCGCGATTCCCCGTATTTTATGTTATTTTAGAAGTTACACTTCCCAGTGAACCCTGTTTTCGTTTGGTCAGCAGTCAAAAGCTGACTCTCACACACAGCACAGGGTGGCATCTCAGAACAAAGAGCACAGACACGGAGCACGTACACGTGCACACGGATGCTGGCACTCCGCAGAAACGGGGCACCGGGGCGCTCGGTGGAGAAGCAGCCCCGGTTCTGTGAAACACCGGGGGTTTTCTTAGGGAACCTGCCGGAGGGTGGTGAAACGAGTCCTTCGGGCTACGCGGAGCCGCGCTACTGCTGCTGCGGAGCCACGGTCGGCTGGGCGACAAGGACCCTTCGGGCTCTACCTGGCGCGATTCACTTTAGGGATGGGGCGGGGGGCACCGCAACTTGCTGTATTTTATTAACGCAGAGATCTGGGAAGCGGTAACGCCGCAGGGGCGCGAAGCAGCCGGCGAGCTGGCCGGGCGATCAAACCGGGCCCCGGGACGCTGCGGCAGCAGGGGCTCCCCGGCCGGCCCCCCCGACACCGCCGATCTCCCGGGCTAACAAAGCGGGAAGGGAGCGGGGAGCGCGGTCGCCGTGCCCGCAGCCGCCCTCCCGCCTCACCCCATTCCACCGCACCGGGGCTGCGGCTTTTCCCTGCCGCGGTCACGCGGCGCCGGGGCTGGAAGAGCCGGGCCCGCCCTGCGCTGCCCCCGGGCCGCCCCCTCCCCTGCCCTGCCGGGGGAAACGCCCCAAAAAACCCAACTC